>CM052694.1:24254955-24265295 GCA_028533215.1 Babyrousa celebensis | reverse complement strand
TTTCTTTCCTTTCTTCCTTCCTTCCTTCTCCCTCTCTCTTTCTTTCTTTTTCTTTCTTTCTTCCTCACTACCCCTACCACTTTTAGGACCACACCTGAAGCATATGAAAATTCCCTGGCTAGGGGTTGAATGGGAACCAGAGCTACAGGAAGCCAAATGTGAGGGGCATCTCTGACCTACACCACAGCTCAGGGCAATGCTGGATCCTTTAACCCACTGAGCCAGTCCAGGGATCCAGCTGCATATTCATGGACACTAGTTGGGTTGGTTACCACTGAGCCACAATGGGAACTTCCTAATGGTGATTTTATAATGCATTCAAGATATAAGAATTGATCCAAGCAAACCCCTGCTTGGAAGTGTGGCAAAAGCAGCTGCAGACACACTGAGTGTGAGCCCATGAGCTAGTCTCCTTTTTGGATGCAGGGGTTGGGGGTAGAGACCCTGCAGACTTCAGTGTGTGCTGGGAGAGTGTCCCAGAGCTCCTCTGCCTGACTGTGAGGGCTGCTGGATGGAGAGCCCATGCCCTCCAACCTTCTTAGAGAGTCTGATTGTTGCTTCAAACAAATATAATCCACAACCTAAAAGTGGAGAATTGTTTTATTTGGGGCAAAGTGAGAACTTAAGCCTGGAAGGAAGCAGGCATCTCAAGTAGTCCTGAGAAAACTGCGTAGAGGAGGTGAGGAGGGAGTTAGTATATGTAGGAGTTTTTGCAACCAAGAGTATGGAATAGGAACAAAAACTATAAATAACAGAAAACCAGATATATCAAGGAATTGAACACTTTTCTGTGAGAAGATGCAAAAGTCTGGGCTCCCTGAAATCATTATTTTGACATGCACTTTAGTTATCTGGGGCCAGAATCTTGTGATTTCACAGGGAAAGTGTTAGGAGTGGCTGTAGTCTGATGGCTGCTGGATGGCAGGTATTCTTTGTTTCCTTCTTGAGATCCCTCATGGCTCACCTGCTCACCCTTGGAGGAGGCTGCAGGCACTGATGACTGGGACATCACTGGCTGGGCTATCATTCAGATAGCTCTGAAATAAATCTCCAAAGAGGCAGGGGAAATAATCTTGTGTATATGTGATCAAGGTGAAGGGGGAGGTTCATACTATTTCACAAAATTTGCTACTGGTCTCATGAAGGTTACTACTGGTCATGAGGAGCAGACATCACCAGGAAGGATTTTAGTGTTTTTCTAGACAGGAGGAGATTCAAGGATTGAGCTCATAAATCTTCTCCTAAAAATACCAAAATATCTATAGACCTGTTTGGCAGTTTTCCCAGAGCACAGAATACCTCACTCCTGATCTCCAACCTGAGCACCACTCAGGGGGTGTTGCAGGTCAGCAGCTGCAGTGGACCATGATTTAATCCATGTAGAGGCTGATGGCAAGTGCCAAACTCCAGTGAACAGAAGGAATATTTTTCTATCAGTGGCTTATCCTCTATTTATTTATTGTAGGAGATTTTGTTTAGATTTAAATCAACTAGGAAAATAAAATTAAAACAATGTTTCTTAATGCAATACTATAGGATTATAAAACATGACTTGAAGAAGTCCAACTTGTAAAACTTTGGATGTGGGAAAATGTCATTGTTATAAACAGCCACACAGTGCCCTCCGGTGGCTCAGAGAGAAATGCATGTGTGCTGCAGGACTCCCAGGTTCTGTCAGATATTGCTGACTTCAGCTATTTTCCCAAGTCTGTAAGAGTTGGTGCATTTGGGGTGACTTTTAGTGGAATTCCTTCCCTTGTCATTTTGGACTATGAAAAAATAGGTCTCTTTACAAGTGAAATATTTCAGGGATTATTTATTAAGCATCTAAGTCAGGTCCTGCTTTCTAAGACAGAATCTAGGAAGTCACTACCACACAGGAGTGTGGTGGGGAGGTACTGGGATAACTGATCTATATCACAACTTTATATATCTGATTAAAAAGATAGTTTATCACTATCAAAGTGTATTTATGGTACCTTTCTGACTAAAAGACCCCTTGTTTATTGAAAATTGGAAAATTATTAATCAGCATATTTGTATACTATCATTTAAGTTTAGATCTGAAGTTATTCAAAACTTCAGATGTGAATCCTATATGCTGATTCATTTCTTATTTAGTATGAATAATTACCCCTGTCATTTAATATTTCAGAATATAGTATGTTAATTGTTGTTCAGTGTTCTTTATTGTATCTTATACATGACTAAACTATTTATAGAGTTCCTGTGGTAATCCTCCTCCATCAACCATATCTTGACTATGTATGAAAATGAAGTTACTCTTGTTTACTCTTTTTTACTTGGAAGAAAATTGTGTCCATCAAAATCCATTGTGCCTTTCTTGGTAGCGCAGAGCTGGGCTCCATTATCTGGCACCACTTGCAGCATATGACCCTCTGTTTGCCAATGGAAAAGAAAAGTACTGATGTGTGACATTCTAGACTGGCTGATAATATCCTGGCATGGGAATTTATTTATGTCAATTGGTAGAGATGTGGATGAAGTCCTGGGGCTGAATAGATAGGTGATGGACAACTTTGTGTACCTGAATGACCTTGTCAGGGGGTTCAGTCTTTCCAACTTAACTGACCTCCCAGCACTGCTACGTGGGAAAATATATAGTGATATGCTACTAAAATGTAGGTGTTATTTGGGAATTCATCATAAACAATATATCTGCAAAAGGTTTAAATCACAGGACTAATTTAAATAGTAGACAACCTACAACATTTAAAATGATCAAAGTTACTATGAACAATTATATGCCAACAGATTTGAAAAACTGGAATAACTGGGCAACTTTCTAGAGACATATAGCCCTCCAAACCTGAATCATGAAGACACAGATCATTTAAACAGATGCATTACCAGAAATGAAATTGAATATGTAACAAAAACACTCCCTACAAACAAAACTCAAGGATGATTTAACTGGCAAATTCTACCAAACATACAAAAAGAACCTATACCCATCCTTCTTGAACTTTTCCAAAGTGTTGAAGAGAAAAGAATAAGCCCTAAGACATTCTCTGAAGCCACCACCACCCTACTGTCAAAAGCAGAAAAATATACTACAAAAAAATAAAAGTATAGGCCAATATCTTTGATAAACATAGGCACAAAAATTCTCAACAAAATTTAGCCAACCAAATCCAACAACACATCAAAAAGATCATACACCATGACTGAGTGGGACTCATCTCAAGTTCTCAAGGATGGTTCAACATACACAAATCAAGCAAAGTTATACACCGCATTAACAAAAGAAAAGCCAAAAAATCACACAATCATCTCAATAGATACAGAAAAAGCATTTGATAAAATCCAAAATCCACTCACAATTTACAACTCTTACCAAAGTGGGTATAGAGGGAACATATCTCAACATAATAAAAGCCATTTAAGCCAAACACACATCCAATATAATACTAACATAATACTCAATGGAGCACAGCTGAATGTCTTCCCACTAAAATCAGGAAAAAGACAAGAATACTCACTATCACCACTTTTATTCAACATAGTTTTGGAAGTACTAGCCACAGCACTCAGACAAACCAAAGAAATAAAAGGCATCCAAATTGGAAGAGAAGATGTAAGAATGTCATTCTACCCAGATGGCATGATACTATGTATAGAAAACCCTAAGGACTCCACACAAAACTTGTATTTCTCATCAAGAAATTCAGCAAAATAGCAAGATATAAGATTAACATACAGAAATCAGTTGCATTTATGTATAATAACAAAGAAATAGTAGAAAATGAATATATAATATAATGCCTTTTAAAATACAACCTCCAAAAAATATCTTACCATTTTTCCAACATACAAAGAAATCCCAGAGATACCAAAGATAAGATCAAACCTAAAATTAAATCCTGGCACCAATCTGCATCACAAATACATGCCAATAAGAATGGAGACCTGAGAAAGTCACTGAAGTATTGCATTAAAGACTGAAGTTCCAGTAATTAGATGCCAACATATCCTGTGTGATATCTAGCTTGTACATTATTTTCCTAAAGCCTTAGGACATTTGTATAATCAACTCCATTCATTTAGTCTTAAGAAAAACAGATAAGACTACATATCTTGCTTTCATCTGGACATAAGACATATAAATATGTAAGAGAAAAACCATCTATATGACAATATTCTACAGATAGCTTTTACTAATCCAAGTTAATTAATTTTTCTATTTTCTTATGAGGGTATATATATATGTATGTTCCTATGTTTCTAAACATAGAGGGGTCTAGAGAAAGGGTCTCTGAAACTTTCATAGGCTTGGTCCTATGTATCTCTTACTTTGTGTAGCATACTGATCTGTATGCCTATCCCGTGATAAACTCTAATTGCTATTTTAGTTTTTGGTAAACTGTTTGAATCCTGTTAACAAATTAGCAAATTAGGTCTTATGAATTCTTCAGACTTGAAATTTGTATCTGAAGTGAGTGCAGTATCAGGTATTATGCCCCCAAACCTCAAAACATATCTAACTCCAGGTACTCAGAAATGCCACTCCTAGGTATATACCAACTAGAATTGACATCAGGTACTCAAAGAAATACACACCGCTCAATGTTCATAACAGCACTATTCACAATAGCCAAAATGAAAAATGGCCCAAATGACCTTCAAAGTATGAAAAGGCTACATTAAATATGGTATGTACAGTGAAATATTACTCAATTATAAAAACAAAGTACTAGTATATGGTATAATGTGGATGTGCCTTGAAAAATTATGCTAAATGAAAGATGCCAACCACAAAAATCCCATATTTTATGATTAATTTTATATGAAGTATGCAAAATGGGTAAACATTACATCTAAACAGAATATAATTATCAGGTCATTATCAGGACTAGGGGGCAGAAGTAAGTGAAAAATTCCTTAATAGGTACAACTTTTTTTTTTTTTTTGAGGTGATGGAAATATTTTGGTGGTAAATACAGGTATGGTTGCACAGTATGGCTTAAATCTACTGAGCTTTTTTTCCTTTTACAATAGTTTATTTTATATTATGAGAATTTGCTTCAATTAAAAAAAAGCCAGCTACAAAAGGAAATGAGATTTGATCCTAATTGTTGTCTTTATTCCTCGATCTCCGAAGGAATTCATTCAAATTTTTCTAAAGAAAAAGCTTTATTCCTTCTAACTAAAATTCCAGGGCTTCCAATTTCCATGCTATTGATAATTAACCAAAACAAGTCAGTTAATTCTTTATTTTAACCTTCCATCCCTAGTTTGCTGAGTATTTTTATCATAAATATTTGCTTAATATCATTAACTATTCTCCACATCTGTTGAGGTGACTGGCATTTCTACTTTTTCAATGTAGTTATGTATATTGATAAAATAGAAATGATATACCAAACTTGCATTTTGTTCATTTTTTAATTGCTTATTATTGTTACAGCATTTGTGCAATTACATACAACTTCAGTGCATCCATTTTACATGTTTTGTTGTTGTTTTCTTATTTTTTTCCATTTTCCAATGAATGATATGTTGGTGTCTGTGACACAGAATGAAAGAGAACATGGAACTTCAATGTATGGAGGCTTTTTTTTTTCATTTCCACTGATGAATGAACAGAACTACAGGTGCACCCAAACCTGGACATTCACTAACATGTCATGAGAAATCTAGGGCAGCTGAGTAGGATGAGAAAATGTTTGTTCTTCCCAAAGATACCTGGGGAGGAAGCATCAAGTCCTTCTATGGAGATACATGTGGAGAGGCTAAGGGGACTGTCTGAAAGATGGCATTCATCCATAATGTTAAATATGTACATATATATACATATATATGTGTATATATATATATACACATATATACACAAGAAAGTCTGTAAATTAAAAAGAAAACTCAGAAAATACTGCCTTCATAAAGATCTGATAGCCTTAACATAGGCCCTGCTCCAGAATAAAAATGCTTCATTCCCAATTTCCCTTGCAGAAGGCATGATGTTTGGGGAACTTAGTGGCAAAGAGCAAGTAACAGCAGTTCAGGTACAAAGAGATGTACTGTACTTTCAGACATTGAAGTCTTGGACTGATTGGTAGAGGTGACTGAAGGTATATTAGTTCTTCCCCCACAAAAATACTACTTGGATTCTCCCCAACCCCTCCCTCCTTCCCTTGATGGGACCACATTATTTTACTCAGGGAATGCTTATCATGACTTCCAATTTGAAACACGTTAGTGTAGGACAGGAGAGAGAGAGTGAAAGAGAGAGAGATCATTGATAAGCTGTATATTTTTTTCTCCAGAGGCTATCCTTGTTACTTTTGAGTCCTATGGTTTGAACTGAATTAGCTTGGGGTCTCAGATTTCACCTCATCTGCAGGGTTGTCAGGGCTCTGGGGGCCACAGGGGCCTAGGCCTTGGGCATGGAACTGGGTGCTTCTGTGGCTGCTGGGGCCTCCTTGGAGGATGGGGCAGCCTCAGGGATGCTGTGTTTTGAGTCTGAAGTTGGGGCCCCATAACTTTTCTTCCCTAGTAGGGCCTTTGGGAGCCTCAGTCTTTGTGGGTTCCCCTGCCTCCTTGCTCTTATCACCCTTGGTGGGGACCACAGGCTCACAAATGTCCTACTAGGGATCGAACCCACAACCTCATTGTTCCTAGTCAGATTCATTAACCACTGAGCCACTACAGGAACTCCACTCAGGAAGATTTTTGTATATTTTGGGTTGGGCTTTATCTTTGTGCTTAGAATGAAGCTTTTTTTTTTTTTTTTTTTTTTTTTACAGGACTGCCCTTGACCTCGAATGAATCATGGATGTAACTAGGCAGCAATACCCAGGAAAACACAAATCTTTGATGGAGGTGCTCCACTGCCTCTTCCCCTCTCTGCCCATCACAATTTTATTTTTCTCTTTCAGCATCAATCCTTTTATAAGATGATTAAGGGCAAGGAAAATCAATTGCACAATAAAAATACAACCTACCCTCCCTGGAATACACATATCTATCATAAGACAATTGCCCAGCACCAACAAATTTCTGGAATTTTACTATTAAACATGATATGAAAATTAGATTTATGTAGTGTGGTTTATATCCAATTTTTAACATTTTCTCCATTAGATGACTATTTTGTACATTCTGCTTTTATTTTGTGAATAATTTCATCAAAAAACCTTGCCCTGGCACTGCCGTGAGCTGTGGTGTTGTTCACAGCTGTGGCTTGGATCTGGCGTTGCTGTGACCATGGTGGAGGCTGGAAGCTACAGTTCTGATTCACCTTCTAGCCTGGGAACTTCTATGCCACAGGTGCTGCTCTAAAAATAAGAAAACCAATATATATATAATATAATGAAAAATATGTACAGGACACTGATCTAGTGTAAGGCTAATCAAATAACTCTCTCCTCTCTACTTCTCCCCTTGCCACACATTTCCTGTCATTTCACCTGAGTGTCCAGAGGAGATTTTGTCCAAGGGGGAGTGAGAGGGTTTTCTACTCACAGCAAAAGTGGGAACAAGACATCCCTCAGACATCCCACATCTCTTTTCCACCTCCCTACCCCAAGCTCACACCTGGATTCCCCTCCAGGGACAGACTCACCTCCTTCTCTGCCCAATTGGATTATTCTAGAAGGGACCCAGATAAATGACCCTGGAAGGACAAATGTCCAGTGGCCACAATTTATAGAAATAAAAATCAAGCTGCAGTATATGATGAAGAACATATCCATCAGAAGACAATTAATTGCCCAGCAGGCTCCAAATCCTCACATTTCCATGAATGTTGCTGTGTGATGGTGGTGGAACAGAGTGTTTGATATTGACTTACTCTTAGGACCTCAGGCTCACCACCAGGAAATTCTGGGACAGACATTTCCACAGATGAGAAACAGACTGTGGCAACTAGAACACAAAATTAGAACCTACTTCCAGTGTGCTTTGGACCATTCCCTAAAGTATTGTTGGAGCAACAATGGCAAAATGAGGCAGAAGAAAAAAGGCTGATTAAGACTACATCTTGGGAAGGTTACTTCCAGGCATAGTCTCCCTGAGCATAAGTCACAGCCTCATTTCCTTCCTTGTATCTGGAATCCCAATCATCAATCAGGAGGTTACTGTGTGAAGAGGGGGGACACACAAGTGCCTGGGCCAAAAGAACCCAATGCACATTTGGTCATGAAGAGTATGAGCACCTGGACATTGAGCATGGGGGCTTAAGCCCCATTTTCCCTTTCACCAGCATGATGAGCATGGTTACATCTGTGAGTCAAGGAAAGCTTCTGTATACTAGCCCCATTTTTTTTTACTTCTGCACAGCAGGCCAGGACCCATTAGCTCCAAGCCCATCAGCATCATACTTAATTTCACACACCTGGTTGTTATAGTGTCCCAATAACAGATTTTCAGCCTTTAAAACCTGTCTGTTTATCATACTCCACTGCACACAGCACCTGCTCACCATAGATAAGAAAAACATCTGGCTGCCAAAGACCTCAAGCCATAGCTCCCATTGGTTATCTCTGATGCAGAGGCTCCTGCCATGCTACTGAATGATGTCTTCTGGACCCACAAGTCCCCTGCCATTTCCCTCTAACCCAGCAGCTCTCCTGCTCTTATCACCTTGGGTGGTGTTATCTTTGCTATAGCTTCTAGAAGGTCCCATATTGTGAGGGACATCCCTTATCAACAACCTGGCAGAGTGCACCCTAGTAAAGCTCAGTACGGACACCTGTCATCTCATGGCTGCATCATTCTTCTTGATCAGTCCCTAAGTCCGCCAAACCTTACCTCTTGGTCAGGTGACCCAACACTTCCTACTCCACATCATCATCTGAAAAGTGAGGACAATTATAGACCTGTTTGGAGGATCAAATGGCATAAATGTCAAATGTTTGAAGCACCACCTGGCCCATTACGGGGTGTAATGTGGCACATAGCATTGGTGCAAGATGCCTCCTTATCTTCTCATCATGCAGATCTGCTTCCTGTTCACCCTTTCCTTTTTGTTGTCAAATTCTCTGTTGCACGAGACATGACTCACAGGCCACAGTGACCTTGCATTTCACTCGGGCTCCAACATCGTGGTATTCTGGAAGAATAATAGACTCTGGGTCAAGATGGACAAGGGTTCTCATTTAGGTATGTTACTTATTTCTTATGAAGAATGCAAACATGAAGAGTAGCTGCTTCTGCAGCATGAAAACCAAGATGGCCTCATGGAACTCACTGGAGGACAGAGTTTCGAGATGGAACACAGGCTTATCTGTAGTTGGTGTCTAGACATGGGGAAGATGGGGAGAGGAATTGCCATCTTCCACTTTGGCACTGTGACTCCATGAGCTCTCCTGCACTAACTTTCTTCCATGTGGGAAGCCTCTTTTAGGGAGAGCAGGGCCCTTGCAGAATCTGGATTTGGCTTTGTTCCTGATCCAGAGATTAGTCTACTGCCACCTACAGGCCAATGCAGGAACTGCTGTCTGGATGCTGTTCTGGGTGGAGGTTCTCAAGCCTTTCCTGACTCTCAAAACCCTCTTCTAAACAGTCACTCAGTGTGAGAGTTGAAAACCACATAACACTGACCCTCACTCTTTACCATGCCTGTTTGCATGATTCTCTGTCTGCCTCTCCCAGTTGCATACTGATGCTTACATGTTTTTCTGATCATGAAAACACAAAAAGTAAAATAAAAAAGAGAGAGGAACAGCTGATGAGGGGGAACATTCCAGAAATGATGAGGGAACTCTAGTTATCCCAACACTGAAACAGTCACAGCCAGTCATTGTAACTGAGCAAGGCCTTTGGGGGCTCCACATTTCTTGGTTTTAGGAAATGGGCCTTATTCAGCCTCCATGGCCTTCCCTGAGTTCCCAGGGGCAGATTCCGATAGTTTCTGATTAGGGAAGGAAGGAGAGGCAAAAAAAAAGAGGAACAGTAAAAAAAAAAAAAAAAACAGTACAACCTTAGGCCAGTATCCTGATTTCCTCTCAAGGGATACACAGAATGACATAGGCATCTTCTACACCTCAGAGAAAAGTGATATTCCTTATGGTTAATTTAGAAAGAAATACATAAAACTGAACAGCATAGTCTTTCATTGTCCTTATCACTGGCTTCATTGAACCCTAAACACAAGCACCCATAAGCTAAAGATTGGGCACCCTGAGCACAACTGCCTGTGGGTTAAAGATGATTAGCACATGAGGTTTTATCAGGATATACCCTAGTTTTTTTTTTCTAATCTGTGATCAATATGCCCATTTCTCAAGTACTGTTATTCTAGGCAATAACCCAGAAGACAACCATCCTGATCCTGCTATCTTCTGACACCAGCTTTGATGAGAAAATCCCCCTAAAAAAGT
>CM052694.1:24236341-24254455 GCA_028533215.1 Babyrousa celebensis | reverse complement strand
GGTACATTTTGGTGAAGTGTGCTCAGTCTTTAGTTGTGAATTTTGTTGTTTTTAGGGGAGAAGTTGAGCTCCAGTCCTTCTATTCTGCCATCTTCACATGTAGTCTGGGTTGTCATTTTCGTGACAGTTGAGGCACAGCTGGTTTTAATTTGAATCAAGTCCTCTTTATTAATGTTTATCTTTTGTTGCCTGGGCTTTTGATGTCTAAGCAAAATATGAGTCCTATGAGCCTGTGAGGCCCTCCACAGCAGGCAGCTTCCCTTCCCTCAGCACCCCTGGCCCAGGGAACTCACACCCCTGTGCTGCAGGACAGCTGCTGGCCTTGGCCTCCTGGCCCCCTTCTTGTTCCTCCTCATCTCATGTGACAGGTTCTCCAGGCTGCTGGCAGGGGTCTCTAAGTGGAAGTGTTAGGATGTTTGGGATGTTACCCGCCCAGGCAGCAAGGTTTCCTATGTCTGATCAGATAGACTTAGAGCTGCCAACAGGGGTCCCACTTCAACCTGTTGGTTCTCTGAAGCTCTTTCATGCACTGGAATATTTGGATTTTTTCTTTCAGCATCAGACATGGTAAAGCTGGAGACCCTGCTGGTCCTGGAACAAGCAGCTATCATTGCCAGCTATGAGCAGGTGTGGCACCAGAGGGAGCCTAGCCATTAGGAGCAGCTGTGGCCCTGGCAGGGGTCAGAGCCAAGGACAGTGAGGCCTGGTGGGGACAAGAGCCAGTTAGAACAGGTGAGGCCCAAAGGTCATCAGCAGCAGCAGCAAGAGCAGGTACATCCCCCAATGGGAATCATAACATCCCAGGTGTGGACCATTTCCTGAGGGGGAAGGTAAGGCCCAAGGTGTGAAATCACAGCCCAAGGGGACAGGTATGTCTCTGGGGGATCAGTGCAAATGCTGATCATGTTAGGCTCAAAGGCAGCAGGACCAGGTGTGTCCCATGCAGGATCAGAGCAGGTAGGAGCAGATGAGGTGCAGGTGGCTCCTCGTGAGGCAGTTTCTCATGCTGGGCCACCATCAGAGGTTCCTGGGCTCCTGAGAACACTCTGCTTGTACCCTCACCTTGGTGCCCCAGCTGGATTTCAGGGGCACTGGTCAGGGCCTCCAGTGGACCCATAGGATGAGGCTGACCTGTCACTCTACTAGGTCACAGACAGGCTAAGTTTTTTGCTGTGAGTCATCTTGACACCCACTTCCCTCTCTCCAGGGAGGGGTGCCATTTGCAGAAACACCTCCAGATGCAAATTCTTTCTGTGTAGCTCAGGGCCTCAAATCCTGGCAGACCCTGGGGCCAGGGTACATACTAGGCTTGGGGAGAGAAAGCTTGAGGAGAATGTACAAGAAAAACTGTGGGCTGAGCCAGCCTGGGCCTTAGCCCTGTGGTCTCTACACCCACAATGGGGAGATCCCAGAGAATCCATCCAGAAGGGTCAGGTTCAGGGCTCAGCCTGATCTGCAGTGGCTCTACAGAGTCTGGCCACAGGGGGAGGGGAACCTGGCCAACAGGTCTCCAGGGGCAGTGAGCCCAGGCAGGGGGTCATGTGGGGACAGTGTAAAGGGCATTGAGATGTTGCTTCAAATGTTGGACAGATGGTTAGGAGGTGGTAATATAGGACCTAAAAGCTCACAGGAAGGTGACAGAGGCAGGGGAAGTTTGACTCTTTGTGTTGTGCCAGGATCAGATTCAGGGTAGGATGGCTGGCCTGGTGATGATGGGGGAGGGAAAACTGGGCTGGAGTTGCTGAGTCTTCTCTGGGAGGGGCCACACACCTGTCATGTCAGGAGTGGGGGTGCATAGTGCAGAGGGATTGGTGAGCCTCAGTGGAAGTAGGGGCACTGCCTGGGATGCTGCAGTCTTCTACAGAGCTTGCATCCTCCTTGGGTCTTCACTGTTTCAGGGTGTCCCTGGTTAAGATGGGGGTGGCAGGGCCTGGGGGCCTCCAGGCACCTGGTCCTCACAGCTCTACTTCTCTTGCTTTGTAGTCAGGAGTAGCTTGACTACACCCAGGGCCTCAGCACCCAGGGCCTCAGCATCCACAGCCTCAGCACCCACGAGGTGAGGGTGAGAGCCAGTCCATGCTATGTTGGTGGGAGTTGGGAGGTGGCCAAGCAGTGACTGTGGTTCCTTGCTCCCTGACCCCAGAGCTTCTGGGGGTCCTTCAGCTGTGAGGGATCTGTACCTTCATGCCTCCTCTAAGATAAGATAAGAGCCCTGAGTCAGGGCAACTTTTGGGAAGCAGGGAGCATGGCTAACACCACCATGTCCCCTTTTCCAGCAAAGAGCCCAGGAGATCAGGCAAGCCACTAAATGTGTGAAGATGCTGAGGAACAGGTGTGAATACTGGGGCAGTCACAAGGTAGAAACCAGAGCATTCTGACCCTGAAGGAGGGTGGTCTGTGTCCCCTGGGGCTTCCCTTGCAACCCTAACCCAGGACCCCACAGGGTGGACAAGCCATGCCCACACCACAGCCTATTCTTAGCTGGGGGAGACTGGGCCAGGCCTGGGCAGAACAAGCCTCTCCTGAGCAACTTCTGCATGAGTCTTGCTTCATCTCACTGGGTGTCACTTGCACCAGTGCTAAGACCCCTTCTTACCTGCAGATGCACTGGTGGGTCTTCAAGGGCATCCCCCCACAGGTGAGAATACAGGCATGATCTCTGCTGTTGGACCTGTAGAAGGTAAATACCAGGTATGGCCCCTCCACCTGTGCCTCAGTGACCCTCACCTCTCCCCAGCATTCCTGGCACCTCCCAGGCTCACAGGCTCAGGGCCCACCTTCCAGGAAAGCCATGCCAACCATGCAGATACTCAGTCCAGGGTTGGACAGGTGCAACATAGCATCACACTAAGTCCTCCCAGTCCCCTGAGGGGGACAGAGTCACAGGGCAAGGGACAGAAGCCAAGAAGAAAGAGAAAGGTGACACCACAGAAACCATGGAAGTAGACTGCAGGCCAGATGAACACAGCCCTGACTGACTTGGGACAAGAAATAGTTCTCAATTCATTGACCAAGAGAGGTTTCTACCCTTGGCAAGTTCCTGCCACTCAGCCCTTGTCCCCACCTTGGGTACCTTAAGTCCCACAGCCCAGAGTGATTGCTCTATGCACCTGGCTGAGCAGCATCAGCCGGGGAAGTGCAGGGTGAGTGGGTGTGACAGTGGCCATAAGTGTCCATGTTGCTTGATGATAGGTGATCTGAGAGGCCCCTGAGCATGGTGAACACCCACTGACACTGTGGGAAAAAAGCCAGCATCACACTTAGTCCTCAGGCTCTCAAAAGGCCCTGAAAACAAGGCATGGTCTACCCTTCTGGCCCTCTGCCTCACCCATCCTATGTGTGGTGGGACTCAGAGTGGTCAAGGACAGAGGCCCTGTTCCCTCCCAGCATTGACTGCCCTGGGACACACACACCTGGGAGCAGCCTCCCAGGGGATAAGCCCAGGGCCAGGGTAGAGGCACTGTCATCTTGGACTGCCTTGTGTGGGGTGGGAGAGGAGGGCATCTGGTGGCCTGGCCAGTGTGTCACCATTGGCTGGGGGTCTGGGCCTGGAGAAGCCACAGGCTGATTATTCACAGGGCTGCTTGGCACAGGCTGTGACCTAGGCCCCTTTGTGATCCTGCCTGCTTCTGAAACAAGCAAAAGAAAAGTTTCTCTGGAAACACTCATGTTGACCTGGCAGCACCTGTCCTGCTGGTTAGGGTTCCAGGCCTCTGAACTTGCCACCCCCAACCCCCAGCTCCATCCACAGAGAATGAAGGACCAGGTCAGGCTCTACTCTCTGGACATCAAATTTATCTACACGGACATGAGCCACACCTTCCAAAACAATATTATGTTCAGGGAGCATTATGGAATTAAGTGAGGATGTTGGGTCACTGGTCCTGTGGCAGGGAGCAGGGGAGCAGGGGAACAGTGGAGCAGGTGTGTGGTGGCCACAGGGTCCTGGGGGAGGGGAGGCATGAGGACGAGGGCTGGATCTGAGATGGTGAGAGTGGGGCCTGAGCAGAGCACCGGCAGGAGTGGGAACACACAGGGCTGGGGTGGCCCTGAGGGAGTTTAGCTGTGCCCTCAGAAGTCAACAGTCCCCTTCAGGGAGGGGAGTGGCACTGGGAAGCAGAGAGAAGGCTGGACCAGGACACAGGAGGATGGAGTGAGAGTCAGATGTGTCAAAATGACACTTCAATTAGATGTTTGTCTACTTTTTTAAACAAATTGAATCATTTATAAAAGTAAAGTGGAATGGAACCCACAATTCTTTCACTCCATCCTACATTCGCAATCCTTGCCCCATCCAATGTCCCACACACACCACACACTTGACCAGTGGAAGGTGTTTATAGCGAGCCTCATTGTCCCCTTTCCAGGCAGCAGGACCTCTTCAATGTGCTCACAGCTTACTCTATCTATAACATTGTGAGTACCCACCCCTGGACAGCCATCCCACAGTGGCCCTTCTTCTTTAGTGACCTATTGGCACCAGTCAGGATGTCATCTCCTATAGACACAGAAATGATGCAAGGGGAGCTCTGCTCTCAAACTGACATGGAGGGCTGGGGTGCAGACCCCATTTTTAAGGACAGAAATGGCACATTAGACCTGCGCTGCATCAGCCCATGAGCTTGGAAATGTTTTATAGCGAGTTCACATGGGCCTAAAAAACATTGCTGTGGTCATGACATTTGAGTTTGGGTCATGAAATGCCATTTTATGAATCAGAATCCTAGCAGGGATGAGAGTTCCTAGCAACCCAACCCCTGTGTGGCCCACGGGAGGCAGCTCCCCACTCCATCTGCTCTTTCTGGAATAATCTCTCAAAGAACACAAGCAGAGAGTACCCCATAGGCTGCCCACAATGGGGCCTGGGGCCACCCACACACCACCACCACACACAGTCCAGGCCCACACAGGCCACAGTCAGCAACCCACCACCTTCCCTCACAGTAGGACCTCCAAATCATCCTGGTTCCCAGCACCCAGTATGCCTTGTCTGGGGCAGGGGCCCTGGGATGGTGCCCAGGCATGAGTGGGAGCCCCTCTATGAGCTGAGGTACAAGTGCCAGGGAGGGTATGGTGGAGGCATCCAAAGTGGTCCCAGCAGCCATGTCTGACTCTTGCAGGACGTGGGCTACTGCCAGGGCATGAACCAGATTGTCACCATCCTGCTCATGTTTCTTAATGAGGAGGATGCTTTCTGGGAAATGGCCCAACTGATAGACAACAAAACACATACCATGCAAGGTAGGTGACTGCCATGGAGCACTGGATGTTACTCAGAGTCAGGAGTCTCCCAGCAGAGTTCCCCCAGTGGTGGGGCTGGCAGGGACTGACCTGGTCCATCTCCACATCAGCAAAGGTCACCAGTTCCCC
The DNA here is from genome assembly GCA_028533215.1 of Babyrousa celebensis. NCBI lineage: Eukaryota > Metazoa > Chordata > Mammalia > Artiodactyla > Suidae > Babyrousa > Babyrousa celebensis. The sequence goes on along the minus strand of CM052694.1, from coordinate 24,249,085 downwards.
CATGGCCCTCTGGGTTCTGTAGCCACAGCCCTCAGCCCTGGCCTTGTCCAGACCACTCCATCCCTGATAGTCCCTCTGCCTCTCTTCTGCCACCACTGGGCCACCTCCAACCCCACCCCAAGTCCATGATCAGAGGAGGTCCAGGTGGAAGCATCTCCCTGCTGTGCCCCCCACCTGACTTCCAAGCCCAGGAGATGTTCATGCACACCCCATTCCTTTCCCTTGGGCCACACTCCCTGCCCCTCTGTACTGGGACCCTCATTCCCTGCTGCAGCCACAGTTGAGAGAGCCTGTGCCAAAGACAGATGCCAGACTGATTCTCAGCATTGGACACCTGACAAGCTGGGCCTCAGTGAGCAGGTTCTCAACCCCAGGCCACCCAAAGCCTCAAAGGCAACCAATCCTATCCAGGAAGAGACAGCCAGCCAGGCTGGGGTGGGCTCTGCACACCAGGGTCACTGTGCAGGGAGGAGGCCATGGGTTCACAGGGCATGCAATCCCCTTCCAGGTACACATCTGATCTTTTGGGGGTGATTCTTGTGGCTTCACAGGATTCTTCATTCCAGGGTTCCCAAAACTGCAGAGATTGCAGGCCCATCATGATAAGATTCTGGAATGGACCCACCACAAGCTGAAGTGGCACCTGGTGAGTAGAAGTGACTCTCATAGTGCCTGGCCTGCATACACTTTAATATTCCTGGTCCTGGTGTGGCCAGGCCTGAGCTGGGGTCCACTGGCCAGGGGGGTGTCTGCACGGGGCCTCCAGGTTTGAGGCCAATCAGTCCAGCCCTGATCACTTCTGCCTCTACCAGGACAAGGAATACATGTCCACAGCAATTTACACTACACTATGGTTTCAGTGATGCTTCATTGACTTTGTAAGTGTGCCCAGGGAGACCAGTTCCCTAAGAGGCATCCCAGGGGAAGCCCAGAGCCCTGGGAAGGGAGCAACTAGGGTCCTAGGGCAAGCAATTTTCCCCTGGGCTCCTGGAGGGAAGGCTGGGTCAGCCCAGGAGGAGGGCAAGTGCATGCCCAACCTGCAGTCAGCCCCAGGCTCCTCAGAGGAGCTCCTGTGGAGCCTGGGGCAGTGTTTTATCTCAAGATCAGTGGAGGTGCAGGCCAGACCCTTAGGACCCCACATGGCTTGGTGGGGACCTCTTCAGTCTACTCAGTTAAGAGATGTAGGGCCTGTTCGGAGGCAGCCTGTGGGACTGCAGGACACAAAGGCGGTGGGAGCTCCTACCCTGTTCCCGGACACATACACCTAATACCCTGCTCAACCTGCCCCTCCTGGGCCAGCTGTTCCCACAGACACCATTCTCACTCACACTGAGACTCTTGGACGCATATATCCTGGAGGGTGAATGAATGCTCATGGCCATTGCATATACAGTCATCAAGCTTCACAGAACTGAGTAAGCCTGAGCCTGAGTTTCTCAGGCCACAGAGGTGAGCCAGCTGACACACAGGCTGGGCAGGGGCCCTGGGAGAGGTGGCAAGAATGGGGCCAGCCTCTGGCCGTGACAATGCCTTGGCTCTCCTGGGCCCAGCAGAGCATGCCTGCTGACCCCAGGCAAGGGACCCAGGGTGGGGTCTGAACCTTCCCAATGGGGTCCCTGTTGGCTTGATGGCATCCTTATCCCCAGAATGCCTCCTGAAGCTGCCCCTGGAGGGTTTGGATGAATTTTTTTAGTACTTAATCTCCAAGCCCTGGGCCCTGGATGATGACACAGTAATCAAAAGCTTACAAGCCACAATGACTGAGCTGCAAAGGAAGAAATATGGCCTACACACTCCAGGTGGGCTCAGCAGGGGTCCCTTCCTGATACCCCTTCCAGGGAAGTGACCTGTGGTTCATCCAGGGCCTTCCTACTCCCCTTGTCCACCTGCTCATCTGCTCTAAGTCTCAGCCCATGAGGGTTGGGCCCCAGGGCAGCCTCCACAGATACTGACCCTAACCTTCCCAAGTATGAGGGATGTTCTCAGGGTGGGACCAGGGTGGTCATTTGGGCCACCAGGAGCCCCACCCTGCACAGACCACAGAACCTGGGGGAGACACTGACCTGGTGTGCTCACTTCCAGCAGAACCTGAGGAGTTCCCCATGAGGCCCCTGGGCCTGGAGTGACCATCCCTGGAACCCAGGGCTTGCCCCATCAGTACAAGCATCAAGGAACTCTCTGGAGAGGGTGGGATGGCTCTCCCTGGCCCACATGCCCAGCACCAACAGCCAAGACCCTCACCCAGTCAGGGCTGCCTACAGGCTGAGGTGCACCATCGAGAGAGGCCATGGCATCAGGACACCCCAGAGGGCTCAAGAGTCTCTGAGTCTGTTCTGTCTGTTCCCATTCCTCTGTATACCTCAGGACCAGATGTGGTCCTGGAGATGGACCTCCCTTCCCCAAATCCCCAGGAACTATGAGTGTCCAATGAAGTGGCCAGTTGACATTGGGTTTGAGCCTGAGTGTTAGGACCTTTGCCCCTCAGCATGGGCCAAGGTCACCCTCAGGGCCACACTGCAGGCCTAGCCCTGCAGCCCCACCAAGACCCCAGACACACGTCCTTCCTGGGTCCATTGAACATGCAGCCACAGGGCCGGGGACAACCCTCCTGACCCATGACAGGTGCAGCCAATGCCCCTCCTGGGGCAGTGACCAGCACAGCCAAGACAGGATATGCTATTTCAATTTCATTAAGATTTGTAAGGCTACTCCATAATTTTGCAAATGACCCTTTGACATTATCCATGACACAATGGGCATTTGTGATGAAGTTAAGTTTTCCTCAAAAAATCCAATGGTTTCTAAGATTTGTCTTTCAAATGAGATGCATCTAGCCACTTGTAGCACTAAATTATTGAATCCCAAATCCCAGTGTTCACCACAGGGTGGCAGAATTCATTTTCTGCCTCAGTCATCCAGCTGCAAATATTCCTAGAGCAGACACTTTGAAAAACATGTAAGCTTTTGTATTAAGGAGTTCCAATGGCAAAACATGAATAATTTCCCACTATAAATCTCCTAGACCTACTTTCATTTCTTTCTAGTTACTATGCGGCAAGAATGGTAGTGGTGAATTTGGCAGGCTTTGAAACATGTCTCTAATGATCTTGGACCATGTTATTCCCAGAAACTTGCCTGATTGCTCTAAGCGCTTTTGTTTGGCTAAACTGAAAATTTCCACTTGGCTAATTCTATTTCCGTAGCTTGCATAGCCTCCCGAGCTTCTCCCTTTGCAAAAGAAACTATTATGAAGATGTCGATATAATAAAATAACTTACTTTAGTTATGGTCATATATACATTTCTAGTTTAGAAATATGACAGTACATTAAATCTAAATCTTTTGGGGAAAATTGTAAAACTATACTGTATTCATTTCCATACAAAAGTGAAATATGCCTGTTTCTAAAAGTTCACCTAAAAGCATAAATTTATGCAAATTGCATTTATCTTTTAAAAGAGTAAGGAGTCATTCTAGAAGACAACACAAACTATAATGTTGCAATTAGAATCATATAGTGGCTCAGAAATAGATATAGAATGCAAATGCTTAACAAGACATAAATTAGCCCAATTTAACATATATATTTAAATAAGGATATTTCAGTATAAAATATGGAATCCCTACTGTGGCACAATGGAATTGGAAGCACCAAGAACACATGTTTAATACCTAGAATGGCACAGTAGATTAAATGATCCTGTGTTGCTGCAGCTATGGAGTAGGTTACAACTGCATCTCAGATATGATCCCAGGCCTGGACACTCCATATGCCACAAAAAAATAAATATGTTTCAATTAGGACAATTTTAGTTGCAAATGAAAAAAGTCAAATGAAATTGTTTTTAAATGTAAGGATATTTGTTGACTTACGTAACTGCAAATTCCAAAATCCTTGAAAACCTCAGAATGAGTTGATAAAAATGATCAATTATACTATCATAAAATCCTTTAGCTTCATCTTCGTGTCCCATTTGTCAGTGTTGAATTTAGCTTAAATCTTACACCCTGAGCACTAGAAGGAGTGCAATCTGTAGTAATTCAGAGAAGAGGCTCTTTGTATGACACTTGCAGAGGTAACTGCCCTGAATATTATTAGGTGGAAAAGGATATGCTATAATACAGTGGTGTCAGGAAGAATATTTTTGAAAACATGATTAGACCTCATAGGGGTAAGGTTCTGGACTAGACCTCCAGCTAACGTACGGAGATCAGTTGAGCTGTTGGTGAAAAGTGAAGCCAGAATAGCATTGACAGTGAAGGAAGAAGATGAGAAGTAGAAGATGCACCTCTAAGATCAACTGCAGTAGCAAAGGACAAAGTTCATCCCTCTACCTATCTCTTCTAAGGTACCCTCAGAAACAGGACCCTAGGGGTGCCATGCTCACAGTGCATATAGGAAATGGATTCAAGGGGCATAAGGGGTGGATTATGGTGACTATGGTAATGTATTATGAATCTCCCCTTTAAAAAAGAATGATTTATTGCTCCTATTGCTGGGAAAGCTGTTTGCAGACCACCTCTTAAAGATTTGCATATGCTTCTTCATCAGAGACCTCATGTCATTATCAAGAGTTGTCTCTCATGGTTTTGGGACGAAGAAAGTTTGGGGCATTACTACAGCTCAAATAGGAAATGGTTTTGTTCCCCAAGAAAGTCGCATGTTCAGTCAAAAATTTCAGAATCTTTGGATCATACATGGAAATGGATCTTTTTGCTATTGGAATGAGAAGTGATAATATAAGACTTCATTTTGGAAATTAGCATGGGGGTCTTCACCTGTGAGTATGGCTAGCATGAAGTACAAAATGGCCAAAATTTACTGAGAACATACTGTATGCTAAACATATAGGAGGACATTCCAAACTTTCACAATAGGGCATCCCACATGGTACTACAGGTAAGCCTTCAGCAGGAAATGACAATTTTCCACTCAGTTATATGATTCTTGGTGCTGGGAGGTATAATGACACTAGTGATTTCTATGATGGCAAGTGATTTGCTTTATTTAATATATAATGTGTGATCTTGTTAGAGATGATGGTGCATGGAGTAGCTTGACAATGGATCATGTATTCTGTTCCATGAATAGTAAAGCAGACAGAAGAACTACAAGAAGAGGAAACAAATATACTTTCAGAATATATCATTGCAAGATGCTGTCTCCCTCAAGTTGAGAGGGTTTTTGTTTTTGTTTCTGTTTGTTCATTTGTTTGCTTGATGGCTGTGCCAATGGGAGGTGGAAGTTCCTGAGCCAGCAATCAAACCCACACCATATCTGTGACCTGAACCACAGCAGTGAAAACACAGGATCCTTCACCCAATTTTACACAAGAGTACTCCCAGGTTGAGGAGTTTTAATAACCTCAGATGCCACAAATTTCTGGTTGTTTTTTCTAGAGAATTGTGCCCTATGAGGGAGTTAGTGATGGAATTTACCGGTGGGATTTTGGACACTCAGCAGTGACAGAGCCAGACAAGTGTTGGTTAACAGGTAGATCCTGTTCCTCATTGAGTCTATACAGACCATTCTCTGCCACAGTGCACAGTGACCATAAAATTGGAAGAAAAGATGGACTGATATCACATTCTGATGCAAAGCAGCTTTCCTTTCTACAACTTTTGCAAGAATTCGTTTTTTAGAGCCAAATACCTGAAAATTATTCCATAACAGTGATATGTGTCATATGACCCAGCAATACAACTGCTTTCATATATAAAATATATATTTCTCTATTTTTTTTCCACTTTCCATCTAGTTCAATTAGTTTATCTAACACTAGAGTGTATAAATTACTACAGTATTTCAGACACCACTTCCTTATAAAAATAAATCACCCCCAAACTTAGTGGTTTAAAACATGAACATTTATTACTATTTCATATGGTTCCAGTGGGTTTGGAATTTGATAAGTTCATTCGGGTACTTCAGGCTCAGCATCTCTGATGGGGCTGCAGTTAGAAATTTGCTAAGGTCTGATTTCTCATCATGTAACAGTGGAAATGAGTCCAATACATGAGGATGTGGCTTATATCCCTGGCCTTGCTCTGGTGTTTCTGTAAGCTGTGGCATAGGTCTCAGATGTGGCTCAAATCCCATGTTTCTGTGGCTGTAGCATGGATCATCAGCTGCAGCTCTGATTGAGCCCTAGCATGGGAACTTCAATATGCTACAGGTGTGGCCCAAATAAATAAATAAATAATAAAAGAAATTGGGTGAGGCTGGAGTAATCTAAAAAATTCTTTATTCATCTACTAGATGTATAGGCTGGAAAGCTTTGAGCAGTGGAGAGTGGAAGAGCTGTTGTTTCTTAATATCATAAGGGTGGGTAAATAATAGAACAGAATTAATATTGTCATGTTTGATTAGAGGTAAGGCCATGTAATGGCAAAGAGAAGGCAGCCATCTACAAGTAGGGAAGACAGGACCCACTGGAAGCCAATGCTGTTGTCATCACCTTTATCTTGGAGGTCCAGCATCCAGAAATGTGAGAAAATAAATGTCTGTTTCTTAAGTTCCCCAGTCAGTAGTATTTTGTTGTGGAAACCCTAGCTAATAATCTGATACTGATGATTACAATGATGATGGTGATGGTGAAATATAATCTGAATTGGTGATAAGAGAAGGATGAATGAATCACCAGATTTGACTCAGAACAATCACGGCTCTTCATCCAGTCATCAAAGGAGGATCATTTCCATATCCATAGATTTTGAAATAAATAATATATCAGATATTTTTGAATAAGAAATCTGGTATATCATCCAAAATAAGTGATGTAGTACTTCAACCTACCCTTCCTCTGAGAAATCTCAGAGCAATTACCAAAGGAATTGAGCTCTGTGCAAATGCAAACACTCAAATCATTCAAGAGATTCCATGAAGTATGTTCTAAGCTAACACTCACTCACAGGTGGCAGAATACCAGCATCCTCACTGGTTGTTGACCTGAAACAAAAATAATGCTAGATATTTTTTGCACAAAGATGAGTGTATTTGGAATCAGCAAGAATTTCAGTTTGAGGCCTGAAATCATGACCAACCATATGCAATCTCCATCAACGCAAGAAAAGGAGAATGGTTCACAGAGGATAAGAGAGAGTTTGGAGAGATAAGTAAATAAAGAGCCCATGGATCTTCATTGGCTGAACACCTTGCAAGGAAAGAATTATTTCTTATTCCTGCTGGGCTCTGGCATGTTACAGGGCATAAAAGTTATTACTTCTGTTTTCCCAATTTCATTTAACTGAGTTTATGCTAATTAATTTTTTAATAAAGGGATAGAACATTGATACAGCACTCTCATAGTGGACCAGTTCTTCACATCAGGTAGACTATGTGTTTTCTTCAGAGGGCATCAATTTCCATCTTGGTTCCCAGATGCTTGAGTAAATTTATTGTTGTAAAGGACTGAGTAGAAATATTGGAACAAATCTCCTTTTTCAAAACATGAAAAAGCAGCACCATATACTTGTGCTACTGAAGAGTAATTCCTGTCACATCCCCGCACAATATACTGTTATGATTCAGGAATAAAATGGAGAGACAGGCTAAATCCATGTGGAAAATGGAAGCTTAAAATCCTGTATCATTCATCTCTTCTTCGTGTGATTTTTATTTATATGAGAAAAAGCTGGAACACAGAGTCAAAGGATGTGTTTGATTACCATCTTTAACATCTTTTCCCTATGGGGCAGGCCTCACTTGGAAAATTATGAGACTCACAAAAGTAATTATATATATATATATATCAATTGGGAAAACAAACAATGGCTTTTGCTGGAATTACTCTACAACATCAGTGATTCCAGGTAGTGGAAAAAATAGAAGAGGTTAGGATTTAGGAAATATTTAACTTTATTCTCCCAGCATCAGAATGTGCAGTTATAGAAATGTTTCTTTCCTTTCCTGTGTCTCAGTTTCTTTTGATGCAAAATAAAGGGAATGAAATAGATACTCTCATAACACATTCAATTCTCAATACCAAAAAATTTCATTGCTTATTTGTGCATCATATACTGAGCTCCATGTAGATGAAATCTCAGAAAGTTCTTTTATAATATGTTATAAAATAAAGGATTGATATTCTTCTTGTGATGAATCATGGCCAGCACTTTGCAGAGATTTCTGATTTTGAAGAACTTTTAAATTAGGAGTCTAAGAGCGTGGAACTGAAACAGGCTTTTAGTTCCACAACTTACTGGTTACAGCATCTTGGACAAGTGAAATAAATTATTCTAAGCCTCAGCTTTCATCTCTATGTATTGGAAATAATGTATTCATATCATAAAATTATGTTGAGATGAAATATGAAAAGCGGTTGCAAATAATAAGAGCTCAGTGCATGATACTTCTTGGTACTAGCATATTTATGGCAGATTAGAAATGGACAGGGTGAGTAATATGTAATTAACTGAACTGACAAAGTAAAGAAAATAACTATCTTATTCTAAATTCTCCTAAGAGAGGATAATTCACAGAGGGAAAAAAAAAACTTCACCTCTTTCAAATTCCCAAGTGTTTTTGTTTGTGTGTTTGTTTTTCTTGTTTGCTTTGTTTTCTTTACTTTTCTGCTCTATTTTTAGGGCTGCACTAGTGGCATATGGAAATTCCCAGGCATAGATTCCAATTGGAGATGCCAGTCTACACCGCAACCACATCAACACAGGATCTGAGCTTCATCTGGGAACTACACCTCAGCTCATGGGAACACCAGACCCACTAGTAGAGGCCAGGGATTGAAACTGCATCCTCATGATACTAGTAAGATTCCTTTCTGCTCTGTCACAATGGGAACTCCTGCAAGTATTGAAGATAGGGGAGAGAGAAATCTCAGTAATCCAGGAGGTCCATCCAAAAATGTAGCCTCAGTTAAAGGCACCCAGTCATAGGCAAATGACAACAGAGAACCAGGACAATAAACACCATGGTTATCCTTTTTTTAATTTTTCTTCTCACCTTCCTTCTGATATTCAGCTAGTACATTTGGCCAGAAAGTAAGAGAGCTGGCTGAAGAAGATCAACAAAGACAGCGGCTCAGTGACTTGTGCAACGAATGAGAGATCTCAATGGGTGAGAGGAGTATATCTAATTAACATTCCAATGATTTATTCAATTTTCTGATGTAAGAGAGTAAAAGTACTTTTTGAGTATAGCAATAAAAAGAGAAAATGCAGGGGAAATGAGAGTCTTCCAGTTCATTTATTCACTTAATTTCACTGAACATCCACATGCATCAGACACTGAAACAAGTGCTGGCTATAAAGAAGTGAAGAAGATAGAGACCTATGTCTCTTAGATGTATTAAAGTGGGTTATAGATGGAGGAGGGGATGAATTCTTCTGTGTATCAACAGTGTGCCAAAGCAGAGCCAAATTTGTTCAATTTTTTTTTAATATTTGTGGAAGAGTTTTCAACATTTCTTATTGTCTGAGTAGCATCCAGGTTTATTACATGGTGAGTTACCATGCTTGGTTTTCCTCCACAAAGGCACCAGGAACCAACTGTTAGATGGTGCCAAAGAAGGATTTGAGCATTCTTGTAAGTTGCAAAAGGAGACAGCTTCAAAATTCACTCTTTTTATGAAATAGAAAGAAATGTTGCCTGCTTCTTCTCTTCTTGTATGCCATGGATGAAAATAGCCTCTATGATGAACATGCTTTGGATTTAACTATAAAACCTAAATATGTACTGCACATCACCTTGCTTTTGAAAACACTGTCTTTACAGGTTAATTCCCCACTTCTGAATTCATGATAGGCATTGAAATGAAAGAAGAAAGGATGAATGTGACTGAATTCATTCTAATAGGACTCAGGGCTCTCAGTTGCAGAAAACTCTATTTTAAGGGTTCCTTATTACTTATATTGCCATTGTTATGGGCAAACTGCTTACTGGGGTTACTGTCATCTGCACCCAGACTTTGGACTTTGTAGTATATTTCCTCTTGGCCTTTTATCTTTGTTAGATGTCCATTATTCCTCTTCCATAACCCAGAAAATGCTAGTTGATTGGTTCTATCATTCAAAAGCTGTCTCCTTCAGTGAAACTTTTCTTTTCACCTAGCTGTATACTATGCCTAAGTATAAAATCACTTTGTTCTCAGAAAGCTTTATCACCTACTTGTATCTAGGATAGTGTGGAATATGATATAGAAAGAATATACTTGTCAGGATGCTATTGGCACATAACTTTTATACTTATCCAAATGTTATCAGAATTCTTATTTTGTAGGAACAAGTTCTCAGTGATTAGAAAAATTAATTATAGGATTTCCCATGATTGCTCAATGGTAATGAACCCAACTAGCATCCTGGCCCGGAATTTAGTGACCTGGATTCATTTTTCCCTTTGGCAAATGATGTTTGCATTCCCTGTCTTATATATCTCTGTTATAAATTGTGAATGTAATTGCCCACTTTTCTCTTCCATTTGGATATTGTATGGTTAAAATTAAATGACTGAAATTAATGCATATTATAATATCTAAGCATAATTGAAGAATAGAACTATTTTCATCTTTACATATTTGGCACAATAAGGAACTACTTTAGACAAGTAATATAGAGGAGTAGAGCAAGATGGCAGAAGAGTAAAACTTGCTCTCACCCTCTCCAACAAACACATCAAAAAAAAAAAAAAACAAAAATCCAAACACATCTACATGTAAACTGCTTTGCACAGAACTTTAGCTGAATGCTGACAGAAGAACTTATACCTCCATAAAGGGCACAGAACTGTTGACATAACTGAGAGAAGAAAAGAAAAAAAATAAAGAAGGAATCAGGATGGCACTAGCATTCCAGAGAGGGAGCCTTGAAACAGAAAAGGAAACCACACCCTGGGAAGCCACCTAACCAATGGAAAGATCAGCCAAGCCAGAGGGACCTCAAAGTCACCAAGAAAAGTGAAGCAGCAGGACTGAGAACAGCAAAGCAGAGCAAGAGCCACAGAGATCATTTGAACCACCAGCCCAGACACCACAGCTTGAGATGCTTGGGGTGGGTGTTGGACTCTGAGCCTTAGACTCCAGAGGTCAGTCCCCAGGGGAGGACTGGGGTTGGTGGAGTGAGAACAGCCTGAGGGGCTAAGGAACAGTGCACCAAGGGCAGGGGAGCAGTATGCCACAGGCTTGGGAGTGGAAAGCCACAGCAGAGGGAACCAGGGAAAAAGTCAGTACACGTAAGAGAGGCAAGGAAACATTGTTATGGAGGCAGAGAAGAAGAGGGGCAGACCTCCATAGGAGACTCCTTGAGTCAGAGCCTGTGCATGTGCCTGCAGGCTCACAAAGGGAGGGGCAGTTCTGTCACAGGCTGCAGGGGTCAAGTAGCTGCTTGCTGGTCTGCAGAAGACCAGACATCTCTGGTTCAGCCACCCATGGAATGAAGCTGCTTGGTACTTGTGGTGGACCAGATGGCTCTGGCATAGGCAGCCCATGTCTTGGGGCCACTTGCTATTCCGCAGCATACTGGGCATCTCTGGCACAGGGAGCCTGTGGCATGAAGCCCTTCACTAGGCTTCAGGAGATCAGACAGCTCTGGATCAGACTGCGCATGGCAAGGAACCTCTTGCTCCTATATAAGGGATTGGGCACTTGTGCAAGCTACTGTTGGCCAGGAATGTATAGTGTGGGCTAAGGGTATCAGGGGGAAAAGTGTGACACAGTGCCCACCAAGCACCCTACACTGTTCCTCTCACTCCCCTGGGAACACACCTGCCCTGCAGCTGCCATGGTCAATGACTGAGTGGCACCCAGACACTTGGTCACTGTCCCTTCCCAAGACCATACAACTAGGAGCAGTGGCTGCAGCACCTCCTGTGTGGTCTAAGTGGGACAGGGGTCTTCATGCATGGCCTGCAGGAGGTGGGGGCAAACCACCAGTTATCCCTGACTCCATAGGTGGGTGTGGCCCACCGCCATTGCAGATACCTGAATAAAAATCACTTGCAGCCCCAACCACCTCAGAGGGCACCACAGAGAAGGACATTAAAATGGAACACCATCTGTTATTGCTCTCACTCCCCTGGAAGCAAACCCACCCTGGTGCTGCCACTTCCAAAGGCTCTTGGCACTGCCCAGATGCTTGATCACTCTACATTCCCAGCAATCTGGAAATAATAGCAGATTGTGCATCACCTTCTGTTGGGGCTAAACAGGATGAGGTGCCCCTTGCATGGTCTACAGGAGGTGAGGGCAAACCACCACAGTTATCTCTGGCTCCAGAGGTGGGAGTGGCCCAGCACCACTAGGGGTCCAAGAACAGGCACCACTTGCAACCCCAATCACATCAAAGGCACCCAGAGGAGGGCACTGTGACCAAACACCACCTGTTGGTGCTCTTGTACCCCTGGGAACACACTGGCCCTGCTGCTGCCAATTTTGAATGCTCCAAGAAGTACCCATATGCCTGAACTCTGTTACTTCCCAGGATCCTGCAACTAGGAACCAGTCTGTGCAGCACCTCCTATGTGGGCTAATTTGGGTTGCTTCTTGCATGGTCTACAGGTGGTGGGGGCAAACCACTGCAGTTATCACTGGTTCTAGAGATTGTCATGGCTCACTCCAACTAGGGGTCACTAAATAAGTACTACCTGTGGTTACAATCACCTCAGAGCAGGGCATTGCAATTTGACACTAGCTGTTGTTGCTCTCACTCTCCTGGGAACTCATGCACCTGCTGCTGCTACTGCCAAATGCTCTGGTCACCTTGTAGATCAGCCTAGAGTTCATTATCACTTCCCAG
>CM052694.1:24208077-24235841 GCA_028533215.1 Babyrousa celebensis | reverse complement strand
CCTGCACTGCTGGTGGGAATGGAAACTGGTACAGCCACTATGGAGAACAGTTTGGAGATTCCTTAGAATTCTACACATAGAACTTCCATATGACCCTGCAATCCCACTCTTGGGCATAGATCCGGACAAAACTCTACTGAAAAGAGACACATGCACCCGCATGTTCATTGCAACACTATTCACAGTAGCCAGGACATGGAAACAATCCAAATGTCCATCAACAGAGGATTGGATTCGGAAGAGGTGGTATATATACACAATGGAATACTACTCAGCCATAAAAAAGAATGACATAATGCCATTTGCAGCAACATGGATGGAACTAGAGAATCTCATCCTGAGTGCAATGAACCAGAAAGACAAAGACAAATACCATATAATATCACTTATAATTGGAATCTAATATCCAGCACAAATGAACATCTCAAAAAAGAAAATTATAGACTTAGAGGAAAGACTTGTTGCTGCCTGTTGGGAGAGGGAGGGAGTGGGAGAGATCAGGAGCTTGGGCTTATCAGACACAACTTAGAATGGGTTTATAAGGAGATCCTGCTGAGTAGCATTGAGAACTTTGTTTGATACTCATTTTGCAGCAGAACAAAAGGTGGGGGAAAAATGTAATTGTAATGTATACATGTAAGGATAACTTGATCCCTTTGCTGTGAAGTAGGAAAATAAAAAAAAATAAAATAAAAGATAAAAAATAAAAATTAAAAGGGGGCTCTCAATGTCTCTTTTTCTCAAATAAGTTTTGCTTTATTTTAGTGGGTAGTTTGGGATGATTAGATTTTGGGGGAAGGAGATTTGAGATGAGACAAAGTGAGGGAATAGATAAGATCACCTCTGATTGGCTGCAGAATAGAAAAAACCCTGAGAATAACTCAACTACAGGATTTTTTTTTCGCTCTAACTACTGAGATGTAAGTAACATATAATTAGGTAACTTTGTAAGAATGACTGTTGCATCATCAATAATTAAAGAAAGTATTTGCTGTGTAGGCTCATTCACAACAAAGAATTCCTTATAGTCATATAACAAAAACAGTGGATTAATAAGAGCCAATAGATGGGTATGGAAAGAGCTGTATTACCAAAAATGTGAGGGGAACATGGTGTTGTCACTGCTATAGCTTGGGTCACTGCTGTGGTATAGGATTTTTTTATAAAATTATTATAGTTGATTTAAAATGGTCTATCAATTTCTGTTGTACAAAAAAGTGACCCAGTCATACATATATGTATATTATTTTTCTCACATTATCCTCCATCATGTTCCTTCACAAGTGACTAGATATAGTCCCCTGTTTAATACAAAAGGATCTCATTGCTTATCCACTCCAAATGCAAAAGTTTGCATCTACTAACCCCAAACTCCCAACCCAACCACTCCCTCCCCTTTACCCTTTGGTAACCACAAGATTGTTCTCCAAGTCCATGAATTTGTTTCTTTTCTATAGATGGGTGCATTTGTACCATATATTAGACCCCAGATATAAATGATATCATAGAGTGTTTGTCTTCCTCTTTCTGATTTCACGTAGCATGAGAACCTCCAGTTCCATCTATGTTGTTTCAAATGACATTAGTTTGTGCTTTTTCATGGCTGAGTAGTATTCCATCGTGTGTGGTACAGGTTAGATCCCTGGCCCAGGAAGTTCCACATGCCCTAGGCACGGCCAAAACAAACAATAAACCATATCTGACAGATAACACTGGTGAATATAATAACCAACCCTTACTTTTTGTCTCTTATCCACCTTCACTATAGAGGCCAGAAAAGCTAACTGCTCAAGCCCTTAGCTTCCTTTTCTGCTAGAAGTGACTAAAAAGATCAAAGTCGAAGTCAGTGGGGTGAGAGAACCTTCTGGGAATGTGTCTGCTTTCCTGATAAAAAGGGAAAAAAGCCATCACATTTACAAACCCTTTGCACCAATCTTTCTATCTTGAAAGGAAATATGACATCTAGAAGTGGCAGTGGCCACATGGTGACCAGGTGGCAATGAGCCAGCTCACAAAGGGAGAAAGAGCCTGGGTCTTCTATGGCATCACACAGCTGCTTCACCCACCCTGAAACACCTACCTTCAAACTTCTTGCTATGTGAGTGATACTGGAAAAAATACTACTTGTTTAAGCTTTTAACAAATACTATTTGTTAAGCTATGTTAATTGGAATTTTCTGTCTCTTTCAGCTGAAAACTTTCTGAACAGGTATACCTCCTCTGTAGTTGGATTTTACCAGATTAATGCAAACAGTACTTTTATTCCATTGTCCACCCAGCAGTGAGGTGGAGTGCAGAGAAAAACTCTTAACCAACATCCTTCCAAGCCACCAGCTATCCCCCATACCTCCCAGGGGCACAAGCAAATCCCTTGCCCAAAGCCCAAAAGCCAACAGTAAAGTTCCTCTCTCTATTGAGTGCCTCTGCCCTCTTACACTGCTTTGGGGGACAGCATCAGGCTAAGTGTACTTGCTGGCATGGAGGGCAAAACTGACCTCTCTTTTTTTTGGCTTTCATCTTGATAGGGCTGCATCCATGGCATATGGATGTTCCCAGGCTAGAGGTCAAATTGGAGCTACACCTGCTGGCCTAAGCTATAGCCACAGCAACATAGGACCCTAGCTGTGTCTGTGACCTACACCACAGCTCACGGCAATGCTGGATACTTAACCTACTGAATGAGGCCAGGGATCGAACCTACAACCTCATGGTTCCTAGTCAGATTTGTTTCTGCTGTGCCACAGTGGGAACTCCCTGACCTCTCCTTTTGTTTGTCTGTTTTATGGCTGCTCAGGTGGAACAGGGAAGTTCCAGGGCCAAAGACTGAATCCACACCATGGCTTCAAATTACACCACAGCTGTGGACACACCAGATCCTTTAACCCACTGTGCAAGGCCAGGAATGGAACCCACACCTCCACAGTTACCCAAGCAACTACACCTGGATTCTTTTTTTTTTTTTTTTTGTCTTTTTGCCATTTCTTGGGATGCTCCTGTGGCATATGGAGGTTCCCAGGCTATGGGTTTTATTGGAGCTGTAGCCACTGACCTATGCCACAGCCACAGCAGCTCGGGAATCTGAGCCATGTCTGCAACCTACACCACAGCTCACAGCAATGTTGGATCCTTAACCAAATGAGCAAGGGCAGGGATTGAACCCACAACCTCATGGTTCCTACTTGGATTCGTTAAACACTGAGCCATAGTGGGAACTCCTACAGCTGGATTCTTAACCCATTGAGCCACACCAGGAACTCCTGAGCTCTCCTTTTGGAATTGACACAATGCAGTATTTGTTTTGTGTCAGGTAGGTTCACTGTTCCAGCTGCCTGCTTGGTGTACGGCTTTAACAATGAAGATGTAGTGCATCCCACTCTGCTGCCCATGAACTGTGTAATGGTTCTGTTTGATGTTGGGCAAGATCATCCAGGTATCCATGGAGTTATACAGGCATGTAATATGGGAAAAAAACAAGGATGTTAAGGTAATAGTGAGAGGATAAGAAAGCACAATGAGAATTCATCCTAAATCCCCCTGAAAGTAAGTTTCATTTTGTTTTCTTTTGAGTCAAGGAAGACATAGTGAGATGAACCTTCTCTGCTTCTTTTCTCTCTTTGAGCTAAGTTTATATCAGGCTCTTTGCTTCTGGTAATTGAAAGTAACCACTAGTGAAAGTTAGGTTACTTCAATTCACTGCCAAATAATATTGGAAAAACTTCTATACAAAAATCACAGAATCATCTCTTCTATGGAGTCTGTAGATCTTTACCCCAAAGGTCCAGTCTTCTGAGATCTGAATTTGACCTTGAATGGGTGGGTTCTGTGCAGAGCAAAGTAACACAGAATCTCAGAGCCAAAAGGACACCTAGTCACCATATTTCCTTCATTTTATAAAAGGAACCTAAGATGGAGAGAAGAAAAGTGACTTTCCCAAGGTCTCATACAGCTTGGGATGGTGTGAGTAGAATTATGGTTTCTTTAATACCAGTTCAGTGTTTTCTCCACTACATCACAATTCACGGAACAAACAACAGAGCTCCTTGGTCTCTGCAAGGTAGTGTAGCTTTCAGGTTCATAATTCAACTCTCCCACACCATCCTCACCATTATTTCCAAAACTAGCTGGGCTCCAAGGTGTCATAGGGATGTCCAGGAAATGATATAATAATCAATAGGAAATATAATTTCTTTACTTGACACTACTCAGTTTTACTCCTTCCTGGTTCTGATTCCAATATTCATTTGAGGTTGGGTGGTCCAAGAACTCATTGTTGTCTGAAACCTTCTTCCCTCTAAAATAGGGAAAAAGATCAGAGATCTAGTTTTCTGCTTTTGAAACTCTTTAGACTATAAACATTGACTTAAACAGAGAAAAATGTACATAATTAAAAACATGTATTTGGCTAACTTTTAGTAAAAGCAAGATTAACATTCTAGACTGTGAATTATATAGACTTCTCTCTTATGTTACCTGCTTTCTAGTCAGGTTACCAAATTTAACCATAATTCAACCATAGTATGGAAAAGAAAAGGCAGGGGAAAATGAGTGGTGAATTTAGTCATTTCTATGCAGCTTTAGCAAAAGGTTTGGTGAGGTTGAAAGTTTGAAATATAATAAGAGATTTGAAAGAGATATGATCAGGAAGGTTTTATAATTAACTTGGGGGGAAGTACAAAATGTCTAAATTGAAACTAGAAAAAAAAGCATAATGGAGTGTAAACATATGTGCTATAGAAAGAAGAAAAATTGCTGGAGATGTTTAGTGACTCTTATGGAAAGACCATAAGGATTAAGGGCCAGGAACAATGTTTGAGAGCTTAGTTGCCTATTGACCAATGCAAAGTATGTATCATAAACTTCATATTAAATTTGAATATAAAGAGGGAAATATATGATCTCCTAGGTATACTTCTAACAATACAAAACAAAAAAACTCAAAAGACAAAAGAAACTTCAAAATGAAGTCCTATGCACCTATGAAAAAGGAAGACAATCTCTATGAATGGATATGGGATGATTTCCAAGATATACTGCTACTTTAAAAAAATAAAATTGCAAAAGAGTATTTGCAGTATGCTACCTTTTTTGCAAGAAAAAAGTGTGAAATTAAACATATATTTGCTTTGATTTATGAAACAATAGTAGCAATAGGAAGGAAAAACTAGAAAATAATCAATTTGGTAAACTAAATGGGTGGGGGAAGAGAATTAAAAGGATACAGGAGAGAATGACCCTTCTCTGAGCATAGCTTTTTTGTATAGTTTTTCTTTTTGGAAACATACTGTTGTTTTACAAATTCAAAAAATTTAAATGAAATCTATATGAATGGAAAGAGTGGGGTCTAAAAGTAAAGGCAAATGGAGACAAATGAAGCCACTTGCATCTTAATTATTAAAAAACACAGAAAAGTGATGGGGGCAAGAGAAGAATTGCAAACAAATCCCCAGGTATTGTTTGTTTTGTAGTGCTATGGGCAAAGGCATTATAAAACAATTTCAAATATACTCTGTGATGGAGCAAATGAGCATCTGTGTTGGTGTTGTTGGGAGCCAAGTTTCTCATTGTGGAAGTAGGAACATACAAATATGAAATGGGGCTGTCAAGAAGGATCCTGTGGGGATGGACTGGAATTGGAAGTATTGACATGAACTCATGATCTCTAAAATATGTATGTGTATATTCCATACATATTCACACATATGTTAAGTATGTGTATATTATATGTGTATATGTATGTGGGGTGTTTCATGTGCATTTTTAGTATCCAGGTCTTGGATGATAATAAATTCTCCCATTCAAAGGGACCAGAGTGCAGTCAGTATTCTTGTGGCTCCGCAGGTTAAGGACCTGGTGTTGTCCCTGTAGCAGCTCAGGTCACTGCTGTGGCATGGGTTCAACCTAGCAACTTCCACAGGCCACGAGCAGAGCCAAAAAAAATTCAAAAGGACCAGTGCTTCTTAGGAAAATAACTGATTTAAAGGCTGGGACAGAATATGGTCAAAATGAGCCTAGAATCTTTTGCTATGCTGGAAAGTAAGGAAGTGCCTAAGAAAATAATAGAATATAAGGATCCAGGGGCTATCGTAAAGGGCTCCCACTGGCTGAATCTGGGTAATCTGAGCACCACAATAATTAAGGGCAGTAAAGAATTATAAACCACTGAATGAAGAGAATTCATGAGCCATACTAAGAAGTACAAAAATGAACAAATGAAGGGTGAGATTTTGCTTACAGAACAATGCAGAGTAGCAACTTGTAAATGTGGAAAGGAATGCTCAGTTGGAAAATGATGATTTTGCCATCATCAGAGTAAAGGCTGGGCCAGGTAAGAATTATTGGTTGATGCTAAAAGAGGAGTGAGAGTGAGATGGACTTGATGAGGAAGGGGGGATATTTTCACAGTCTTAAAGTATCACTGCATGGATTGTGTATTAGTTGCAAAAGGAAAAATAGTAAATATGCAGAGAGAAAATTAGGCAGCACCTTTGATCACACTATCAAAATTAGCATCATTAGTGAAGGGCAAGTAGACACCATGTGTCTCCAAATGTGATTTAATAGGGAGAATACACCTCTTATGTGATAGTCCAGCCATGAACACATAATCTGAATATAATCAATGAGTAAATATCAGATAAATCCAAAATAAGGAATAGTATGATAAATAAAAGTCACCTTTAAAATATCAATGTCATTAATACATTGATATTAATGTATTAAAGACAAAGAAAGGCTGAGAAAATGTTGCAGGTTAAAGGGGGCTAGAAATATGACAGTTAAATCTAAAGCCTGATCTTAGACTATATAGGATGATATTGGGTCCTTTATATGTTCTACAATATATTATTGGGTCAACTGTCAGGATTGGAATGTGAAAGGTGAATTAATATATAGTTGTGCATCAACATCAAACCTCCCTTAAAGTTGATAATATACTGCAGATACATAAGAGAATTTCCTTTTTCTTAGGAAACACACACTGAGGAACTTAGGAGTGAAAGGTAATGATGTATGTAATTTATACTCAAATGCTTCATAAAAAATAGAGAGGAACAAAGCATGTTAGCAAATGACTAAGGAAATGGGGCAAAATATTAACAAAGGGTGAATCTGGGTAAAAAAGTCTATGGACATTCTTTGTACTAGTCTTTCAAATTTTCTGTAATTTTGAAAACATTTCTAAATTTAAAATAGGTACATAGAGGATCCTCTGGGTAACACCACCACTTGATGAAATGGAATTTATCACTGAATTATGGTAATGAAAGTACAGAGAAGAGAAAATGTGGGAAAACCTCAAGAGAAAGTTCAAAAGGGAAAGACAAAAACAGTATGGCCATCCATGAACTTGAGCATATTTGCATGTGGTGAACATTTGCATGAGAAATGAAAAAGGAGGAAAAATGGAAGTTACATCTTTGTGGCAGTGTGTTACAGACTGCCTTGCCAGACAGAGGTTATAGCCATTGCTTTAATGATGCAAAATGCAGGACTGAACAGAGGAAAATACCTAGTAATGGGGAAGATGATCATCCAAGCATCTGTTGGAATTCTCCTTCAGCTACCAGCATCAGCCAAAATATTATTGGCCTGTGACCATTTCAACTCTTACATAAGGTGGGCAGGAAGTTTAAAATAAAAGAGGAAGTTTGAAGAAAAAAGAGGGGGAGCTACATCTCCAGACAAAATTCTAACCAAGAAGGAAGAAATTTCTAGTTAAAGAAAATGTGGAATTTGACTATTTTAAGATTCTTCATATAAGTGGTATGTAGTATTTGTCCTTCTTTGTCTGGCTTATTTCACTTAGCATAATGTCATCCAGGTTCATCCATGGTATTGCACGTGGCAGGATTTCCTTCTTTTTAAAGGCTTAATAATATTCCATTTATGTATATACCACATTTTCTTTATCCATTCTTTTTTTTTTTTTTTATAGCCTGCACCTGTGGCCTATGGAAGTTCCCAGACTAGGGGTTGAATCAGTGCTGCAGCTGCCACAGCAATGCCAGATCCAAGCCACATCTGCAAACTACACTGCAGCTTTCAGCAACATTGGATCTGTAACTCACTGAGTGAAGCCCAGGATCAAACCCACATCACAGAGACAATGTTGGGTACTTAACCCACTGAGCCACAACAGGAACTCCTCCATTCATTTTTATTTTGGTCTTTTGTCTTTTTAGGGCCGTACCTGAGGTATATGGAGGTTCCCAGGCCAGGGGTCATATCAGAGGTGTAGCTGCCAGCCAACCCCACAGCCATAGCAATGTGGGATCTGAGCTGGGTCTGAAACCTATATCACAACAGCTCACAACAACACCAGACCCTCAAATCCACTGAACAAAGCCACGGATTGAACCCATGTTCTCATGGATACTAACTAGTCAGGTTCATTAACCACTAAACCACTATGGGAACTCCCATTCATTTGTTGATGGACAATTTTTTTTATGTCAGTTATACTTCAATAAAGTGGTTTTGAAGAAGAAAAAATGTGGGAAAATCTCAAGGGAATGTAGCTCTCAGAAACAGGGTTCAGTCCACAGTGGCAGGGCAGACCAGCATATAGGACTGGAATCTTCATGAATGTTTATTCCAAGTAAAAGTGTTTCAACTTTTTTGCACATCACCACCCCAAATTTTGCTTCAGAGCTCTGCCATTGTCCCTATACTATTCCTCTTTCCTATCAATGATCAGAGGAAGAAGATATGGAAGGCAGGCTTGGTGCTGGGGGTAGGGGGAGTAAATATATTGAATGATACAAAAGGATTTTGGCAGGCTGGAATGAGGAGTCAGAACTAACCAGATAAAATGCCACTGGGAATAAATTCAAAGGGTTATATTTCAGTTTAGACACTAAGTTGTATAGGATTTGGATGTGGAATATCTGGAGATTTCAGCTGACTATACACTCAGTCAACACAGTACTCAATGTGGCTGCTGTAAAAAAAAGTATGGGGCAAGGGGACATCAGGTAATGCACTGGAGAAATAATTCACCTCTCCTGTGCAGTGGTTAGGCCAATTTCAAAGTCCTGTTATCACTTTTTTTTGACAACACATTTTGTAAAGCCCTTTGAAAAACAGAAGTGTGTCCCAAAAAAGGATACCAGATTGGTTAAAGAATCTGAAACCATGTCACATGAGGATGCTTAGCCTCAAATAGTGTAAATTTTGAAGGGACATGAGAGCTACCTAAAATTATCTGAAGAATTGCATGTTGCTAGTGAGGCACAAAAGGGAAATTGTGGTTTTGATTCATTAAGCTTGCAGTCTGACAGCCTTAGGTACAAATTGTGACCCCATCAGTTTGTATCTCTGTGACTTTGGGCAATTCATGTAACTTGAGCTTCCATTTCTTCTATATAAAATAGAATTAATATCTTCCATTTCATAGGGCTAAGTAAGAAGTCAGGAGGACCAAATTATATAAGGGAGTATTTGTCTTTTGCTACATATATGTTATCATTGTTATTATTCTTCACTAGGAGGAAGGGTTAGGCTTATCATAAGGAAGTACTGACAATTGTTTATAGCTGCACAACAACTGAATGGGCTGTTTTGCTGGAACTCAGCTACAATTCAGTTTGAGCAGAAACAGGTCAAGTACCTATAAGATATCTGGTAGAAAGGAAGAGAATTTGACTAGGTGCATTCTAAGGTCCCCTCCAATTCTAAAATGCTATGCTCTTATCACTATTAAGGATTATTCTCTAAGTTTTTCTTTACAAAGGTCTATATGGCCTTGAAAATAGAGGGGACAGCTGACAATCTTTTGATTTTTCTCACTTCTTGGACTTATTCTCAACCCCAGGAGACCACTATTCTCTCCCATATAAGGAAAGAGAAGCAGTTACTGGATTTAAGTCTTTCTGTAGCAGGAAAAACAAGTGCAAACAAGCATATTGTGGAGGTCTTAGTGGTTTGTGACTTCACAACCTTAAGAAACACCCAATAACACAGCTACCACGGCCAAGTGGCTTAGGTTGGAGCTGCACATGGCAAGAGTTTTTTAGAGTTTTATCCTAAATGTTCTCTCACCTCCCCACCCCACTATGTGGCCCTAAATTGTCACAAAATGAGAAACGGAAACCTATAAATCAGTAGGGTTTTGTTGGAAAAACCCCTCTTATGCGGGTAAGGTCTGACACAGAAGCACAAACACAAGGTAAAGAGAAAAATACTAAGTTGCAATTACACAGATGCAGAACTTAGGATGTGAATTAGTTCTAGTCTTGAATCCAGCCTTAATTCTGCATTCATTTCCATTTTTCCCAGTACATTGAGTAGAACTTGAGGTTGGAGTTAAGGTCCCACTCTGCCTTGCCTTACTCCAGTTCATCAGAAGATGAAACCATAACATGTGACCTAAATGACTGCTTTAGGAATGTCTTTCATTTGGTGGCTCACTGATGCATTTTTATATTTGGTGTGATTCTTGGAGGACATGGAGAAGGGACAGAGGAAAAAGTGACAGAGGCAGGAGGCTTGTCACTTGTTCATTGATCCAAATAGTTATGGTCAAGGAAGTAGTAGTCTGTGAATGTCATGTATTTTACCATGATAATGAAGTGGAAAAGAATAAAGGAGAGAGATGTTCACACACATGGAATCAGCAATGGTGGCTCAGCTACTCAGGAATGAATTCTGAGCTATGTTCTGATTTAGGATAGTAGAGTGACATGAATTAACTAATGAAAGGCTAAGAACTACATAAACAAATGGGAGTGGCCCCAGTGACTACCTAGCAAGGAAATACGCAACTTGCTTCTCACCCATCAGTAAGGTCTTTGCAATGCCCTGAGTGGGAGCTTACACTGTCTATCAAACACTAGATTAAACAACCTAACCTGTCTTACAAACACTTGCCTCATGGCACTCCAGCCAATTTTGAACAGCTTACTGCTTCGTTACATTTCCTTATCTCTAGGCACAGGCCCCAGCTACACCATGACTTACTAATGAAGTTAGCCTGACCAGTAAATATGGTGTATTGAAGCTCATAGGAGCTGATGCTGAACTCATCATCCAAGATCCACTGTACTGTAATGGTGTCATGGGAGGCAGTACAGAGTTCCTCTTGGATAGATGGTGGGTTTGGGGCTGTAGGGAAAGGTGGAAAAGAAGGTAACGAAAGCATACTCTCTGTTCTCAATTTTATAATCATTAATTTTGCTGCTCAACCCAACATCTTGTGTAAAGGAGGTTTTCTTAATAAGAGGCTTTAGATTGCATGTACCATACAACCTGAGGCCAGGTGCTGAGACCTCAAGTTCCCCAAAACTTCTTTTGCTTTGATGATAAACATATTCAGGCAAAGATCTAAGCCTAAGCTTTGGAGATGATTGCCCATCAATGTTTTGCCCATTATCTACTCTGCCTACACAAACTCATAGATATTAGAGCAAAGTGGTCATTTGGTTTCCTTATTACATGACCTTCAACCTACTTGTTTTTATTTATTTATTTTTGTCATTCCTAGGGTCACACCTGCATCATATGGAGGTTCCAAGGCTAAAGATCCAAATGGAACTGCAGCTGCCAGCCTAAACCACAGCTACAGAAATGCCAGATCTGAGCCACATCTTTGACCTACACCACAGCTCATGGCAAAACCAGATCCTCAATCCACTGAGTGAGGCCAAGGATAGATCCTGCAATCACATGGATCCTAATCAGGTCCTTAACGACTGAGCCATGAAGGGAACTCCCAAACAACTTTTTTCCCCTCTGCATCATTTTCCACCTGGCAGGCAGCATCAAAACTGGACCTTCAGGAACTCCTGTCATGGCTCAGTGGTTAACGAATCTGACTAGGAACCATGAGGTTGCAGGTTCAATCCCTGGCCATGCTCAGAGGGTTAAGGATCTGGCATTGCCATGCGCTGTGGTGTAGGTTGCAGATGGAGCTCAGATCCCACATTGCTGTGGCTCTGGCATAGGCCAGTGGCTACAGCTCCAATTAGACACCTTGTCTGGGAACCTCCATATGCCACAGGAGTGGCCCTAGAAAAGGCAAAAAGACAGAAAAAAAAATGCTAGACCTTCAAAGGCTTGGTAAGGGAAGTTTGAGAGAATTTTCTTCTCCCCATCTTTTTTTTTTTTTTTTTTTAATGCTAGTCATCAATCCAGCACTAGGGCTTGATTAAAACCTTCCCCTAAATACTACACTTTGATCTGTCATAACACTGACATTTAATTTTATTACTCTCTAATTGTATAATGCTAAGCTAGTCTTATCTCCCAACTAATTTGAAGTTTCTCAAGAGTAGGCTCCATAATTTTGTACCTCATAATCTTCCATGGGCCCTAACACAGCATTGAACACATATAAAATAAATAATTGTTTAATGACTAACTGAATAACTAACAACAGGAACACTAATCTTTATTGACCACTTAGTATATGTAAGACATCATACATGCAATTTGCATACATTATTTAAGTTACTCTCTACAATAACCCTGTGTATCAACTGTTACTTCCATTTTATAAATGAGACACAGAAAGGTTAAGTAACTTGCACAAGGTCACACAAGTGTCAGAAAAAAAGAAATAGAGCTGAATCCATGTTCATTTGATTCTAAACTCTATACCCTTAACTATTTAGACAGTTACTTTTATTTTTCTAAAAGGTATATTTTTACATACTTTAGCAATTCTAAACCACTGTGTTCTACATCAGAATCATCTCTGAGTTTTGATCAAAACATACTTGTGTAGGCCCTGTGCCAGACTTGAATTGGAGCCAGTGAAGATCCTTGAGTACTCAATAACATAAAGGAAAGAAACATTAATTTTGCAATAATACACATGCTAGAGCAGAGGGAGGAGGCACTGTATGTAGGAAGAACAGAGAGGAAACTTTATGTGAACTAGTTGTAAGGGGATGAGGAATTAAATAAATACATATCCCCTGCTACACATCTACCAACAATAGCTTTGGGCCATTTCTGAAAATAGAGATGTTTCAAGAATTAATTTTAGGATTTCTGTAATATCTGTTGTGACATCTCCTTTTTCATATCTTATTTGGTTTATTTGGGTTTTCTCTCCTCTTCTTGGTGAGTCTAGACAGAGGTTGGTCAATTTTGTTTACATTTTCAAAGAACCAGCTCTTGGTTTTATTGATTTTTTTCCTATTGATTTTTTGAATATCTATTTTATTGAATTCCCCTGAGAGCTGTATCTAGTCACTTATGTTGGAACATGATAATGTGAGCAAAAAGAATGTATACATGTATGTGTAACTGGGTCACCATGCTATACAGTAGAAAAAAAAATAATGTACTTGGGAAATTAAAAAAATAATTAATTTTAGGCCAGGATAAACAAATGAATGACTAATACAATGAGAGCCACTGAAGCATTTTAGGCAGAGGAGTGATGTGATCAAATTATGTTTCAAGACCAATACTCCAGCAGCAGTGGACTGTCTGCAAGTGGTCAAAACTGGATGCAGAACAGATTTTAAGGTGTCTGGGAATGAGCAGAAGGTAAAGGTGTGACAGTAGTGTAGATAAATAAAACAGAAATTTAATTCACAAAACATGAAAACAGATAGCCAATAAATATTAAAAAAAAACCCAACAACATGAGAAATCAAAGAAACATAAATTAAAATGAGGTAGTATTTAAGATTATACATAATGACTTTGTAGGAGCTTTTATACCTGTATTAAATAATGCCTACATATTTTTATTAGGACTGAAAATGAATCAAATTTTGGAGGCCAAATTTAGCATTAAATGTCAAAAAATGACTTCCCTGGTGGTACAGTGGGTTAAGGATCTGGCATTGTCACTGCTGTGATGCAGGTTTGATCGCTGAAACTTTCACATGGCTCAGGCACAGCCAAAATGAAAAATAAAAAATAAAACAGCTTAAAATGTAAATATTCTTTGACATCACAGTTCTACTGCAAGAATTTTTTTGATGCATGATTTCATTCTTAAGCCTAATGATGTCATAATTTACAAAATTTGTGCAGATGTCTTATCTCCTCCATTTTAACACTTATAACTATGTGGTAAAATCACCATTAACAATCACACATGTACAGTAGTTCTATAGTTTTATGTGTTTTTGCATAGCTGTTTAAAAGACAATCCAGAATTATAACTTGGTCTGACTTAGTAAAAAATTCACAAGCAAAGTTTTCTACTGTATCTTCTCATGCTGAATTTCAAAAAGAGCTGACATTATAGATTATGAAATGTGAGAATTGTTAAATTTTTTATTTGGCATTATATATAAACCATACTAAAATGCCTTTCATTAAGTAAAAGGTAACATTTTGGATACAGAGAATTTTAATTAAATAAGCACAGTTAAGACCAAAAAGAGAAAGTAGACATTGTCAGCTTATTTTCATTTTTTGCCTTAACAGAACACAACTGGAACTGCCCATGAGTCTTGCTCTATTCTATGAGACAGTAAAGGGATCTCCTCAGTATTTAGATATATTAAAATATATTAATATATCCAGTTATATAAATCCAAATATAAATTCAATCTCCTACTGTTTTGAGATGGCAATCACCATCTTTGTGAAAAACTGAATATTTCTTTTTTAACTTTATTAGGGTATAGTTGATTTACAATGTCTTATTTTCAGATGTACAGCAGAGTGAATCAGTCATACATACACATATATCCTTTCAAAGATTGAACACTATTAATAAAGTAGATCCATATATTTAAAGGGGAAAACAATGATTATACTTGCAGAAATGGAATTACTCAAAATTCATAAAGCATACAATATTAGTTGAACCAAAAACTTATCTGGTGTAAGCCATGACTATCCAACAGAAATATTCTATCAGCCACTCATGAACTTAATTCTGGTGTATGAGATAAATTTAAATATGGCACACATAAAAAAGTCATGAGCCATGAGCTATTTCTCTTTTGTATTAAATAAGGCAGAGGCCAAATATTAACTCATTAGTAGATTTTTTTGAGTTAAGCTATCAAGTCTGCCTTTTCTTCCTTATTAGTGCCAGCAAAGATCATTTCTGTCCCAGGGATGTACTTCCTGGGATTCTCCAAATACTCCATCAGCATCTCCTCTCCCCAGGTGATGGCTTTTTTCTTGTTGGCATCTGTGTAAGAGAATCCATGATCCTAACCTGTATTTTACCTAAACAGACCACAAAGATTTTGCCCAGTCTCATGTTTGCCTCTCTATTCCATGATAAGGCTCTGGGAAAATTTTAGAACAAAAATCTTCTTGTCCTTTTTAGCATCACTCATTTTAAAATAATTCATTCATTACATGCTATACAGAGGCTCCCACTTGTAAATCTGATGTCCTGCTAAGTACTTCATAGTTTTTTCTTTTGCTAAAGAAATAACCAAGATGTATGCAAAGACACAACTGCAAAGACACTCAACACACCATATGTAAACCAATTGTCTAAAAATGGGGACTGAGCTACGTAGTGTATTGTACATCAAAAGATTAAACAATATAAGACCATTGGAAATCAGGTTGTAAAAAAATATCTAATGACAGAGGAAAGTTTGTGATATATTGTTATGTTTCAAACAGGGTAAAATTTAGTATATACATCATGACCTTATTCTGTGATAGATCTATATCTATATATCTATATTTATATACTCCCTAATTGGCAACAGTGGCTAGAAGGTTAAGGATGAGATTAAAATGACATTGAGGTATATGCAAGTGGTTGTGTGTGTGTTTATATATTTAAGCTACATACAACATCAGCTATTTCTCAAGGCTTTGATCTATATTAGGGATAATATAATAAATGTCATTTGTAAAGTGGCAGTAATAACTCTCCCAGTTAAAATTTCATTTTAACTTAAGTCTTGGTTTTTGATACACTACAATGAATAATGGTGGGGAAGAATTTCAGATCCTCTGAGAAACCAGTAAGAAAGATATTTAAGTTGGGTAGATGATTCTTAGGCCATACCATGTAATTAGCTGTCTATTCCACCAAACTCATAGGCCATAACTTGAGCCCATGAAAATAAGATTTAGACATAGAGAGTTGGGAATCATCAATGGCTAGATGGTTTAAAAAAAAAGAACTCCAGATACATGGCAACTGAAGCCCTAGGAACTTTAAGTTTGCAACAGGAGGAAAGTGTAGTGAGAAAAGAGAATAGCTTAAGACAATATCATTGTCAATATCATTATCAATAAGGGAACAATATCATTAAATGAATAGGTCAAGGATGAGTTGCTGCTAAAGGCAAATGAAACCAGATAGGTAGGAAGAAAATGATGCATGTTCTCAAGCTAAAGGCAGAGATATTTTAAATTTAAATGGTCATTAGGGACAAATGCTACTGAGAGACCAAGTATGATGAGACATTGTGATAAAACAAAGGACTGTCTATTATATTTAGCAACAAAGTATTCTTTTGGTGACCTTGGAAATAACACCTTCAAAGTTTCATATTTCATAGTTCCTAGTGTGGCTCAGTAGGTTAAAGACACGACATAGTCTCTGTGAGGATGCATGTTCAATCATGGGCCTCACTCAGGGGGTTAAGGATCTGGTGTTGCTGCAAGCTGCAGTGTAGGTCACAGGTGTGGCTCAGATGTGGTGTTGCTGTGGTGTAGGCCTCAGTTGCAGCTCTGATTTGACCCCTAGCCTGGAAACTTTCAGCTGTAAAAAGAAAAAAAAGTGCTTTAGATTTTTTTTCTTTTTTATTTTTTTCTGACCCACCCATGGGATATGCAAGTTCCCTGGCCAGATGTCAAATCTGAACCATTGCTGTGACCTATGCCACAGCAACACCTGATACTTAATCCCCTACACCAGGCCAAGGATTGAACATGCACCATCACAGAGACAACTTTGGATACTTAACCTGTTGCCCCACAGTGGGAACTCCAAAGCCTCATATTTTTAAAATACAGGTCACATTCAAAAGACCAGGAATCAGAATCGTATCACTACATGGAAGTTAGGAGACAACAGAGCCATGCCTTCAAAGTAACAAGGAAAACTTATTTCCAACCTATCCAACTAGAAAATAAATTTTAAATATTCATTAAACAAAAAATTCTCAAAATTTATGTCCCTTGTATTTTTTCTTAGGAAGCTAATAGGAAAATTTGTTTCAGCAAAATTAAAGGAATAAAATGGTACATGAAGGGAAAAATCAGGTGGAGCCCAATAGAATTCCTAATTAAGAACAAAGCGCTGAAAATCAAAGAAACTAAGTAGATTTGAGCTCACAAGGCAGAGTACCGCAGAGGAGAAAGCTGCACAGAGAGTATTCTAAAGACCTTCAGAGGTTTCACCTTTAGTATGCAACAAGCTACTGATCGACACATGCATGTGAGGAAATTTTCCAATGCCAGAGAAAGAGACACCTAAAAAGATTAGAGGGAACAAATCCTAATGCTCACATGGGACCAGGAATAGTGTATGTTCCCACCAGCAAAACCATAAAGTCTCATGATTCATGGGGCACTCAGTAGAGCACTAAGATGTGTCTTGCCTCAGAAGTGAGCAAAAATTTCCCTTGGACTTAACACTGCTCTGATTCCACCTAACAAATCTTATAAGCAAGACCTGAAGGAAACAAGCTATTTTCAAGTAACTTAAATGTGTCCCAGAACAAGGTTTAGAAATAGCCATAGGAATACATAATATATAGCATCCAATAAGACAGAATTCACAAAGTCTGGCATCCAATACCAGAAATGCAAAGAAGCAAGAAAATAAATATCATAATGAGGATAAAAAAGCAACTAGTGGAAATTGACCCAGAACTGACACAAGTATTAGAATTAGACATTAAAGAAATTATTATAACAGTATCCCATATGTTCAAAAAGCTAAGTGTGTTAAGGATATATATGGAAGATATAAAAAAAGACCTAAACTGAATTTCTAGAGGTGAAAACTACAATAACTGAGATGAAAATAGAGCAATTAGTGGCAGATTAGGCATTATAAGAGAAAATGATAGCACCTAATAGAACTGAAAGTCATATCATTTGAAACTATCAGAATGAAAAACACAGAGGAAAAAAAAAGCTGAAAAAAATGAACAGAGCATTGGTGAGCTAAGGACAACTTCAAGCACTCTAATATGCATATAATTGGAGTCCTTGTAAGAGCAGAAGGAGGTGGCATAAAAATATTTGAATAAATAATGGATAACATTTTACCAGATTCACAGAAGCCAACTGTTAATATCTAAAATTTTAAAAATAACAACATAAGGATATTATTTAGAAACATAAAGTTCTTGCCAGTAGAAGCACCTAATAGAACCAAAATTTCTTGTCTTGGTTGTAAACATGCAGACTATAGTGCTAGACTCCAAAGATATGAATCCTGCCTCTGCCCTTAAACTAGTTGGTTGGCCATAGAGGAGTCACATCACCACTATGAGCCTCATTCTCTCTTTTGCAAAATGCGAATAATAATAGCGTCTATCTCACAAGGTTTTGTGCAGGTTAAGTGAGCTAATATTATCAAGGCTTAAAATAATGCCCAACACAAAGTAAATTCCCAGTATTTCTTTATTATTAGAGAGCAGAAATTGGGAATGAGAAGAGATTGCTATTTCTTACTGTATTACTATTAACAACATTTGATGAGATACAAGTTTAACCTTAATATATAAATAAATTTTAAATGTTTAAGAAGAGTAAATTAGAGGTAAATATATGAAAATTATTTCAGGAAGTTTGATGTGAAGGGAAGGAGAGATGGCAGTAGCTACAGTATAAGGTAGAGCAAAGTTGTTTATTTATTTATTTATTTATTTAGATTGAAGAGGAGAGACACAAAAGTGGATGTGAGGTCAACCTGTGATGGAGCAAAATTGAAGCTATGGAAAAAAGAAAGTATGTGGCCAAAGCACAAATGAGGGGACATCTCTTCCATTTAACCAGAAGGAAGACGGAAGTAATGGGTGTCAGTATTCCAGGAGTTTGGTATGAGAAATTGAGGAATTTATCATTTCATATATACCACTTTCTCTATAAGGTAGGATTTAAGTCACTTGCTGAATATGAACAGAAAGATAGCAGGGTTGGAATTTTGAGTTGTGTACAAATTTTTTTTTCTTTTCTTTTTAGGGCTGCACCTATGGCATGAGGAGGATCCCAGGCTAGGGGGCAAATCAGAACTGTAGCTGCCAGCCTACACCACAGCCACAGCAATGCCATATCCAAGCCTCGTCTGTGACCTACACCACAGTTCATGGCAACACTGGATCCTTAAGCCACTGAGCAAGGCCTGAATTGAACCTGTGTCCTCATGGATGCTAGTCAGATTCATTTCCACTGAGCCACAATGGGAACTCTGAGCACAGAAAATTTGAAATAGACTTTCTTGAGACCAAGAAAAAAAGAAAGCTGACCAAAGCAATTTCTGGTCTGTACTGAGGGCCCAGCTGAGATTAGAAAACATAAATTTGTGGTGCAATAGTACCAGCATCTTTGCTTACATGATGATCTCCAGCAAGGTTCTGCAACTCAACTATAGGCATGGAAAAAATGGGAACAGATGGGCTGATTCAGGGTTGGGATCTTATCAGGTTGGTGTGATATAAAGACAGTGGGACAAAGGAACTGTGGATACTGAAGAGAAAGTAACTGAAGTGATAAATCAAAGGGAGGAATGAAGACAGTAGGTAGCTGGAAGGTAGGAGTCAGGACTTAGGGGTTCCAATGAAGTCAAAGAATAAATGCACTGGAAAAAAACCAACAACTGTAAGTATAGAGGTTTCAATTAGAAAGCAGGATGTTTTAACTTATGACTTAAATGTAATGTGGAGTGATGCTGAGGTTCAAAATGTACGGCATGGAAGTGAGAGGATGGAGTGTAGCAGAGGTGAGGGTCAGTAGAGGAGGGGATGGCAAGGAGCCAGGAGACAGATAGCTAGAGGACCAGATGGATCAGCCATGTGGACACTGCTAACACGACCCAGAATGATGGCTGAAGCAATAGAAGGGACTAATGTGAACCTGGAGCCAAAAAGTCTTCAGTGAATGAGAGGGCACTATAAGAATGTCCAATCTGATCTAATGAGCCCCCTGCAGTCCCTCAAAACATTGGTTAATATACTGAACAGTGATTCACTTTAGGTCTCAGATTCTTCACAAATGTTGTATAGATGGGCTTCTAAGGATCCGTGAGTCCTCTGAAGTTGTATGCAAAATTCTGTATGTATATCTATATCTAATATGCATTTTTCCTCCTTGTGAAGTAGATTCATGACTTCCATTAAATTTTCAAAGGGGTGGCTGATTAAATAAAAGCCTAGGAGTTATTGTTCTCAAAGATTTATGTGAGAAAGATCAAAATGAAAATGAGAGAAAATGTACATGAACTTAGGAAGGGCACACACATATCTATGTGGCTGAAAGTTTCTCTGTCCCTCCACCAATGCCAACATAGAAAGCTCCAGCTCTAAGTGGGCAGTGCAGAGCTATGGTATGGCTAGGGCACAGTGTTGGCTGGGCATTGGAAGAACTGGGAGACCTCAGAAACAGAGAGAAGGACATCTTCCACACTGAGGCTTAGTAACTAGACAGCTGGTACAATCTTCAGGTGGTTGATGCTACATACATGCCTGAATAGAATTGAGTGACTTTAAGCGGGCCTCTTTTCATAAGATCAGGCATGTTGAAAGAACATGAGGAACTCACCTCTCAGCAATATTTTTTGCAGACTGGAGGAACTGTGCCTCGTCATTTCTTTTAGGATATGCTCAGCTTGGTTGATGAGGACTGTTAACCATTCAAGACACTGGTGGCAATTAGTGACATGCTGTGCCAACTTTCTTAGTTTCATAACCTTAAATAATTAGCAAAAGAAAATGTGATAACATATTCACTGCTTAATTGAAAATGATAAAACAACATGAAGGTGATCTACTGCAGTGATTCTAAAAATAAAAGCTATTCATATTCCATGGTTCCTCTACTATCCACTCACCTTCTCATCTCCCCTTCATTTCTGCTTTACCAACCCCCCTCCCACCTATTGCCCACTTACTTACCATGCAACACACTCAGTCATATACTTTAGGTTACCTACCTCCTCTTTTTATTGATCACATTAATTTTTTATTATAAAACCAATGAATGGCCATTATAGAAAATATAGAAAATAAAATGTATGAAAAGAAACCCTAGGAGTTTTCTTATGGCACAATGACTGGCATTGGCAGTGTGGTGGCTAGGGTCACTGCTGATGCCCAGGTCCCATCCCTGTCCTGGGAACTTCTGCATAGTGCAGGTATGGTAAAAAAAAAAAAAAAAAGAAAGAAAAGAGGACTTCCCTTCGTGGCTCAGCAGTTAATGAACCTGACTGGGATCCATGAGGATGTGGGTTCAACCCCTGGCTTCATTCAGTGCATTAAGTATACAGCATTGCTGTGAGCTGTGGTGTAGATTCAGACAGATTCAGACATGGCTTGGATCCTGCATTGCTGTGGCTGTGGTGTAGGCTGGCAGCTGTAGCTTTGATTTGACCCCTAGTCTGGGAACTTCGTGATATTGCAGGTATGGCCCTAAAAAGCAAAAAAAAAAAAAAAAAAAAAAGAAACCTTACCACCCATAGATCACCACTGTTGACATTTTATTGTCAATATACTGTCATGCACATTTAATATAAAGTACCTTCTTTTTCTTTATAAGTATCTACATTTCTATGTATATATTTCTATAAGCATCTTTATGCACACATGTGTGTTTCCATGACAGTGTTCTTGGAAACATCAATTCCTGTTGGTTGGAACCACCAAGCATGGCACAGAGTAATGGTTATCACTCCTAGCTCTCATGATTTCCCACACAGTACACACAGCATGAGCTCATAATTGCCACACTTATCAGCAGAACAATAATTGTAAAACCATATAGAGGCATGGAGGCTAACACTTGACCTTCTTGAGCATGATTCTTCAGATTCCATGCTAAAAGCCTGGAAGTCTTCTCTTTCTCCTTCATCTTTTATATCTAATCTGTCAACAATTCCCATTATTTCCATGCTAGCAATGCCTGTTATGTTCTTCTCTTTCATTTGTGCTGCTACTTCCCTGGTTTAGGTCTTCATCTATTCATGCCAAGAATCATTCTTCATGACTTGCTTTCCTGACTTCAGTACCATCCAATTTTGACCTACCCTGTACACCTCTGCCATATCCATGAGTCTTCTCCCATCCTAAGAAACTAGAATGTTTCCTAGTACTTTACAGAATAAGCCCAAAGATCTTATAACAGAATTCATGATACTTCCATAATTTTGGCCCATATTTCTACCATTACTTTTCTTTTCATTTTTGTATACCAACATATAGTAAAGCATCCAAATCTGAAGTTTATAACTCAGTTTTTTTTTTTTTTTGCATATACATACACCCATGTAACTACCAACCAGGTCAAGATATAGAGCATTTCCATCACCCTAGAACTGCTATAAATGTTATTGGACTCATTGCACCAGGCCAAATATTGTTTCTTCTTTGCCTCCCTCCCTCAAACCTCATTTCTTCTTGCACTCATGATCCAAGTTCAAACTGGAATCAGTGGGATTAAACTCTGACGTTTGTTAAGTTGACTCAGCCTTGGCATCACTGAAGGGCTTTGCTTTAACTGTGTCCCTTTGATTTTGACAACAATCATTTGCTTCCTCTGCTGGATGATCTCTACAAATTTGTCATATTCTTCCATAAGTTTTGCCTCATGCATAGCAGTATTCACCTTCCAAGAAAGTCCAAAGTATTACACAGTGATTTCTGACTTTGTCCCCTGCTGCCTCTCAAAGGTTCAGACTGACAGCTAAGCATGAATAACTTCTTCCATACCCCTCTCATAAGATATACTCATAGAAGAAGTGTAGATATGATGATATTAATGATACGAGGGCATCAAAGCACCATAGATAGGAGGCTGCCCAGTCTCTGGTAGATCATGTTGGTTATTGGAAGAATGGGCAGAAGGACAGATGAGATGGGGCCATGTTATTCCCACTGTATAATTCCCTTTACTCCAGCACCCTAACCTCCTGCTGTTCTTTTGGAAAGAGTGTAAGGAGACTGAAGTACATCAGGAAGAGGACACATGCACAAGAATATTAAGATAACATTACAAAAACATATTTCTAACATCCTAACAACACTGTTTTGCTTTCCTTTTCCCCTTCAAAATTTAAAATATATGAATGTATAGCTATATCTTCCCATTAAATATATGACTGTGTAGATATATTTTCACATAGTTGTCATCATGTCTTATTAGATATTTCTTACCTTGGGCTGTTCAGTATCTGAATATATTTCCTATTTGAGGATATTGGCTACCTAAAAATATCTTTACTGCTAATTTGGGGTTGGGGTGGGAAAAAAGCCACCATTCTTCATTTCCTTTCCATGTGCTGACTTCTGCCCATCTCTACTATTGACATTAGAGGATATGAAGCCCCCAGATGGGCTAAAATGAGAGCAGAGGACCTTTGGGCTGCCTAAGTGTAAAGGGAAAATGAACTTACATCTTCTGCTTAATGTGCCCACCACTTTATAGATAAATTATTTTGTATAATTACCATAACCACTTTATAACATAGGAGCTATTTTTATTTCATTTCACAGTGGGGGAAACTGATACTAAGAGAATTTCAGTGGCTTGCTCAAGATGCCCCAACTGTAAAGGTGTAAAGCCAGAATTCAAACCAAGATGTTATCAAGTGAAACCCCTGGGCTGCCTAGGTGGGCAGACAAGATTCAGTCTCATTTCAGCAGCAAACAGAGCAGTCACACATGGATGCACAAACATTACAAGAGTCTATTCAAGGATCACTCAAGCAGAGGTCTAAAAAGCTGAGGAACAAACAGTGGGTTCCTTGAGAGTATCACAACTCATGTGGTCAGATGTGCTTCATTAGCAAGATAGGGCTGCATTTCCAATTGCTAGCCCTCTTAATAGGGCTACTTTGCTTACTCCAAGCACAGCAAAGGACCTGTCACTGGACCCTGCTGCTTCTGTGGTCTCTTCTGGCCAATTCTGCAATTGCTGAAATAAAATACACTTGCTGAATTTCAGCCTTGTTCTGTTTTATTTCCACTCGCCAGGAGGGAAATGTCACAATGAGAGCTTCCAGTTTTCCTGAATGAAACGTCCCACTCTGGCCATTGTCATTCTTTTCCCAGACTGCTTGCCCTCTCCCTACATTGGATCTACCTTTCTAAGACAGATAATATCACCCTCCTCAGGAACTCCCACTCATGTGAGAATAAGAGATGTATCTGGTGCTTCCTGGATCCAGGCTTAGAGTATTTGGAAACTTAAGATAGTTCTCATTTACAGTTTCTGTAACTAACCTTAATATAACACTCACTATATGCCAGGCACTGCCCTAATCACTTTACATAATAGCTCTTTCAGTCATTAAAATAACCCCCTGAAGGAGGGACCATTAGCCCGACTTTACAGATGAGGTAACCTGAGCACACAGAGACTAAGTGACTGGCTCAAGGCCACACCCTAGGAAGTCACAGAGGTGGGATTTGAACCCAGGGAGTCCAACGCTAAGAGTCAACACCTTCAACTATCACACTCTACCACCTCCCTAGTCAAGTGTAAAAAAATCTTGTCGTTGGTCTGTGACAACCATCAACTCTTTTGCACCATTCTTTTTTTCTCTGTCAGCCCATTCTCTTTATTCTTTTGAGACTACCTTTTGTTCCACTAGCAGGCCATACACATCCATGCTTTTGCCTTTGATCAAGACTCTATTTTCACTTGGAAATTCATTTCATCCTTTGTTTATTAAGCAAAAGTCTACATATATTTCTAAGCCCTTCTCAAAGATTGTCACTTCTGAAATTTTTTCTAACCAGCTTGGGCATGATCTATTCCATATTTATAATCTCATAGCACTTTATGTACAATTCAATTATACCCTTTACTACCTTATAGGAATTCATTAATTTTTCTTCCCTGATCAAACATGAAATCTGGAGGCCAGGGGATGTGTCTTATTTGACTATAGCTCCAGCACAATGACTGGGATATGGTCAGTGTTCATTAAGTATTTGTTGCTTTGAATTTAAAGGAGAGCAGTATCTCACTGCTTGCTAGACATGTCCACTTGTTTACTCAAGTTACCTTAAACTCAGTATGCCTAAAAAATACTCCTGTTCCCATTATGTTTCAGTGGTTAATGAAGCCGACTAGGAACCACGATGTTGCAGGTTTGATCCCTGGCCTTGCTCAGTGAGTTAATGATCTGGCATTGCTGTAAGCTGTGGTGTATGTCACAGATGCAGCTTGGATCTGTAATTTCTGTGGCTCTGGCACAGGCTGGCAGCTACATCTCTGATTAGACCCCTAGCCAGGGAACCTCCATGTGCATTGGGTACAGCCCTAAAAGCCAAACATAAAAATAAAATATTCCCTCTAAAACCAGCTTCCACCCTGATTTCCATTATCATTACTGTACTTGCTCAGTTCAGTTGCCTACTTCTGCATAACCCCCCCACCCCACATAAATTCACTGCAGTCCCAAAGTCCTGCCCTCCTTTTCTTTCCAATCTTACTAAAGTTCTTCTGGTAAGACAATGAGGCTCTGAGAAAAGCAATGATAAGTTGAAGCCCGTGTCAACTGCTTGGACTATTATTATAAATGTTTCATTAATTCATACCCCTACTGCCAGGATTTTTCCTTCTCTACCCACCCCATATTCCATCCTAGACCCTGAAACCAGGAAAAAGCATCACCATCCTCATCATCATCCATGAATTGATCATCCCTTAGGGCAATGCATTAGGCTAAGGCTCTGGCCTCAATAAATGTACAGTCCTGAAGGGTGATAAGGGCTTCAATTTATCGGTTACTTGGCCAATTTTGTGGGGGAAATGCACATACATATAAAACAAACATGTCAAGGTAGTATTAGTGAAATACCAATGAGTGATGTAGACTACAATCTATAGAAAATGAAGGGAAAGATCATTCTCAGGGGGGAAGTGAAGAAAAGATGTCTGAATGAAGAGGGTCTTGAATTGAGCCTTGAAGATGGGTAGGACTCAGATTCAAAGGGTGAGAGGGGGATTCTCTTCATAGTTTAGGGGAAAAAAAATCTGACTAGCATCCATGAGAATGCAGGTTCAATGCCTGGCCTTGCACAGTGGGTTAAGGATCTGGTGTTGTGGTGAGCTGTGGTGTAGGCTGCAGGTGCAGCTTAGATCCTGCATTGTTGTGCCTGTGGCATAGGCCTTTGGTGACAGTTCTGATTAGACCCATGCCTCGAGTATGGCCCTTAAAAAGACAGAAGGACAGAAAGACAGAAATAAGGAAAGAAGGAAGGAAGGAAGGGTGAGAGGGAGGGAAATTTTGATACAAGCAAACAAGATTGAATCTTACCATATAGACAATATGATATCTTTGAAAAACTTTGTGGGGGTCGAAAAAGGATAAGATGGACTAATAACAGGGCCACTGACAATAATGGCTAATGCACAGAGACACAGCCAGACCATGCTGGGTGCAGCTTAATGAATACTCACAATCCTGGGAGAATATCTGCACTGCTCGAGAACGGCTTCAGAGGGAGACAGGATTAAGATGGCAGAATAGAAGGACTGGAGCTCGACGTCTTTCCTAAAAACAACAAAATTCACAATTAAAGTCTGAGCATTCTTCACCCAAATGGATCACAAACCTTAAAAAAGATATCCTACTCCAGAAGAAAAAGAAGAGGACACGTCAAGAGTTAGGAGGGGTGATTTCACAATATAAACAACCTCATACCTCCTGGGTCAGAATCCCCACAGACTGGAAACTAACTGGTTCAGAGATTCACCTACAGGAGTGAGAGTTTTGAGCTCCACATCAAACTCTCACGTGTGGGGATCTGGCAAGGGGAGAAAGAGCCCCTGGAGCATCTGGCATTGAAGGCCAGTGGGGATTGTATACAGGAGCTCCAAAGGACTGGGGGAAATGGAGATCCCATTCTTAAAAGGCACACACAGATTTTATGGACAATGGGACCCAGGGCAAAGCAAAGTCTCCATGGGAATCTGGGATAAACCCGACTGCAGCTATTGGAGGACATCCTGGGAAAACAAAGGATGAATGTGGCTTGTTGTGAGGGAAGGACATTGAAAGCAAAGCTATTGGGAATATTCAGCAACCATGCCTTTCTCGGTAGGGGGC
Organism: Babyrousa celebensis; assembly: GCA_028533215.1. Taxonomy (NCBI): domain Eukaryota; kingdom Metazoa; phylum Chordata; class Mammalia; order Artiodactyla; family Suidae; genus Babyrousa; species Babyrousa celebensis. The sequence continues at coordinate 24,208,666 of CM052694.1, read as the reverse complement.
CATTTTGGGAAAGTCTGGCCCCACATGTCCCTCAGCTGCTGAGAAGTCCCAGGGCAAACAGCAACCCAGGTGTGTTCACAGCACCACCCCTTAGTAAACAGGCTCCCTAAAAACCCCTCAGGCACACAGCTGCCTCTAATCCCATCCAGACACTAAGCCCCTCCCACCAGAAGGATTAGAATCAGCTCCACCTACCAGGGAGCAGGCATCAGCCCCTCCCTTCAGGAAGCCTACACCAAGCCCCCATACTGACTTCAGCCACAGAGGGGCAGACACCAGAAGTAAGAGAGGCTACAACTCTATTATCTGGAGAAAGGTCACCACACCAAAAGCCTATAAAAATGAAAAGACAGAGGACTATAACTCAGATGAAGGAGAAAGGAAAAAACCCAGAAAATCAGCTAAGCAATGAGGAGATTCTCAGCCTCCAGGAAAAAGACTTTAGTCTGTTGATGCTGAAGATGATGCAAGACATTGGAAATAAACTGGAGGCAAAGATGGATAACTTACAGGAAACACTGATGAAAGAGATACAAGATATAAAACTTAAATAAGAAGAGATGCAAAATACAATAACGAAAATAAAAAA
>CM052694.1:24054477-24207577 GCA_028533215.1 Babyrousa celebensis | reverse complement strand
GCCAGGGCAGGTTGATTCGAAAAGACTGTGCAAGAATTAGGCAGATCTTTTCATGGCCTGGCTAGGCTTGTTCTAGCTTTTCTGGGCTGCAGGGCTTTTCTTGGGGGCTGGTGGTGTTTGGTGCTGCTCTGTGGGGGTGTAGCCCCTCCAAAGGGCAAGCAGGCCAGTGCAGGGAGAGCCCCTGCAGTGGTAGGCTTCAGACAATTTTTAAGACCAGCCCTCCCAGATGGCAGGCAGCCCCAGATCTGGTGAGAGCATAGGGGGTGGTGGGGGTGGGAGAGGGGATCCACTGGGAAGCAGAGCTTTCTGCTAGCTAGCAGGCCTGTAAGCTTGCTGTGGTGTGGGCAGCATTCTATGGGGACCCACCCCTTCTTCTCTCCCCTCCCCAGAAGGGGCACAGACCAGGCTCTTCTCCCAGGTTCCCTCTGATGTGGCTTTCCACTTCCCCGCCCCTAGAGTATTCCTCCCTTCCTCTGCAACAGCTTTGTTTTCTAGTCTCCCTGGCAGTCACTGCCCCTTCAAACTTGACAGACCAGTTTCTAGACCTCCCAAACAGTCTCTGCTCCACCCCACCCCCCAGCCCTTTCCCAGGGACTAACCTCCAGAGCTGAGGTCTCAGTGCCCAGCCCCCACCCAGGCATCTCAATTTTTGGTGACTGTGCCCATGGTTCAGATGATCCATTCGGTTCTCCATCTGCTTTTCAGAACTCCAACTTACTGCTACACTTTTCTCTGCATCTGGATATTCCTCAGTTTCATTTGATCTTTCCCCTGAGTAGGTGACTTTCCAGGGTGCAGGATGCCTTTCTCCTCCACAGTTCCCTTTCAGGAGTGCCCGTCCAGCTCGGATTCACCTCCTCTCACTCTCTTCTTTTCTCTTGTTTTACCTAGTAATATCACGAACCTCTTGCCGTTATTGGAGTTTAGGTTCTTCTGCCAGTGATTGGTTTCTCTTCTGTGCAAGTCATTTATCCTGTAGATGTGTTTTTTCTTTGTTGTGTTTGTGGGAGTGGGCGAGTGTGTCCCCCTACTCTTCCAACATATTGTCTCCTCCCCCCCCTTTTAATTTGATACTCTATGAAGAGGAGGGCAGCTTATAATTATTTTATTGAAAACAGTTGCTTCTGGCCTGCTTCCTTAATATAATCCAAACACCAGTTGACTTTCACTGACTGAAGAATGATCATATCAAGGATCCTCTGGTAGTGATGGTTCTGGAGGACAAAGTCAGAATTCTGGATTATGACAACAGCATGCTGTCTTTCTATGACCCAGTTAATTCTCTCCATCCTCATTCTTTTTTTCACTTTTTTATTGTTTTATTATTTTAATTTTTTCCACTGTACATCATGGGGATCATGTTCCTCTTACATATATACATTTTTCCCCAACCCTTTGTTCTGTTGCAATATAAGTATCAAGACATACTTTTTGATGCTATCAGCAGGCTCTCCTTGTAAATCCATTCCAAGTTGTATCCAATAACCTCAAACTTCCAATCCCTCCCACTCCCTCCCTTTCCCGTTGGGAAGCAACAAGTCTGTTCTCCAAGTCCATGATTTTCTTTTCTGTGGAGAGGTTAATTCGTGCTGGATATTAGATTCCAGTTATAAGTGATATCATATGGTATTTTTTTTTGTCTTTCTGACTCATTTCACTTAGTATGAGAGTCTCTAGTTCCATCCATGTTGCTGAAAATGGCATTATCTCATTTTTATGGCTGAGTAGTATTCCATTGTGTATATATACCACATCTTCCTAATCCAATCCTCTGTTGATGGACATTTGGGTTGTTTCCATGTCTTGGCTATTGTGAATAGAGCTGCAATGAACATGCAGCTGCATGCGTCTCTTTTAAATATTTTTGATGTGACATTCATTCTTCCAGTTTGTCCAACATTCACAATCTGGAACATATCCCTAAAGATCCTGTCTGGCTGCCTGCCCTAGATTTTACTGATTAACTGAGTGGCAGGAATGCAATTTGAGGCCTCAAGAATCCACTTGTTTCTGGGATGAAAGTTTGCCATTAAGTTTCAAGAGAGTATATAATTCACTGGCTTTCCAGTTCAGCAGTTCTTCCCCTCCTAAACCTCAGTTAGTGTCAAATGATATAACAGATACAAAAATAAATTTCGGAGTTCCCGTCCTGGCACAGTGGTTAATAAATCCGACTAGGAACTATGAGGTTGCGAGTTCAATCCCTGCCCTTGCTCAGTGGGTTAATGATCTGGCATTGTTGTGAGCTGTGGTGTAGGTCACAGATGTGGCTCAGATCTCGCATTGCTGTGGCTATGGCATAGGCTGGCAGCTACAGCTCCAATTCGACCCCTAGCCTGGGAACCTCCATATGCCTTGGGAGTGGCCCAAGAAATGGCAAAAAGACCAAAAAAATAAAATAAAAATAAAAATAAAGTTAATTTGAAGCCTCCAAAATAACTAGATATTATAGAATTAATTTTTTGTGCATTCAAGCTTGTATTTGAATTCATGTACTGAGTTTTTCAGGATAAATTATCTGAGTAGCCTGGCTTCAAGCCATTGGAGAATAAATTTGGAAAATGCTTCTCTTGTCATTGGAGAATTAAAAATTCCCAATTATTTAGGAGTGTAACTGCTATTGGAAGCAGTTAGGGTAGTTTGAGGTAACTAATGGAGAAAGATGCTCTGAAGAAGCAGTTAACCAGCCAGAAAGTGGGGATGTGTCAGCCTTTTTGATACTTGCCAATTGGGTCAAGTAGAGTTTTGAAGCATCAAATGATCCCATATTATGTGTAGATTTTTTATAAAAACCTACAATCAAGGATTTATTATAAAGGAAACATGTATGAGTATAGATCATATATATAATGAATTAATAATATGTATTATATATTCATTTTATAATTATATATGCATAATAAACTTTTAATTTACTCATTTGAGTGAGAAATGTACTGGAAGGGAAAATAAATTATACCACACATTACTGTCCTTTAAAGGGAACATCAAAGTTAGTCAATGTTTCTTCCCTCCTTCCATTCATGCCTTCCTTCCTCCCCCCTGTTCACACACTCATGCACATGCAGTAATGATGCAGATAGTGGGAAGGGCTCTAGGTTGGATTAGGAGATATTGGGAGACAAAATTGCACAAGAGATGCTACTGCTGGATATAAAATTGATTCAGGTAGACATGTTATATGTAGCACAGTTTCATTGATGCTACCTAATGGAGCAGGTTTGTCTGAATTCTTAAAAATTCCATCATGGAATATTTCGGAGAAATACAGTTTTATTACTCTCAAGTACATAGAGTTACTAGAATTAGGGTGAAAAAAAAAAAGATTTGTATAATGGAGGTTCTCTAAGAGTCTGCCATATTTACTTAATCAGTAAGAATGGGGTGTTGCAGATGCAACAACTCTTTGCATATAAATATATTTTCAGATAAAACACTTTTGAAGTGCTTAAGAATGCTTGAGAATAGTTTGTTTCCTTAAACAAGTCCAATAATCATTCCTCTCTGTGATCTTGTTTACACTATTCATTTGCTTAATCAACCCTTTATGGCAAATGCAGATTTAAATTTCATCCCAGGCCTTATTGCTATCATTGAAAGGAATCAAGCTTTATAGTTTATGTTTTTGTCAGTTCCATTGCTGGGATTAGGAATGTCAGCCCCAGAGCTATCTCCTCTCAGGAGCTTGATCTACTTAAAGACGTCTACTTCTTGGGATATGGGAAAATACTATACTTATACAATGTGGTAGTCGTGACAAGCCCCCACATCAGAGCCTTGAAACATTGCCAGAAATTATCCCCCTCTTCCTTTACACCACTTTGGTGGATGTTCATTCATTAATTCATTCCACAAACTATCAGATGTCAGGAACCACATGGCAGCTGACATATTGATAATCCACAGCTCTGCTGTCAAATAATTTACTCTTCTGTAGGAGAGCTACATCTATACATCACCTAAAGAACAGTTTTTATTGTTTGTACACCTATCATGGGAAGCAAGACTGATGTAGATACAGATAGCAGATTCCAACTTACCTATCTGGTGGCAAAGTCAGATTTTTGGCCTTAAAAACTATATATACTTAACTGCTAATCAGGAAATGAGCAACCTCAGTAAGATTCAGCACTGCTGGGAAATAGCTTGCTGTGATGGACATCTCATCATAAACTTGGGACTAAAATAATTTATTTCCTCTGCCACTTACTAGATGTGTGACCTGGGGCAAGTTTCACTTCATTTCTCTGAGCCCTTATTTCCTCTTCTGTACTATAATACCTACCTCACAAGGCTGTTGCAATGATTCAAAAAGATAGCACACATAAACTGCTTGGCACAGAACCAGGCATTTAGTTTAGGTATGGCATTAGTGCGGCATCCTTAACTTGTAAGCATGGCCTTCAGTTAAGTATGCAACAAATATCAATCTCCTCTGCTTAGTCCCAGATGCAGTAACATATAACAGTGCTTTAAAATGTATGTATTTAATTTCTAAGTTACTCCTAAGTCTCTCCTCCAGAGCCTATCCCCAAACTCCTAAACAAAACAGATGATTTTAAGCTCTTCATAAAACCCTTCACCAGCTCCCACAGCTTTCAGTAGAAAGCCCCAATTACTTAGGGTTTGGCTCTTTTAAGTCCCTATTTGCTTTCCCAGCTTTATCTTGTAACAGTTTTGCCCTCACACTGATGACTCAAATCACGCTTAACTGCACATGTTGTACTCTGGTCCTAGAATAGAGATACTGTTAAAAATTTTGATGCCCAGAGTAAACAGTAGGAATTATTCTTAAATTAAGGGAATCGTGTGAAAATGCAAGAAGTACAGAATCCTCCACGTCCACCCAACCCAATTTTCTTTACATTGGTTGGCTTGGGGTCTCCCACAAAGTTCATTTTTTTGTGCCTTTTTAGATTTTGGCACCCCAAAATGAGGCAGCAATTTCCTCAACCTGCTTTTGACTCCAGCCTGGACAACATTTCCCCACCTCTGCCCTGCTCTACTTCTGAAGCCCTAGACTGGCTTATGTTATCTTTAGAGCATCTGTGGCACCCTAAGCATGACACCATCTCAGCAATGATCACTTTGCACAGCAGTGTTTTTCAAAGTGTGGTTCTCAGACCACCTTTTAGAATCATTTTTGGAGTTTCTTGAAACAATTGATTCCTAGGTCTCACCCTTGATATATTTCATTAGAATGTCTGGGCACATAGGTGGAATTTTACATTTTAACAAGATCCCCAAGTAATTCTGATGCACACAAAATTTAACACATAAGAATCTTCTTCCTCACTAGACTGTGAATACCTTAATAGCAGGGGCTGTATCTTTCATTTTTGTTGTATTTTTGACACCTCGCAAAGTGTGTGGAACAGAGTAGTTGCCTGGCTAATGTTAACTGCATGAATGTATGTACCAATGAACAAATAATCAAAGTTTCCCTGTTGTACTCTGATATCCATGTTGGTGATTGTTGTTTCTGGGGCAAAAAAGCTTGCCTACTTCCCCATTCGGGGTGTATTGATATTATTTTGCAAATGTCCCAGGACTCATACATATAAATGAGTATTGTCCTTCTCAAAATCTCTTTGGAATTTGACTTGGGGAATTGTCTGGAGCATGTGGCCCCAATCATTTCAATAACTTTTTGGTCTTTTCAGACTTTGTTCTGCAAATGTGGATTTAAGTTTTTGTTTTAGCCAACAATTACTCAGAGCTATGCCTACTGAATAAAGTAGGGAATTAAACTGGGTTTGGGGTAAGCAATGAAGTTTCTAAGCCAAGTAAATGAAAAGTGCTTTCCAAGAAAAAAACATGTTGGCACAGTATTCAGTGGGAGTGTGGTGAGTCTCAAATACTTACACCAGTAAACTTAATACTTTCATAGAATACTGGCAATGCCAGTTACCTTAAAAGAAATCACTGACCTACCTCTAGCTAAACCTAGTTGACAAAGGGAACAGGACCTCTATTTAACATCTTGAAGGAAGGTGACACCATAAGTTTTCATCATTGCTGTCCTTAGTTTGTTCTCCTATGATCCTTTCTGCTAGAAGAATATTCTTTCTCTCTGTAATGTATGCTTATTTCCACTTTTTATATTGTATGATTGATGAAAGCACAAAAAATCAATAATAAAATTGTTTTGAGAACATTAAAGAAATTTAAATGCCACTTTGGAATTCTGGCTACTTGTAAGCAAGAGTAACTGCATCTGTCTATGTTTTTTATCATGTAATTCCATTGTGTAACTTTGGATGCAGTGGATTTTACATTGCAGCAAAATCACATCTATGTTCTTTTCAGCTAAGATACACTAGGGGAATTTTATAAGCTTCTGTGGTTTACACATTTATATATGACTACCTAGATGGAATGATCCATGGATGGACATTTTGATAATTGCAAATATTTGATACCCTTTTTTCTACAGTATGGAGAATGTGAGGCTGACAGATGAAAAACACTCCCACACTTATTTCAATTCCTGAAGCAAATTACAGCATCAGAGCCATTGCTCTGTACTTGGCTGTGTCTTACAGGTTGGCCAGGTTGACCACCATAAGGTCAGGTGAAGCTGCCTTTTACAATCTGGTCTGCCAGCTTCAGACATATACTGAGGAGTTGTGGTTGGCTGGAATATTTCTTAGACTATTGTTGGACTCTTTTTTTTTATCAAATATCTTATTACAGGCTTGCCTGTACTGGGAACTCTGCACCACTAGTGTCTCTTCTAGTGACAGAAATCTGAGCATCTGTGTATTACACAGCCTCATCCCTCTAAAATATCTGAGCACATCCAAAAATGCTATATTATGAATTAAATAAATGTATATGTATTCATGAGTCCTTGATTGTCTCTCACTGGCATTTAAATTGGTGGGGAGATTAAAAGGAAGGAAGTCATGGGTTGCTGGAATAGTCTAAATGACTTGGGGGAAATTAATTACTATATAATACATAGAGATTTGGGCAGGGAGGATCTGGGGCATCTGAAAATTGAGATCCAATCATGAAGTTTTGTTTCAGGAGAAAGATATAGTCAGGAAGCCCAAACAATGAAGGTATAAGGCCCAAGGAAACATGACACATTTGGCTTCAGTGATGGGCAAAATGGTGGGCATTAATGATGAATGAAGAAAATCCCAGTGCTGAAACCTGTTGGTTAAAGTCAGTGTAGGTCTGAAAGATGTGAGCTGACTTGCTGTTAATCATATAGCCTGTAGGAGGAACCTGAGAGAGTTAGGAGATTTCCCACCCCTACCCCTACCCTCCACTCCCACTGTCACCCCAGAGCTTAGTTTGGGCATACTTTAATCAGAGTTACTAAAAAAGGCATGGATTGTGAAGTGAAGGCCTTAAAAGGGGGGCAGCTAGAGAACTGACTTGAAACAGGTTGTCAGACCAAGGGCCTATAGGCAGTTTAGCCCAAAGAAAAGTGGATTAAAAGACAAAAATTTGGAATATCAGGGGTTAGTGGTCTAATTAGTAAACAGCTGAGCAAAAGCTGAATATGAGGCTATTACCCACAGATAAGAGTTTATATGTTTTGGGTAATGTGTTGTTTAGAAAGGCTGGATCCATGTTAATGTGCCAGGCCGGAGCAGACATGGGATTCTTTATCCTCCTTTTCCTAGAAATATGGTTGATTCTAGAGCCTCAGTGAAGCTGAGCTTGAAGGTGGGGGTGAGGTGGTTTTTACAAGGATTAGGAGTAATGCCCAAAGAACAGACTTTTGGTTGCCAAGGGGGAGGGGAGAGGGAGTGGGATGGACTGGGAGTTTGAGGTTAGTAGATGCAAACAATTGCATTTAGAATGGATAAGCAATGAAATCCTGCTGTCCAGTACAGGGAACTATATCCAGTCTCCTGGGATAGATCATGATGGAAGATAATAGGAGAAAAAGTGTGTGTGTGTGTGTGTATGGTTGATATATATACATATTTATATATATATATGATTATGTCACTATGTTGCATAGCAGAAATTGGCACAATATTATAAATCAACTATACTGTAATAAAAAATGTGGCAACAAAGTTTAGGAGTAATGGAGGACAAGTAGGCTGTTACATGAATTTTGGAAATGTATACAGCATGATAGCAAATGACAATGACTCTCCCTCACTGTGAATCTCTAGAGGTGGAGGATCAAGATAGTCTTCTTGGGCACAATACACAAATTACAGTTGGTACTGGTATGGCCTTGTCGTTCACGAGGTGCTTATTTATGTTCCAAGGACTCTACTTATCTCTGTAGAGGCATATTAAAATGAAAAAGTATTCCTAACATTTTTTAATCTGGTGGGGTACCCAACTGAATAATTCTTGCTAATTAGTCTTTGATCTATGAACTAGAGTCACTAGTGGTAGCTGAAAAAGGAAGACTTTATTGGAGATACAGGGGTGAGTGTGGAACTCATACCAGATTTGTACATAGGAGCTTCTTAGTAAGTTCTGGTTGAATATAAATAGAATCTGATGGCGTTCCTGTTGTGGCTCAGTGGAAATGAGTATCTATGAGGACATAGGTTCAATCCCTGGCCTCGATCAGTGGGTTAAGGATCTGGTGTTGCTGAGAGCTGTGGTGTAGGCAGGCCGCTGTAGCTCTGATTTGACCCCTAACCTGGGAACCTCCATATGCCTTGGGTGTGGCCCTAAAAAGACCAAAAAAAAAAATAGAACCTGATTACCAAAATGACAAATGACAAATGGACCACCTCATACTTTGTGAGGTTTGTTTTAGGAGAACTCCACACCGTCACTTATATAACTCCTCTCAGGCATTCATCTCTGGTCCAGCATTCCCACAAATGCCTCATGGTTAATAGGCTATTGTTTTTTATAACCAGTCTTCTTCAAAGGGAACAATTATTACCTGTACTAGCCAGCAATAAAGTGCTAACTGAAGGGCATGTGCAAAAATCCACATCACTACCAACTTCTTACTCTACCTCTTTCTTCCTTCTAAGAAAACAAGAAAATGGTCACTATAAACTTCTAGAGGCAATGCTTTTGTTGTATAATCTGGGGATGACTGGGGGTGAAAATCGTATATTTTCAGCTTTGGAAAATTCAGCCAATGATGCTCTGGCAAGCCTGTTGGGAGCATATTTTGTGACAAGAGGAGTCTTTCAAGTAAAAGAAAATAGATACCCACTCTACTTTCTGTTAGTCTACACTTATGCATACAGAATGCAAGAGGATCTGCTACTCTTCCAGCTAGAATGGAAGTCCAGAAAAAATGGAATTTGGGCTTATTTTCTCTAATGTACAGTGACAGGAAAAATCCATTATGCTGGGCCTATCTTTTATCTAGCTCAACTCCCTCAGTGATAAGGGAGGGTGCTGTGAAACACTGGAAATGTGAAATTCAACAGCAAGCAGCAAGTACAGAAGGAAAGGCAAGTCCAAGGCCTACCTCATTTAGAAGGTAAAGGTACAATGAATCACATTTAGATTCAGTTTATTATTTACATATGTGAAGAAAAAAGTAGTCAAAGGTTCCTGGTCGTAGTGATCCTTGTCTCGAGCAGCAAAAAGGATGACACTGCAACAAAAGTGATCAGAGGACTGCAATGGTGGTTGTGGGATTCCCAGTTGCTAGGAAGACAGTTCCAGATGGTAACTAAATGGGTTTATAGACTCTAGCTCTCTTTGGAGGGGGGATGAGTCAGGAAGACCCTTACCTCATCAGATCTCAGCAGGTGGGGTGTTCCCATGGTGGTGGAAATGAATCTGACTGGTATCCATGAGGACACAGGTTTGATCCCTGGCCTCGCTCAGTGGGTTAAGGATTTGGTGTTACTGTGGCTGTGGCAGAGGCTGGTGGCTACAGCTCCAATTCAACCCCTAGCCTGAGAACTTCCATATGCTGTAGGTGCTTCCCTAAAAAGCAAAAAAAAAAAAAAATCTCAGCAGGTGGGAGGCAATGAAAAACTCTTTCTTTACAATCTCCCAGAGAAGAAGTGAGATAAAGAGGTGAGTGGGAGATGGCCTTGAAGCAGCTTCTTGGAACCTCCCATCATCTTGTGCTCTGAGAATATCACAGGTCTTTTGCCAAGACTCAGATGATCTTGGGTTCAAGTGTATTCTTGCAGAATCTATGTGGATAGCATAAATTTTCCACAGTAACATAGTGGTGCTGTTCTACAGCAGCTGATGGCCCAGGTACCTTCCCTGGAGAGGAACAAAAGGAAGTGAAGTTAGAGTCTGTTGAGGAGCTTCTTCTCTCCCTCCTTTCTGCTGATCTTCTATTGGTGTCCTTTCATTCAGTCTCTCCAGGTTCTGGGAAGGGATGGGACAGAGATTAAAGGGATATGGGACATACAACAAATTCAGGCCCTGCAAGATTCAGTACCAAGGGCAGAGAATCCCCAAAGCCCAAATCCTTTACTATCTCTCTCTGGCTCTTAGCTTTTCAACTATGAAGTGAAATGTATGAATAATTTCTAAGGTCCCTTGTAGCTCTAATAGTATTAATTTCCATAAGTGCAAGTTTAGTGAATGTGGTGTTAGGAGCCTAATCTGCATACCTAATCCAAGAATGTTGTGACATGAGGGTGGATCATCAGGAACCTTATAACTAAAACAGAGAAGTGGATAACATTACTGTCACTTGGCAATCTCCATGAGATTCCCTTTGGGGCTGACTGTACTCCTCCATACACACTTAGTTTCATTTAGGGCTCCCCTGCCAATCTCCCCCACTTACATTTGCCATTTATTTTTAGCTTTCCACTTTAGCCCTCTCCTCCTTCCTTCTTTACTAAAATGCAAATACTGCTCTAGATAGACACTGATTAGTTTTAAATTTTAGGTCAACTCTCTGATGTCTTCCATATGGCCATGTGGGAAACTGACAAATCATTCCATTTCCCAAGGGAAGAGCAGGTCACTTGATATAGCAACAAATAAGGGTCCAGTGTGCCACCTTTCCCAACTGTAGCTCTTCTTCCTAAAACTTCCACTGATGCACCCCTTATGTGGCAGAGGAGAAGGTCTTGACATTGCCACTAGTCCACGTTTTCATTTGTTCACTCACTTATTCATTCAGTCACTTATTTATTCATTCATTCACCAAATAATTTATTGATAACTTCCTTGTGTCAGGAGCTGGAATTAAGAGATGAATAAAATACAGTCTCTGCCCTCATAAGATGCACAATCTAGAGGCGAGACAGACCACCAATAAGTGGACACTTACATAATAACGGAAGCGATCACCAAATGTTTGCCTACAGTGTCCCTGACACTATTCTAAACACTTGAGATGTAGTAACTAATTTAATTTTCCCAGCAATGCTAGGAGGTAAAGACTAGTACTGGCTCCAAAGGACATGAACAGTTAATCCCTGTGCCCTTGCCCAGACCAGCATGTTCCCTCATGGTTCCTGGAAGCCTCTAGCAAGGGTTTGGACACTAGATGCCTTTGGAGTGGACTAAAGCAGATGTTAGGGCCAGGATACAGGAAAAAAAACCCAGCCTAGTGGCTCCTGGATTCCAGGGATGACCTGGCAGGATGCCCAAGACCTGGGTAGACACCTTCAAAAGCGCCCCCGACCTAGTTTACCCATCATCTTTTTTCCTCCCCTTTCCCTCCAGCTCCCAATACCCCCCCTTCAAGGCCGGCCCCTCCCTCTGAGCCACCTCCTCTCTAAGTCATTTCCCCTTCTTGTCCCCAAAGACCTTGGCTCTCTCTTACCTCTGGCAGAAAGGAGAGGAAGGGCAAATGGGCTTTGGGTACCAGGTGAGGACAACAACCGCCAATCACTGCACTTCCCCCACCTCACACCCCACCACTGTCCACTCCATTAGGAGCGACAGGAAATCCAGTGAGTTTCCCTCCAACTTCCCTGTCATCCAAAGGCCCTGGTGGTCAAGCCTAGGAGGTGCCACACACCGCCCAGTGTCTCCTTGGATGTGAGGAGGGAAGCAATGCCTCAGTTCAGACAGGATGAGATCAGCGCACCCCAGGAAGGACACTGCTGCACAGGCAGCTAGGGATCATGACTGGGTGGCAGGGGCAGGCCGGCCCAGGAAAGGGCAGAGGAGCGGGGCTCCTGAGGTTGCACTCAAGCAGGGTCCACGCCCCAAGTGTGCACACAGGACAGGGGAACTCGTGATTGAGCACAGGCGGCCGGCGGGGGGAGACCCACATGCATGTGGAGCGTGCTTGCAGGGGAATTGCATATGTGGTGCATGTTATAGATCTGCGTGGAGTGGAGGAGAGAGGGGAAGGGAATGCCTAGGAATGCCCAGGCTGGGGCAGACACCGAGCACATGGGGGACTGAGGTAAGGTCACCACCATAGCTGAAATCCCCAACCCACTGAACAGGCCAGAGATTGAACCCAGGAAAAGGGAGAGGGGCTGGGATCCCTAGAGTGCTCCTGTGTGCAGGGGCTTCCAAGGTGCAGGCACACAGCACAGGGCTGGAGGGGGGACACGCAAGTGCAGGGAGGGGTGAGAGGGGCAGGGACCCACAAACATGCAGTGTGGGCATAGGGGTTTCGTGTGTGAAGGTGTTTGTGGGGGCAAGGGCAGAGCAGAAGGGAATGCTGAGAGACACTGCGATCATGGGGGACTGAGGTAAGGATGTCACTGGATTACCAGCTGACAGGTTCAAGTTAGCTTATTTTTTGAGAAGGGGAAGAGGGTAGACAGGATCCCTTTGAAAAGTTCAGGAAAGATCCCGGAAGTGGGGGGAAATGTGCGAGTGCAGGGAGGGCGAGGGGGGCGGGGACCCACTAGCATGCAGTGCATGTGTGGAGTTGCACGCATGCAGGTGAAGGGAGAGCTGAGGGAATACTGAGGGACACCTTGAGCATGGGCGATGGAGGTCAGGATGTCAGGAGAGCTCCAACTGACAGGTTCAAATTAGGTTTTTTTTTTGAGAAGGAGGAAGAGGTTGGATAGGAGCCCTTTGAAAAGTGGTGGAAGGCTCCTAGGTATGTGCTCCAGGTAACAGGAGAACATGCCAGGATGGGGGGGGGGCACCCACTTGCCTGCAGAGCCTGCGTGGGGGTTGTGAGCATGCAGGGGAAGGAAGAACAGTGGGAATGCTGAGGGACACCTTGAGCATGGGGGACTGAGGTAAGGATGTCAGTGGAGTTCCAGCTGACAGGTTCCAGTTAGGTCATTTTTTGAGAAGAGGGAAGAGGGTGGACAGGATCCCTTTGAGAAGTTGAGGAAAGCTCCCCAAAAGGGGGGGAGGAATGTGAGAGTGCAGGGGGGGGGATGTGTGTGTGCAGGGACCAGCTTGCCTGCAGAGATGCCTGGGTGTTGCCAGCATTCAGGGGAAGGGAGAGCAGAGGGAATGCTGAGGGAAACCACAAGCGTGGGGGACTTAGGTAAGGATGTGAGTGGAGCTCCAGCTGACAGGTTCAAATTAGGGTTTTTTGAGAAGGGGAAAGAGGGTGGACAGGATCCTTTTGAAAATTGAGGAAAGATCTCAGGAAGAGAGAGGTCAGCATTAGTGCAGGAAGGGGCTAGGGGGGCGGGGAGCCGCTTGGGTGCAGTGCTTGAGTGGGGTTTCATGAGTAGGGGTTGCCTGTGAGTGGGAATGGAGAGTGGAGGGAATGCTGAGGGACACCGAGAGCATGGGGGATGTCAGTGGAGTTCCAGCTGATGGGTTCAAGTTAGGTTTTATTTATTTATATTTTTTTTGAGACGGGAGAAGAGGGTGGACAGGATCCCTTTGAAAAGTGGAGGAAGGATCCCAGAAAGGGTGGGGGGAAACCTGAGGGTCCAGGGAGGGGCGAGCAGGGCGAGGATCCGCTTATGTGCAGCACCTGCTAGGGGGTTGCGAGTGTGCAGGGGAAGGGAGAGCAGAGGGAATGCTGAGGGACAATGTGAGCCTGAATGTGGGGGATGGAGGTAAGGATGTCAGCAGTGCTCCAGCTAACAGGTTCAAGTTAGGTTTTTTTTTTTTTTTTGAGAAGGGGGAAGAGGGTGGACAGGATCCCTTTGAAAATCTTAGGAAAATCTCAGGAAGAGAGCAGGGATGGGCTTGTGAGGGAAGGAGCGAGGTGGGTGGGGACTGGCTTGTGTGTAGCACATGAGCCGTGGTGAAGGGAGAGCAGAAGGGTATGCTGAGGGACAACATGAGCATGAGGGACTGAGGTAAGGATGTCAGTCGAGCTCCAGCTGACAGTTTGAAGTTAGGTTTTTTGTGTGTGTGTGTGAAGGGGGAAGAGGGTGGATAGGATCCCTTTGAAAAGTGGAGGAAAGATCCCAGGAAGGATTGGGGGAAACACCTGAATGCAGGGAGGGGCGATGGGGGTGGGGACCTGCTTATGTGCAGCATGTTCCTGGGGATTGCATGTGTGGGGGTAATGGAGTGGGGAAGGGAATTCTGAGAGACAATGTGAGCATGGAGAACTGAGGTAACATTGTCAGCTGAGCTCCAGCTAATATCTTCAAGTTAACTTATTTTTTGAAACATAGAGGTGGTTTATATGTTCTAAAATCTAATGGAAGCTATTGACTGTCTCCTCAAAAAAAAAAAAAAAAAGTAAGCACATGGTGGTTCTGGCTCTCCTAGATGGCCATCCTTATATCCCAGGCTAGGGCTTAAAGATCATAGCAAAGCCAAATGTTTGACTTTGGTATTTGCCCTTGGTTCTCGTGACTCTATGAAAGGAGACAGAACAGGTGTCTCCACCTTTGCTCCCTCTCTCTCTTTTGGCCCCTTCTGGGCTTGGGATGCTTGGAGGCTGGTGGTGGTCTGATGTTTGGGATGTGGTGCCTTCAGAGGGTGTGTGAAATATACCAATGGGTCATTCCCCAGGGTTGGGCTGCATGGGGGGCCATGGCCTTCCTCAGCCAGCTTGCAGTGCTGGGGAAGAGTTCTCACCACCAGGCCCCATGAGCTGCCTGCTGGTCAGTGAAGATCTGGAAACTGGCCTCAGACATGCTGGTCAGCTCACTGCTCTGGCTAAAGTCAAGGCATGGGGCTTAGAGGTGCAACCTGGTCTAATCCCCTCATCCCCTGTCCTAGGGTCTCCATAGCATGGGTGTAGTGAGGGGGTGCAAGACCCTTACCCCCAGTTGGGTAACTAGGAGAGCAGTGGATTGGGGTTCTGATCCCCTCTTTACCATTAACTAATTGGGATGTGAAGCAATTTCCCTGAGCTTCCTGCACCTAACTTTCCTCATTTATAAAATGGGAGAATAGCTCATAGCATAGTTGGAGAATGACTGAAACTAATAGGTTCCCAGCACATGGAAGCATTTATGGCAGGGCAGTGTGCCTGGAAGTACCAGTATATACATGTATTTCCAGGTAAAATATAAATTGTATTAAGAAAGACTGCATTAAACTGCTGATTTCTTTTTGGTCTCTTCTAGGCACAACTAGCTGTGCCATCTTCAGCCAAAACCCACCAGGTCCATCTTGTGAAATCACTTGCCTGAAGTAAGTGGTATTTTAGTTTAAGTTCTTTGTGATATTATGAGAGTTATGGCTTAGTTCACTATTAGCTCCCAGCTGGATTGCTGCCTGGATCTCCAAGGCTTCACACTTGCCTGCTTCCCTCCCATTTCATATTCGCTTATTTCCTTGGAGCGACAGAGTTACCGACTGGTTCAGAGCACAGACCTTAATGTTGGACAGATTTTGCTCAGATCCCAACCCCACCCTGCTCTGCCACTTTTGGTGTGATCTTGGACAAGTTATTTCACCTCTTTAAGAATCCTTTCTCTTGATGTCCCCATCATGGCTCAGCAGAAAAAAAATCTGACTAGTGTCCATGAGGTTCAATCTCTTGCCTTGCCCAGTGGGTTAAGGATCTGATGTTGCCTTGAGCTGTGACATAGTTTTCAGGCAGAGGCTGGGATCCTGCATTGCTGTGCCTGTGGTGTAGGCCAGCAGCTGTAGCTCCAATTTGGCCCCTAGCCTGGGAACCTCCATATGTCCTGGGCTTGGCCCTAAGAAGACAGAAAAGAATCCTTTCCTTTATCTGTAAAAGGGGGTAATGGTGGTCTCTACCTCCTATAGCTGTCTTGAGAAGTTCCAGAAGTATTGAGTGTAGAGTAGCTCATGGTAACTCAGAGTAGCTCAGTGAAATGGCAGATTAAAATGGATTACAACAGTGAGGCTGATAACATGAGTGCATGAAGTGATGGACCACGGAATCTAGACTTGATAGGGAGCTAAGCAATAAGGTGGTAATGAGCAAAGAATGGGAGAAGTCAAAGTGTGAGACATCTTTTGAGAATGAGAAGTGGGTGATCTGAGAACTCAGAAGCCATAGGTTGTAGCTAGAGAATGGGTCAGTGGAGCTCAGGAGTTCTGAAGTGGAGAAACCCCATGTGTATGGAGTGGTCTAGGACACTTAAGAGATAGAAATGTCATGTGAAATGGCATGCGGTTAGAGGTTTGCAAGTAGTGGAAATCAAGAGACAGTGAGATTAGAACTGTGGGCTGAGTCACTGATAGTTATTGAGGTTGCTTATCTGATGGCATGTGTTGGAGTGGAGAGACAAATGGAGCTAGTGACAAGCTAAGGTCCATTCTTATTAACAGGGAACAGTCATTTATTTCACAAATGTTTATGGAACTCCTAGTAATGCCACTGCTGGAGACCAGCTCCAGCAACCAGGTCCAGCAGCCAGGGAGTGCAAACCCGTTAGGGAGGGATGGCATCAGCGATTGCACATGGAGACAGTCTCTTTGTCCCTTCTTTCAGGGCACTGAACTACTCAAATTTTATTGGCATAGATGATTATTTTATAAGGCAGTTTTAAATTATATCACAATGTTAAAAGTACACCCGAAGGTCAAGTTCTAAAGTTTAACTCCCAGATTATGCTTCCTAAAAAGCTACAGACATAAGGATTTGGCATTCACAAGTCTTATTTTTAGATTAGTGCTTATCTTCAGAGCGTGATGGCAGGAGGACAGTATGAGAAAATCAACTTCAGTTAGCTATCACTTAAAAGTTTCTAAAATCAAGGACTACACTCACAGCTAGGTTTCTTTGACCATGAATAATATAAGTCTAACTTTATCTAAATCTGTAGTACATTGCAACTTCTAAAGCTCACAGTATAACCAGTTAGTAAATAAACACTATGTTTTTAATTAAATTGGATTTGAAAAGAGAAAGTCCATCAGGATGAAATTTCTATATTATTATTGTAACTTTGTTAAATCCCAAATCACCACAGGAGAATAGAATGGAAAATAAGAATGATAAGCAAATAACAGGAAAGACTGAGGAAAAACTGAATAACAAGTAAAACAACAGGAAAGACTAGGTCACCTGGGAAACAATCCATATTCTCCAGCACAAACATGGAAATTATTTACCCAGGAAACCCCAATCTTCCCCAGCATCAACAAGAGAGCCATATAATCTGAGGCCTGCCCTCTGTTTTTTTACCATACAGGAGGGCTTCAGCCTGCCCTCAGACTTTTACTGTACAGGCAGGCTTCAGCCTGCCCTTGGTTTTGCACCATACAGGCAGGATTTTATCCTGACCTGAAGCCCACCTTTGGCTTGTACAGTTCAGGTGAACTCCCTTCCTTGGTTAGGAACCTGCCTTTGGATTTTTCTGCCTTCAGTCAAGGTCCTCCCCTTGAGTCCCTGCATTTTCTCAGCTCCCCACATGCCACGGTGTAACAAGACAGACAAGAATCCTGCTCTCAGGGATCTTACAGTCTAGGAGTAGTGGTAACAGACCTTACTAATCCTGCCTATGAATAGCCAACTGCAAATTGAGATAAGAGCCATGAAGGAAAAATCAGGGTTCTATAAGTACCTGTAAGAGGATGACCTGACTCTGTCTGGAATGTCAGGGAAGGCTTCCCTGAAGAAGTGATGAGAACTGGAAGGATCAACTGGAGTAGAAGGAGACAGAAGAGTAATGAATGGAGGAAGTATTCCAGATAGAGGAGACAAACGGCATGTACAGAGACCTGAAGCTATAACATGTATAAGGGGCTTGAAGCACTGAAAGGTGTCTCCTAGGACTAGAGCATCTTAAGCAAGGGGGATAGTATTGGGAGCTGAGGCTAGATTGTGGCCCCCTTAATTATTTGGGGCTTTATCCTAGGAGTGGTGGAAATACTACTACTAAAAGGTATTGATTAGGTGAATGACATAATTATATGTGTCTGTGGTTCTTTTTTTAAATTTAAAATTAAACTTACTAATATTTCTCTCCCATGTCTTCCACAAATATAGAGGTAAGTCATTAGGTTGTGACTCTGATTCCT
Source organism: Babyrousa celebensis (assembly GCA_028533215.1). NCBI lineage: Eukaryota > Metazoa > Chordata > Mammalia > Artiodactyla > Suidae > Babyrousa > Babyrousa celebensis. The sequence continues at coordinate 24,189,352 of CM052694.1, read as the reverse complement.
TATCTGTATTCCTTGACAGACATTAAGATGTGGGAGGAGGAGGGTAATGTCTGCTAGATTGCTATAACATTCCCAGGGATAACTAAAGTATGTTTTGCATTGAGTCATTTGGGCAATATTTATAAAAATCTGAATGAAAGCACAACAGTCTTTCTTGAATTTTACATGTTATTTGGTATCATAACCCTGAGGTGGACATCCATGAGTCTATATAGAGGGTTTTTTTTTTAACTTTTCTTTTTCCCTTTTATTTCACAGAATTATTTCCTCACCTTAAGTTGATCCCTGTAGCCACACATTATAGGAGCAGCAGGTTATTCTTTCTTAACTACAGAAATACTTAGTAATACCTTAATAATCAGTGGAGATTTCCAGTCTCTTTATGATGTGTCATGAGAGAAAATTTTGGATATTTAGATCAAAACTGAAAAAAATAACACAGAAGAATAAAATGACTTTCACACCCCCATGGCTTCTGATGCTTTTGTAAATACCAATTCTCTACACTAAATATTTTTTGCTTGAGGTAGCAAAGTAGATTGCTGTTTCCTCACACAACTATGAATGAAACAGACCAGAGCACCAAAGTGTTTCTATGAACAGGACAACGAAAAATGGCAGCTAAGGTTGTTTTTACATTTGCAGGTATTTTTGGAAGGTCTTACGTGGAAAGTTCTTGATTTCCATGGCAGGAAATAGCAAGTAACTTCTTAGATTATCAAGTGTGTCTGAACAAAGTGCCCTTTGAATTTAGGACTTAGACTAACTCAATTATCTTTTGGATATTAACACCTTCCTTGTCAGATAATTGATTCTCAAATATTTTCTCCAGTTCCATAGATTGACTTTTCATTTTTTAGATTGTTTCCTTTGCAATGCATAGTTTTTAAGTTTGAGATAGTACCACTTGTTTAATTTTGTTTTGTTGTATTTGCTTTATTTGTTGAATCCAAAAAATAATTGCCAAGTTCATTATCAAAGAATGTACCCCCAATGTTTTCTTCTAGGAATTTTATGTTTTCTGGTCTGTGTTTAAATAAGTGAACCATTTTGAGTTGATTTTTGTGTATTATATATAAGAAAGAGGTCCAGTTTTATTTGTGTATGTGGCTGTTCACTTTTCCCAATATATTTACTGAAGAGACTATGCTTTCTGCCTTGTAGTCTTGCCTCCTTTGTCATAAATTAATTGATCATTGATATGTGGGTTTATTTTTGGGTTTTTTCTTCTATTCCATTTATCTATCTCTGTTGTTATGTCAATACTATATTGTTTTGATTGTTGTAGCTTTGTAATATAATTTTAAATCAAAGAGCATGAAGCACCCAGCTTTGTCTTTCTCAAGATTGTCTCAACTATTTTGGTCCTTTTTGGTTCTGTACACATCTGTGAAAAATACCATTGGAATTTTCATAGAGATTTCATTGACTCTGTATATTGCTCTCACTAACATGGGTGTTTGTTTTAACTATATTAGGACTTAACCTGTGAGCATGGAATATCCATTAATTTCTTTTTAACTTTCTCAATTTATTGCATTAATGTCTTATAATTTGCAGTGTAAAGATCTATCACTTTTCTTTGCTAAATTTATTCTTGGGTATTTTACTCTTTTGATGCAATTATAATTTATCATCTAAAGCTCCAGTCACATTTTTTTTGCTGTTATAACTTCTTTCTTTTTTAATGAAAAGACCTCACAGCTGTTAGACTACCATTTATCAAGGGAGGTTGATTGGATATTGATCATGCAACTCTACACAATTGTGTTCTATATAAACACTATAATAAGTAACCTCTGGGAGTTCCTGTTGTGGGGCAGTGGAAATGTGTCTGAACCAGTATCCATGAGGATGCAGGTTCAATCCATGGCCATTCTCAGTAAGCCAGGGATCTGGTGTTGCTGTGAGCTATGATGTAGGTTGCAGACACAGCTTGGATCCTGTGTTGCTCTGGCCATGAAATATACCAGCAGCTATAACTCTGATTTCAGCCCCTAGCCTAGGAACTTCCATATGCCACAATTGCAGCCCTGAAAAGCAAAAAAAAAAAAAAAAACCTTCTTTATTAAGATACAGCTTCAAATTTCTCTATTATATATATATATATATATATATATATATATATATACATATATATATACATACATATATATATACACACACACTCACATATATATATATATGTATATATACTAAGAAAGTACATTGTAAGTTAGGGAGGTAATTTAAAAATAAAATACTATCATTTGATTTTCTTGATTCTGATAAGATAAATGCAGTTTTTTCTATCAATTTCCTCAAATCATTTTGTGGATATCTACTTAGGAATGTTCTATTTCTACTTAGGAATGTCATAACATTTTAATATGCCCTGAGATGCACTTCATGTATTCTCATTCCTTCCTAACATATTGAATTCTTTTAAAAGTATTACAGTGGACCATGATCACAAAAGTGAATAAAGTGCTATCCAAGAGTGAATTATTTTATGTAGATGGCCCATTCCTCATAAAGATTCTCTGATTTTACATCTTATAAAAAGGGTAAAGGACAAATTCACAGATTGTCTAAGAAAGAGCATGGTGTTTGCTAGTCAAGAAGGAAAAACAAGTTCTCATTACATTATTCAAGATTATGTATGGAATGTTACAGATAGAATAAAGACATCAAATACTTCAACAATATTATACATGAAGGTCACATATTTCAAAAAAAAAGTAATTGTAATGTATACATATAAGGATAACTTGATCCCCTTGCTGTACAGTGGGAAAATAAAAAATAATTAAAAAAAGACCATTGAGGAATTAAACACAGCATAAAAGTACAGTGCAAGAAATATTTTTAGAGGTTTTTGAGTATTACTGTTGCTACTATTATCACTTGTTACAACAACTACTAGCTAGAGAGCTCATCTGTTGAGCACCTAATATGCACTGCAATTGTAATTAGCATTCATACAAAAGTATCATGTATTTCTCAGAACATGTATGAAAGTAGGGGACATGGTTAATTCAATTTTATGTATAAGATGCTCATGCTTAAAGGCATTAAATAGTTTATACAGTGTCATACAATATAATAATATTTAGACATAAAACTAAGACCAACTCCTCTCACAGCCAGCAAATTTTATAATATTGGACATGTGTTCACTGAGAAATAAGTGATATCAGGTGCTCCAGAATGTATTTAATTACCATCATAATGCCATACAGCATATACCACTACATTTTGATAAAATTTCTTTAACTTTGCCCTAGATGATATGCTTGAGAATAAGAAATAAGTGGCCTTGTAAATGCGTTCAGGAATCTGGTGTCTGGGTGGGATCTCAAGCCATAGAGAAAGTCTGGCATGCCCAAATATTATTTCCAGCCACTTACACTGTTAACCTTATGATAATATCAGAAAATATACTATAATTATCATGTAGAAAAACAAGACACTGTGATTTGTAGTTATTATTGTATTGTACTTATTCCTAATTTAAATATAGAATTATTAATTATGTGTTAATAAGAAGGTATTATGAGAAATATTTAGGTTTTATTTTTGCTACTTCATTAATATAGATGTTCCTCATGTATAATCCAAAAGGTAGAATGATCATCAGTGCATGTATTATCAGGTCAACATATTTAATTTTTGTTGGGCTTCACCTTACTGTCAAATATTTACAGGCAAGAAAAAGGACTTAATACTCCCACAGCTTAACTAAACTTCAAGTAACTTTTTTTTTCTTTCTTCATTACCTTATTCTTGGATCATTTACATAAGAAAACAAAAATATAAATTCCGTCTCTGTCCCTTGGATATGTGAAAGTTTTACAACCTAGGAATGTGTTGTTCAAAAACCTGGGAGCCTTCCATCCTCAAAGTAATAATCAAGAAAGGTAAGGCCCCTTTATCCCAGTCTCTATGCAAAGGTAGACCCTAACTTCCATTACTGCCAAACAATAAGCACAGAAGCCCACCCTTCAGGCTAAGGACCTGGAGTACTTTCAAATTAGTTCACTCTCTGTTTACAAACACCCCCCCCTTATATTTCAGAGGAGCTGAGTTCAATCTCTGTCCTTGCAATAATCTTGACCTTTATCACAAAATCTTGAATAAAGTTTTCATTGCTAATTTAATGCTGTCTAGTGCAATGTTTTTTTCTTGAAATATCTGCAACTCTTTACTATCAGATAAATAACAAAAGAAGGAAATATAACTCTCAAAATCCATAGAGGTGGCTGCTTTAGTGAGTTTGGACTGCTGCAATAGAATACACTGAATGAGGGGGCTTAAACAATAATTATTTGTTTTTCTCATATTTCTAAAAGTTTAAACTTCAATATCAGGTGCAACAAAGTCAGGTTCTGACTAATACCATGTTTCTGATTTACACAGGATCATTTTTCTCATGCATAACTGAATGACAAAAACAGAGGCAAAGTGTTATAACTCTTTTCCTCCTAGAGGGACTCTACCCTCATAAACTAATTGTCTACCAATGTCCCAATCTCCTTGTACCATCCCACTGAAACTTGGGATGCCAACATAGAATACAATTTGGGGGGACACAAATATGCAAGCTATAAGTATAGTAACTCATTCTATTTATAGTCAGCAAGATTTCATTAGACTTTTCATGATACTATGCATGTAACAGTGATATACTCAAAGTTGGCCTTATTTCATCATTTTTATATCATTTACCTTGATTCATTATTATAAACAGTCACCAACTTTTAAAAATAGTTAATGAATAAACTTTAGGAAGATTAAAAAAAAAAAAACAAACCTTTATATTGCATGGTCAATCCCCTTGGCAAATTGAATCTGTATCAAAACTCAGTTAATTCTCCACTACTGAAATCAATAATAGGACATTTACAAATTTATTTTAATTACAAATTCATTTAATGTGCTTTAACTAACATCTACTGAATGTGCCACTCTTTCCCAGCAAACACCTACAGGTTCATTACTGGAAAAATAGACACATCATAAATCTAATCTGTTAAAATGGATGAATCATTGTTGCACCATCATGATCACTTCAAAAATGTTCTTTAGGGTTTGGCAGTCATGATTATTGTACACCTGTAAATGTGATAAAATTCATTAAGGAAAAAAGGAATATAACAATTTTGCAAACCTGATGAATTAACGGATCTAAGCAATGGATCTATCAATGGATGCTGACATCATAAAATGATAAATGATCAGACATTATTTATCCATGATGGAAGCACCCAATAATATCTATACAGCATTCTCACTAAAACAAAGAAAGAAGCAAAGAAATTAACCAGAATCTTATCAGCCCTCATTAAACAGGGGAAATTATTGAACAACTTCACAGGGTGCAAGTCTCAAAATATAGATAATGGGAAACTACAGGATAAAGAAGTCTTGTTCTTTAACAACATAAAAATTACAAGGAACAAAGGAAATGAAAAAAAAGGAGGTGGAAGTATAAAAAATAGACTTGATATACATTAACAAAATGCCAATGTATGAACCTTTTTTGAATATGGATACAGACAACCAGTTAACCATTTTTAAGACAATGAAACATTTTTAATTAGACAATCAAAAATTTTTGAGCTTTTGATATGAGACATAAATTACCATGTATGCTTTACAAAATATTCAGCTCATTTTATGAATGGACAGTTATATTTCTGATTTTATATAACTTCTGGGGGGAAAGCTGCATCCTTTTCTGAAAAAATTCATTGTCCCCTTTTGATATGCATCTTTAGAAATATTCAAAATTGTATAATAGAAAAATTTGTCTTGAAACACCTATAGTTATTTTCCTAATTAGTAAAATATTTTCTTAAATGTGTATTTAACCATTCATATGAATAATAGACATTATATCCTTCTGACTTTTCTTTTTCAAGCCAGAAATAACAAAAATATTTACTGATATTTTTGGCAAATGAAGGAAATTTATTCATGATATAAATATAAGTAACTGTAATAATTTAAAAGATTGTGACAAATTGTAAAATGAATTGAAATAAACAATAAAACATTTGTGAAGGGATAAATTGTTTTTATAGGACACTACAAAATAGAAGTCAACATGAAACATTAACTTTGTTTATAATAAGTTTAAAACTCACATTTTCAATGGTTTTATCTGGAAGTGTCTAGTGATTCAGGGATAGTAGAAATGGATGGGCATGATATTTGAATAAAAAATGGGACTTCTTTATATTCTCCACATGTTGGTTCACTATCAATGATTCCTGGGGGACAGGTCATTTTTTCTCATAAAAAGTATTTTCTTAATCAGAAAGTTATGTGTGAGCCTAAAATTCAGTTTTGGAAATAAAATGCTTTATCTGAAAACCAAACTTGTCCATGGAAACACACTTTCTGATAGCAGCACACCCTTCTGTCCTGTGCAGAGTTCAGTTCTCATTGAAAGTTCTATGATGACATGTCACCATGATAATGTGATTATGCACTTCTCATCTTCTGTTCCAATGGCCACTCTGTGAACTGAGAGGTTTCTCTCTGGTGGCCAGTTTGAAGCTCTCATTTCATGGCTCACACTTTGGGAATGGGCAATCTCAACTTCTGTTCCAGAGGTAAGGGTACATTGATTCCCTAGGGGCTGTTCTTTCAAATGGGCTGGCTAACTTTTGTGCATACATTTTTATCCTCATTTATTTGTTTTTTTCCCTATTATCACTCTATCTATATTTTACAATTTTGTGGTATTAATTAATATGTTTGGTTTACCTGCCTGAATTGTTTTCCTGAATTTAGAGAAACATTATTTCCTAATTCCAAATTTGTACACTCTCTATCAGAGAACAGAATAAGGGAACATAGACCCACACTGCTTCCACTGAAGCAAGTGAAACTCAATGCCTCCCCAGGAATGGACATTCCAGGAAGAAAGGAGAATTCCAGCTCAGCTCTTCTGAATGTAACTGTCAAAATATGAAACTGAATATTGGAGGTTCAAATACAGAGAGTTTTATAAAAGAAAGAATGTTGACTTTACTGGTTGTATTTCCATGTATTTATGTGGACAGAATCACTGGCGGTTTGGGTGTTGCCAGGGTGTTTGATGAGAAGGGACAGTGCCATCAGTTAGTAGAATGACCATTTGCTCACTGATGGGAGGAGGTTCAGTCTGGTGATCATCAATGACCCTTCTGAGTGTGATCTCCAGGCACTTGAGCATGGAGGGGGGTTTCAAAAAGACTATGGGATGCTGTTGCATTCCTCTACATGGTTCTAGAGATAGATGAGTTGATAGAGAAAGAATTTTGGTGAGGATTGAGCCCTGCCCATTTTTAGCCAGCTCTTTGACCAAACTGCTCAAATGGGTACTCAAATCAACTGTCAGTGAGACTCAGAGCATCCCAGACTTAATTTCCTCAGCCTCCAGGGTTGGTTAGTTGAAAGGAAGATGATTCTTGGCAAAGCCATCATTAGGAGTTCAGTTTAGAAAGTTCTGAGCTCTGGGTCAAGTGGTCATTGGGAAGGCTCCTCTTGAAAAAGACAACTGACAGTATGAAGATTCTGGGGAAAACAATAGCAGTTAGTATCCCCAGGTCTTTCAGAAGGGCTTTGTTTGGAAGAAATGTTTTTATTTTTGATCAGGGGGTGAAAGATGGAGATAAAAGGCAGAGTGAGGGTGTGGACTCATGTCTAGGCTCAGATATTTCCTCCTGGACATCAGATCTCACTCACAGAAAATGTGGGGCAGGAGTTGCGAAAGAGTGAGGGGAGATCCTGATTCAGGGGTCCAGGGCATGATCTCAGAGCCCTGGGCAGGGTCTCTGTCTTCAGAGAACCAGTTACATTCTTGCCATATATCTTTCACTCATCATTGTTGTGACTCTTGGAAAGAGTCTTAATTTCTCTATATGTCAATGGCCTCCACTGTACTCTATGGGTTACAGCATCTGTTTGCACTTCCTCACCTACAGAAAGACTGGGTATCAGAGGAAATGAAAATAGATGTTGTCCATGTGCTGAGAGTCATCATTCCCCTGAAGAACCTGGAAAATAAGCTTCCACCCTCCATGATTTGGAGCATCCATATACCTTCTTTGGTTAAATGGACCACTACTAAATGTCTAACTTATTGTTGCAATCACTTAACACTGAACACATAGTGAGCATTGACAATGCACATGTCCTTCATTTTTCTAAAATGTTCCCCTTATGTAATGATGCTGTCCTCATAACATGATACTAAAAGTAGGCCAGATTAACATTTCCACATCTTAGAACTGGGAATTGAGGCACTTAGTTATCTACAACACTTTCCCTGATACATGATTCTTCTAATTGTGTTCAAATGCATTCCATTAGGTACAATCACCGTGCTTTCTTGTTTGTCTAGAAGGTCTTAGTTGAACCAAGATATTTATTCATAAATCCTACCTGACAGTTGTTTTAAACTGCATCATCTTTCTAAGTCTGACTGTGATCCAGGTAGCTCTCCTGGGTAGCTGGTGAGCAAGGGGACTGAAAGATTAAACAGAATAAATTATCGATAAATTCCCTATGTTCTACGGACAGCAAGATGTCAACAGCCCTCTCTATTGTAATACATTTTGTATGATCCTGCTTCCCAATTAGAATAATCAAGCCTCTGAGGTCACAAGGATCGACCTCTGGCTGGGTCAAAAATTTACACACGTGGCACTGCAAGTGGGTGCACCCTACGAATGAGTCAGTTGAAGGTAATATGTAGATTTTCTCATTAAGTTCATGTAGGAATAATTTTTCTTTAATGTCCCCTATTTAAGAAAGAACTATGAAATATTGTGATGTTCTTTATTGTGTGTGTGTGTGTGTATCCAAATTGACAGCTATTTAGTCAGTTGGTACTGTTATAACCATGGAAATAAAAATACATTTAAATCTCAACAGCTGGTTCATGTTTAAGAGTGAAGATGATCTCTAGCTAGGGTGTAGATATTAGCTGGTTTTTGAGCAGTAGCTGTAATGCCTCACTCAGTGAAATCATGTTTTCAGGTTTCTTTAAATTAGTAGACATTGTTTAGAACTGGATGATATTGACAAAGTAGTCTAATAGACATCATAGAATGTTCCTGAATCCAATAGTTCCAGTTTCAGCCATTGATAACATATGACATGCTGATGGTACATTTATTACAATTAGTGATACAATAGTAATAAATATTTGTTAATGAAAAGTCCATAGAATGCATTAAGATTCATTCCTGGTGCTCTTATAAGCTCTGCTATTTGACAGATGCACAATATTATTTGTCACTATTATACCACATGGACATCTATACCCTAAAGCTCTTGGAGTGTTACTCCCAAGGTTAGGAAGTACCCAAAAGTCTGTGATGAATGTAAGGATGAAAGGGATAAATGGAAAAATAAAATGTGAAAGATAACACAGAATGGAATACTATTCAGCCATAGGGTAAAATTAAAGCTTGAAATATGCTAGAGTATGAATAGACCTAATAATACAAAAATATTTTGTGGTTAGTGAAATAAAGCAGGCCTAGAAAGCAAAATATTGAGTAATTTCACATGTACAGGCAAATTCATATACCAGATGTAGAAATTATGAAGGCCTGGTGGCAAGAGGAAGGTGAATTTTGACCTAAAGGGTACAGAGGTTATTTTGGATATGATAACAAAGATGTGGGTGTAAGTAGTATTGATGGATACACAACAGTCTGGAAGTAAAAAATGCTACTGTACTGTATACTTTAAAATTATCCAAATGATGAATATTATGTATATGTAATCACACTAAAGGAAGTTAAAAAATCAAGGAGAATAGATGGTGAGTTGTAACAGAGTATGTGAATATATGGGAGATATAATGGACTTGTAACATTTCAAGAAGTAGTCGGAATTGGGATGGGTTTTAAAACAGGCTGGAGAGGCCATTGGACTCTGTCCTTGAAACATAACATGATTTTTTGTTTTGTTTTGTTATGTTTTTATGTCCATGCCTGTGACATATGGAAGTTCCTAGGGATTGAATCAAAGCTGTACCCAGCTATGCTAACCACAGATCCAAGCCACATCTGCAACCTCTGATGCAATGTGCAGCAACATTGGATTCCAAATCCTCAGAGGGCGGCTAGGTATGGAACCTGAATCCTCATTGAGACACCATTAGATCATTAAACCACTTAGCCACAGCAGGAACTCCCCTTAGCATGAATTTTGACTTTACCCTTTCTCAAAATGCCTATGTTGAATTAATTAGGTTGACTCTAGCTAGAAGTATTAAACCTCTCTTTGTCATTTCTTCAATGAAACACTCCTTTGCCATCCTCAAACCACCAGAGAAGTTGGCCAACAGCTTGAGGGCCCATACCTATTAATTATCCACATCCTTACCCTCCCACCATGTGTTCACACACCATCCCCAACATAGCAGCATGAATAATTCCACAACAGCATCAACAATATCCTGACCACATACTCTATCTCCTCCTAGAAGAACCTGAGGACCTGATGAAGGAGCTTACCAGCAGCATGGCATGAGTGGCAGCTTCATTTGCCTCCATGGTAAGTGACTTACATTTATCTGAGAAAAAACATAGCTTCATTTCCTACTTTTTCAAACAAATTCAAATATGAAAGTCTACAATGTTCAGAACAGTGGATATCTGTATTTTTTCTGGGTTGAATGACTATTGACTAAATGTCAGTCCCACTGGGTGACTGATTCAAAAGGATATTTTTAAAATGATAGCAGCAGTTTGAAACTATATGGTTGGGATCTCTTTTCTCAGCAAAGAATTATTCCATTATTGCTCAAAATAGGTATGAGAGGTCTTCCAGGAAATGTTGAAGCCATTCTCACAGATGCCCTCTCTTTTCTTTGGGACTATGTACTCAAGGACATTTTCCCTTGAAAAATCTTGTGCCCATAGAGCACAGGAAGCTTAGAGTCTCACACTGTTTTATTTTCTCTAGATGCAGGTTGATGAGGCAACAAATGTGAACGGTGTGTACTCAGAGATCATAAATCCACTGAGGAACAATCTGAGTGAAGAAGAAAGTGGGGCTTTATTGCTAGCATTTGTTACAGAGCCACCAGACACTAGATTCCTTTTGTAAAGAGGGTTGGGGGTGAGGAGCATGCAGCTCTTTCCTAGTCATAGTGATGCCCAAGTTGTACATGCCCTTGATACAAACCTGTCATGTAGATGCTAGGTGTTTTTGTTGTAAGTTATAAGGCATGGGAAGCAAAGTCCATAAGTGAGCATGTATAGTGTGAATGTTGTTTCCTCATAACCTAATTCCTATTTACACAGAAAATATACCTGTAAACTTTCTTTAGGACAAATCCCATCATTTCTGCACAACATTATTCATGCATTCTTCTTTCACTACAGCTGTTTCCAACTTGGCTTAATATTCCAGTTGCTCAGGTGGAGATGTTACAGAGACTGATGGACCAAGCTCTTGACCTCCTAAATGGAAAAGCCTAAGTGGGAAGAAGGCCATGTCCCTATTTGGATGCTCTGGACCCCTGACCTGCACCGTTCACTCAGCCATGGATTCATCAGTCATGGAGCACTGAGCAGGGAGTGTCCCTGCTCCATGCCCATGCATGGGAGTACCAAGGACTGCAGAGGTCCTGTATAAACCTGGCCATCTTTTTAAGGTTGGCTGTCAGTGCTAGTGTATTTGTTTAAACATGGCCAAAACAGATGCGAATCAGGGGTATATTTCTTTGCATTGGATAGTCTCACGATAAGGCTTACAATTGACAACCCTAGGTAGCACACACCCAGGGGCATGTTGCAACTAAGAGGTCAGAGTGAAACCTCATTGTTAGCCTGGTGTCAAGCACCATTGTGCAAAACTTCTGCACAGCTGGATGAGAAGGAGTCAGTGCTCTTTGCTTCTCTCTGTGATGATGAATTGTCCTACTCATTGTATGGCTCTTGTGAGTTTGTGTAGCCTTTCACTTAGGAGACAGGCACACATTGTGTAGAAAATGAGGCCTGGGAGAAAAAGCATGATGTGATTGACAGTGTCTGTTTTTAATGATAAGATTTTAGTATTGTCAAGTCATCTATATTTGTTTTTTTTTAAGACAAGTAGTTAGTAAATACATTTATTATCAAATACATTTATTATTATTTCCTAGAATTGAAGTCAGGCCTCCAGTATATTTTAAACTTTTAATCAACAACATAGTCTCATAGAAGATATGATTAGTTCAGTAGCTGCAACTGTGGCTCTTGGGGAGCAGATGATCTAGGAAGAAGTCAAGAATACCTTGGCCAGTTAGCAGAAATTTCAAATTGGTAGGATATGACTGGGTCTATGTCCTTTAAAGAGAGCTTTCATTTGAGTGTCTTCCCATTGATTAGGTTCCCCTTTGCTAGAAAACCAAAAATGTCCTCATCAAGTAAATTTCCCAGTGTGATTACTGAGCATCACTGCCAGTGTGCTGACAGTTACAATGTCTCCCTCTAGATCTCACTAAGGAAATGCTGGATGATGTAAAAGTTAGGTTTTTAGTCTGAGCTTGAAATGTTGTTTCATTTTTCCTTCATTGGAATTAAGTTACGAAAACTTGAGTGTGTACATTCCAGTATGTACAATCCCCATGGTTGTGAGAATATGTAAAGTTACCAACACCCAATGCCTGATTCCACAGGACAATAAAATATCAACATCCATTACAACCTGCAGAGTACAGAGCTCTTTCTCAAGTATTTTTCCTCTAGGGAAAGAATGCTGTCATTTCCAACTGACCTAGCCTTAGGGGTCCTGTCTTCCAGGACAGTTTTTTGCCTTTTTAGCCTGAGTAGGGTTTACTATGCTTTTGCTGGATTGCCTGGAATCCACCAGTGTTGTACATCATATTTTCTATGATCACCAAGTGAAGGAAAGTCCTGTGCAGATACATTACCATGCGGTCTGATCCTCATAGTGTTTTCTCTTCTGTAATTTCAGGTGGCCTTTACGTGGAATGAAAATTGTATGTATTCTGGAATGACTCATTTGGGGAAGGAAACTTTAGATGTTGATAAAGGTGGCACATTCCTTCTGGTTTTAGTGTGGAGGAACAGACTGATTCCAACTTTGTCCTTGGAATTAGAGTAGCAGGTTTGTTGATGGAAGTCACTTATAGGTAAAGTCTGGTGTCCAGGTCCTGCATTTAAGGGAAGAAACTCTATTGCCATTAGTTGATGGAGGTTTGTGTGCAAGGCACTAGGTATGTCTGTATGTGAAATGACTGATATGATCCTGAGGGTGTCAAAACCCTCATCTTTACACTGGATCCTCCTAGAACACCACGAGGACCTGATGGGGAAGCTGCCTAGCATCAGGGACGAAGAGGGAAGTCCATCTAACTCCAAGGTAAATGCTTTTTATTTATCTGCATAAAAAACCTAACTTCAACTCCTCTTTTTTAATCTAATACAAATATGAAAGACCTTGATGTTCAAAGCAGTGTATATGTTAATTTTTCCTCAGTTTTATGACTTTTGACTGAAGGTATGTCCCAGTGAATGACTAATTCAAAAGGACGTTGTGAAACTGACAGCAGCCATTTGACATTTTATAGTTGGGAGCACTTTTTCTCAGCAGAGAATTGCCTTACTTTAAAGAGAATTTTATAGTTTTTTTTTTTTCAAAATGGAAATAAGAGGTCTTTCAGGAAAACTTGAAGTCTTTCTCAATGATGACTTCTGTGTTTCCTTTGGGACCATGGAGTCAAGGACAGTTTCCCATTTGGTTTTCTGAGAACAGAAACACAATGAAAAATCTTGTGTCCATAAAACACAGAAAGCTTAGAGTCTCACACTGCTTTTTTTTTTTTTTCCTAGATGCTAGTTGATGAGACACCAAATGAAAATGGTATGTATTCAGAGATCATCACTCCACTGAGGAACAGTCTGGGTGAAGAAGAAAAATGTGGGGTTTTATTGGTGGCTTTGATTACAGAGCTGCCAGACACTGGGTTCTTTTTGGAAAGAGGGTTGGAGTTGTAGAACATGAAGCTCTTTCCCAGTCATAGTGATTCCCAAGTTGTACACGCCCTGGATACACATCTATCATGTAAGTGCTGTGGGTTGTTAAGTTATGAGGGACAGGGAACAAGGTCCATGTGTGAACACATGTGGTATGAGTGTTTGTTTCCTCATTAGATATTTCCTGTTTACACAGAAAATGCAACTATCAACTCTCTTTAAGAAACACTCCATCACTTCTGCACACTGTCTCTACATTCATGCATTCTCCACTTACCACAGCTGTTCCCAAGTTGGCTTAATATTCCCATTGCTCAGGTGGAGATATTGCAGAGACAGATGGCCTAATCTCTCAACCTCCTAAGTGGAAAAGCCAAAGTGGGAGTCCCTATGTGGATGCTCTGTACCCCTGGCCTGCACTTATCACTCAGCCAGGGAATCATCAGTCAAGGAAGAAAGAGGGGGGAGGGTCCCTTGTGCATGCCTATTCCTGGGAGTACCAGGTCTCCAAAGGTCCTATTAGACACTTCCCATCTTATAAGTTCCCTATCAGTGTAGGTGTTTTTTAAACATGTCCAAAGCAGATATGAATCAGAGAAGCATATTCTTGTATTGGACAGTGACACTCTAATTCTTACAATTAATTACCCTACATAGAACAAACCCAGGGGATGTTGCAAATAAGAGCTCAAAGTTAAACCTCATCCTTAGCCTAGTGCCAGGCACCATTGTACAAACATCTTGCACAGCTGGGTGAGAAGGACTCAGTGCTCCTTCTGTGTTTATCTCCATGATGTAAGTCCATCTTGTTGTAAAGCTCTTGTGAGTGTGGCTATCCTTTCACTCAGGGCACATGTGTACACTGTGTAGATAATGAAGACTAGAGAAAAAGTGTGATGTGATTGATAGTGGATGTTTTTAGTGGTAGGATTTCAATATTGCCAAATATTCTATATTTGATTTTCTTTAGACAAGTTGTTTGTGAATCCATTTACTAGCATGCTTTTCCTAGATTTCAGCCCTCCAGTAAAGTTTAAACTTTTTTTAATGATTCCTATTTTTCCATCATATTTGGCTTACATTTTTCTTTCAATTTCTACTGTACAGCAAAGTGACCCTGTCACACGCACACATTTATTATTTTTCTCACATTATCCTCCATCATGTTCCATTGTGAGTTACCAGATATTGTTCCCTGTGCTATACAGCAGGATCCTATTGCTTATCCATTCCAAATGCAATTGTTTGCATCTCTTAACCCCAGTCTCCCAGGCCATCCCACTCCCTCCCTTTCTCCCCTCTCCCCCTCAGCACACACGTCTCTTCTCCAATTCCATGAGTTTCTTTTCTGTAGAAAGGTTCATTTTTTGCTGTATAGAAGCTTTCAGATATATTATATCAAATGGTATTTGATTTTATCTTTCTGATTTACTTCACTTAGTATGAAAGTCTCTAGTTCCAAGCACTTTTCTGCAAATGGCACTGTTTTGTCTTTATATGCCTGAGTTGTATTCCATTGTGCATATATACCACATCTTTTTAATCATTTCATTTGTTGATGGAGATTTAGGTTTTTTTCCATGTCTTGTCTAGTGAGAATAGTGCTGCAATAAACATTCAGCACTGTATGTAAACATACATGGTTGCATGTATCTTTTTCAAGGAAAGTCTTCTCCAGACATATGCCCAAGAGTGGGATTGCTGGGTCAAATTGTAGTTCTATATTTAGTTTTCTGTTGTACCTCCATAATATTTTCCACAGTGATTATACCAATTAACTCCAACAGGGTAGGAGGGTTCCCTTTTCTCCACATCCTCTCCAGAATTTGTTATTTGTAGACTTACTAATGATGGCCATTCTGACAGGTGCGAGGTGGTACCTAATAGTAGGTTTTATTTGCATTTATCTAATAATAAATGATGTTGAGCATTTTTTCATGTGTTTGCTGGCCCTTTGTATATCATCTTTGGGTAATTTTCTCTTCAGTTCTTTTTCCCATTTGTCAAATGGGTTGTTGGATTTGTTTTGCCATTGAGTTGTATAAGTTTTTTGTATATCTTTGATGCTCAGCCTTTGTCATTTGCATCATTTGAAACTATTTTCTCACATTCCATAGTTTGTCATTTTTTATGGTTCCCTTTGCTGTGCAAAAGCTTATCAGTTTAGGTCCTGTTTGTTGTTTTTTTTTCTTGTTTGTTTGTTTTTTGCTTTTATTTCTCTTGCCCTTCAGACTCTGACCTAAAAAAAAAAAACCTTTGCATGTTTTATGTCATAGAATGATTGCCTATGTTCTCTTCTAGGATTATGATGGTGTCTTGTCTTACGTTTAATTCTTTAATTCATTTTGAGTTTCTTTTTGTGCATGCTGTGAAGGTATGTTCCAGGTTCACTGATTTTCATGCAGCTGTCTAGTTTTCCCAGTACTACTTCCTGAAAAGACTTTGTTTCCCATTTTATATTATTGCCTCCTTTGTCAAAGATTAATTGACCATAGGTGTCTGGGTTTATTTCTGGGATCTCCATTCTGTTCCATTGGTGTGTGTGTGTTTTGGTACTATTTCCACACTGTCTTGATCATTGTAGCTTTGTAATATTGTCTGAAATCTGGGAGAGTTATACCTCTTGCTTGGTTTTTTTTCCTCAGAATTGCCTTGACAATTCTGGGTCTTTTATGCTTCCATATAAATTTTTGGATTGTTTTGTTCTAGTTCTGTGAAAAATGTCATGGATAAGGATAGCATTGAATCTGTTCATTGCTTTGGGTAATATGTCCATTTTTACGATACTAATTTTTCCAACCAAAGATCATGGAATATCTCTCCATTTCTTTGAATCTTTTTAAATTTCCTTGATTAACATTTTATAGCTCTCAGAATATAATTCTTTAAGCTCCTTAGTCAGGTTTATTTCTAGGTATTTAATATTTTGGGGATCTTCTTTGGGCCCCTGTTTGAGTGGCTAAGAGTAAGGGCATCCCCTTCACTTGAGTGTACACTGAGGGAGGTATTTTCTTGCAGGCCTGGGGAGAACAGCTTCCCTCCTATTCCTTGGTATTTTTCAGCTACACTTGAGCATTTCTGGTCATTTCTCATTCCATGTATCTACCCCCTCTCCTTATTTTGTCTTCTTATTTCATTTACATAATTTGTATTTTTTTACCTATATATTTTTATTGTGGTAAAATTACACATCATAAAATCCCACCTCTTAACAAGATCTGAAGTGTCCAGTTCAGTACTGCTAATACTACTCAGCACATGGCTGTAAAGCCTGTCTCTATAACTTTTTTATCTTGCAAATAAAACTCCCAAGCCAGTGAAAAGACACTCTCCATCTCACCTTCCTCCAAGCTCTTGGAATCACCCTGTATTTTCCACTTCTGCAAGTTGTCCTTTAGATATCTAAATTAAGGATACTGCACTTTATTTGTCCTCCTATGACTGGTTTCACTCTTGCTGATGTCCTCAAGGTTCATTCAGGTAGCCACGAATGTGGGATTTACTTCTTTTTAAAGGCTGCATAACATGCCACTCTATGTATATTTGTACCACACTTTATTTATTAATTTGTATGGCCATAGATACTAGGGCAGTTATTTCTGTCTTGGCTATCCTGTATAATGCTCAATGAACGGAGATGGCAGGTCTCTCTTGTACATACCCAATTTACCTCCTTTGGATATAAATCCAAAAGTGATTTCTGCTTTGTGGTAGTCCTATTGTTAGATTTTTGAGGCCCCTCAGAACTGTTTTCCATAATGGCTACACCATTTTACATTCTTACCAAAAGTGTACATAAGTTCCACTTGTCAACATCCTTGCCTATATCTATTAATTTTCATTTTATAGCCTACATCCTAACAGGTGTGAGTGGGGTGTCTTCTTGCAGTTTGATTTGCATTCTGCTTCTGCCTAGTATTGTTTAGTAAAACATGTATTTCTACATATATTTGATCACTTTCATGTTTTCTATGGAGAAATATATAATCAAAATGTTTATCCATTTTTAATTTCAGCTATTTGCCCACAGTCTTTGTTTTTGTTTTTGTATTTTTTAATTGAGATGTGATAGATTCTTATATATTTTAGATTTGGGTCCCTTTTTCAGAAGCAATACTTGCAAATATTTACTTCCACCCTGTAGGTTGCCTTTTCATTCTGTTGATTGTTGAAGAGACTATCCTTTTTTAACTGGGGGATCTTAGAACATTGGCAAAGATATTTTGGTCACACATGTGTGAGTGTATTTTGAGGCCATCTATTATGGTTCCTTGGTCTGACTGCCTGTTTAGATGCCAGTGGTAGACTTTTTTGCTGCTGTGGCCTTCCAGTGTGTTTTGAATACAGGAAGTGTGATGTCTCCATTGGTGTTCTTTGCTGTCAAGATGATTTTGTCTCTTTGCTGATCTATGGGGTTCCATATTTATTTTAGTTTTTTTTCCAATTCTATACAAATGACAGGATTTTTTGAGCTGTTGCAATATATGTGTACATCATTTCAGTAGTATAGAAATGTCGACAACATTAAATATTCCAGTCTATCAGCATGGTATGTTGTTCCAATCACTTATACCTTTTTACATTTATTGCAGCCATGTTCTGTAGTTTTCAATGTACAAATCTTTGACCACCCATGGGTCCTTTCTACTGCATCCCTTGGGTCTTCCAAGGGTCAGGGGCGAGAAAGATTGGCTCATTAAAAGAGTGAGGTTTCCCTCTCTCCTCTCTGTACCTGCTCTCTGATTATGTCTAGCAATGGTGCAGTGGGCCATGCTCCTCACCACTACTAAAAAAGGGGGCAACTTTCTGGGAATTCCTCTCATATCAGAGTTTTTACCTTACCATTAGCATGAACCTAAGAACCCTCACAATGCCTGGCATGGGTCCAAGTGCCCAAGATATCCTACAAATGGACAATCCCATCTGGCCATCCAACTTCTCTAAACTAAGGAACAGTGAGGCAAGGGTGGTTGGTTGCCTCTTCTTCATTGTGGGAACTCTTAGACCTGCTCTATCCAGTGTGGTAGCCACTAGCCAGAAGTGCCTGTTTATATTTAACTTAGTTCAATGAATGCTTAAATCAATCAGCTAAAAATAGGCACACACACACACCCAAACAATACATAATGGCTTTATCTCACTAGCAGTATTCAAGCGTGCCCATAAAATTTGGAGTTTCTTGTTGGTCAGCTTGAAGGTGAGAGCTGTAAGATCTTCTCTCTTTCTTGAAGTATGAAACTGTGATCAATGGCTTATTGAAGAGCTGTTACTCCACAGAGCCCAGGGGAGATCTGAGAACCTTGAGAGAGGACTAGCCTGATGTCTTGGAAGCTGGCATGGTCTGAAGGGGAATAGGAGAAATGGGTGGCATGACTTTTCTTATATCATTATTGCTCATGTTTATGTTTGTGCAGACTTGATTGTGGAGAGCGTTGGCAGCAGCAGTGATGAAGATGCAAGTAGGAACAACAATCAGGAAAGATCTAATGGGAGAGGGGGTCCTGGAACCCTTGGGTTACACCTGATATTTTGGAAATTAATCAAGGTGAACACAAAATCAGGCAGGAGGATGAAATGTGCATAGAATTCTGATTTGTTCCTTTTATATTTTAATGACATAACAGAGGAATTGTGCCCCTGTCCTTTGAGTGTACAGTGTTGATAGTCATCTCTTGCTGTTTTGTCATTCAAAACATTGTCTTTCCCATAAGACCTACTCTTCCCTTCTGTCTTCACTACTAAGGGTAAAAGCTCGGTTTCAGGTTATCACCTTGAGGGGATTGCTTATGACACCTTTTGTCTTCTTTTAAAAATTCACCTAGATGGCCATAAGTTGATGTGGCACAAAACTGAGAGTCAATTGATATCAGGGACCAAGTTCTTGGAACAAGTGTCTTGTGGTAGATGAGTATATTCTTTCTGCACTTTCAGGACCTGTGTCATCCCGTTGCTGTTATTGCTTAGGGAGCACATCCTCTGGGACCACTGATGTGCTCCAAGCTCCTTAAGATCATCTCATCCTGCTCAGATCACCCGAGGTTGATGTGCTGAGGTGCAAATCACATTTGAGAAAGTCCTCCACAGCCGGTAGGAATTCTAGAGGAGTGTGTGAAGAGGAGCTGGGCTTTTTCACACATTCTCACAGCCCTGCCAACCTGGTCTCCAGCGATTGACCAGCCCAGGACAGAGGCTCAGGGAAGCAGGGCCTGGGACCCCTCATCCTCTCAGAATCCACTGCTCATCCAGGCATCCCTGCTCCTGCTCCCCACACACCAGTGTCCTTTCCTCAGTCATGCCAATGTCTCATCCCTCCCAGTCCTTCCAAGTCTCAGGTCAAATCCTGGAAGGCACCATATATTTATGTAGATGTCTTTTGCCTCATTTTGGATCAAGGAATTTGGATACATTCCCTTTCCTCTGATTTTTCTTTTATCCTCTCTAAGGAGCTGGGAAACTCAGGGTGGGTTGTTGTAATAAATTTCTCCCAGATACATAAGGTCACCCCAGGCAATAAGGGAGTCCCTGCTGTGTGGAGGTTTTTGTCCTTCCCTCCCCCATGTCCCAGCACAGTATCAGGCCCATGTCAGGAACTCCCTTGGTGGTATGGATTGTTTAAGTGAGCCATTGACTGATTGGAGAGTGGCAACATATGCATGGCCCTTCTTCCAATCTTCCACATTGGAGAACTCTATGATGGGTAAAAGTAAAAGGAGGAAAGAAATTAGCAGTAATTAGTGGAGAAAAATCAGGAAGGAGGGAGTTGGAAGTGGGGGGCACAGGAAGAAGGCAAGGTCATGCTCAGAGGGGCATGGGGACAAAGGCAGCCTATATGTGGAGCAAGAAGACACAGGTCTTATTCCAAGTCACATTTATGGAAGACAAGCAGTGTCTTGGAGATCAGGGACCTCCTCTGTTGTAGATGTGAACCAATCGAGGCCCAGGGAGGTCCATTGAGTTGATAGAAAGGGCCAAAGACTGAAATCCATGGAGCATCATGGACCTGAGTTTCCATCTTGATTCTAAATTTCCCCTTTGCTTTCCATGGCCTCCCTGACACAGCAGCTGCCCCTGGATACAGAACACTACATGGCAGATAATGAGAATTCTGACCAGTAGAGTGACAATATGCAGGTAATCTATTTCCTTTTTCATGTCTTTTCATTTTTTTTCTTTTTTTAACCCATAGACTCTTCCTTTAATCCTCCCCCACCTCCTCTTGCTATCCTTTTATGATATCTGTCCTGATGGATTTGGTCTTAGGTGTTCACTTGGGGACCTGGGATCTTTTATAAAATGGACACCATCTGTGCAGACTGCCTCCCGATTCCTCCTAGCATCTCCCTAGCACCCAGCCCTAGCTCTGCACCTTGGAGTCCAGCTGAACTTCCCCTGATTGGCCCAAGTAGGAGATAGGACTAGAGTGAGCAGGTCTGCACCTGCCCAGATGGAGGTGCCCCAAGAAGTCCTTGCTGCCATGGGTGAGCCCCTACTAGGATGTTTTCCTGCCCCAGGTGGCTATGGGCCAGCATGACTGTTCCTTTTCCTTCCAGAAGTCAACATGCTCCCTGCTTATGTGTTCTAGAGAAGCACTTAGGGATGCAGACTCCGTTGATGGGGACAGGCAGGAAGAGGCAGTATAAATGTTGTGGGCCAGGGGTTCAATGTTGAGACAGGTGCACTTGTTCTCTGCAGCATCCCCAACCTACTTGCTCTTCATAACCAGAGAAAAAACTGGGTGGCTGCTCTCGAATGTGACCAAAAAGTGGAGAAAATAGGAGGGTATTAATCAGTACAGAGGATGCTGTAAGCACACCTTCACAGGGAACACATACCCAGCCCAGGAGCCCCAGAGGTTGCTAGGCTGCATCCTTCAGCAGGTTTTAATTCAGAGGGGAGAGGAGTAGGATGCTGTCAGGCCACTAAGTGTGTGACTCACTAAGAGCTCTTCCCAGTGTGTTATTTTTGAAGAATCCCTGGAGTGGTTCATCATCACCTTCTGCAGGATCCAGCCCTGCTAACCCAATCCCCCAGCCCCTGAATTTAGCAGGGAGTCTGCCCAGGGAATCAGCAGGTGACATCAGGCAATGGAGTGGTTCTGAACTGGCCAGTCTCAGGACTTCTGAGAAAAGAGTGAAGAAGACCCAGACATCCACTTATCTGTGAACAGGGAGCTCAGCTGGCCCAGCTCTGCATCCCTGTGAGTTCATTGTGGTCTTTGTTTCTTGTTGGGAAGCTACATGTTCTCTGCTTCTTGGGAGTTATCCAAGTCCTGGGGGTGGTCCCTTGGCCTCTGCAGGGTGTAAGACATGTCATGGCACCATTTCGCAACTTGCATGGGAGGTTGTGTAAATTCTATTGCATGTGTCTTAAAGTCAAACTAAAGAAACTCCAGGCCATTCAGTGCAATGCTCATTTGGGATGAGTTGCCATCAGGATTCAATTTAGTTATTTTCCTTTATTGTTTCTTCCAATTTTGTCATTAAATAACATAAATATAACTTATTTTATCACATTTTAAAAAGCAGTGTTGTGGAGTTCCCTTGTAGCTCATCAGGTTAAGGATCTGTCTTGTCACTGCTCCATCTCTGTTCACAGCTATGGCGTGGTCTCCATTCCTGACCCTGGAGATTCTGCATGCTGAGGGTGTGGCCAACTTTTAAAAAAAATAAAAAATCAGTTAAATAAATAGCAGTGTTGTCCACAAACTTTTAGTGTTGCAGTACACTAAGTAGATAAAGTGTATGATTTTATTAGCACAGCATAACAATATCTTAAAGTAGAAACCTCAGGAGCTTTGGCTGTGGTTTGGAAAGAATGACTAGGGAATACAGAGCATTCCCCATGTCTATCCATATCTATCCATTTCCAATGTGCAGGTGTAGAGGGGCAGGTAGACCCACTGTCTGTGTCCTTAGACATACTGCTCTTCCTAGGGCCCAGCTGGGAGAGACTCAGCCTTTTATGCCTGGATCCCAGAGCCTCCCCTTTCTCTGCTTTAGTCTCACTGTCCAGGGCACCATTCAGTTGAAGGCTGCCCAGCCAAATGCCCAAGTATAATGGCTCCTGTAGGATATTTCTAGACATTGCCTGTGATCAGACAACATTGTCTGCAAAGAGCAGCTAATAGACCCCAGGGCCTGTGGATCTGACCCTTGGGGATGTCAGAGCCCAAGGCCAAGTTCAGGGCCTGAGGAGCCTTCTGAGTCCTCCCCAAGGAGCCCTCATCCATCTGTCTCTGTGCCTCTCTTTGTGTTGCAGGTGGTTCTGACATCAATTACCTGGAAACCCCCAGCCTATGCCTCAGAGCTTCCATACCATTAGGACCTCTATGTGGACAAGACCAGCAGAAGTCTCACTCAATACTCACCTTCTAGGGCACCTCACTTAGTTTAATCTCAGTTTTTTAAGCATATATATTTAGAGTATTAATTTTTGTCTTTGGTTTTATCTTTTAGTTTTATCTATATGTTCAACACTTCAGTATGTATCTCTGTGTCCTCTATTTTATGAAAGTTTTCTTATTAAGTTATCTTTATCTCTCAAGCTGCTTTTAGAATAATTGTTTTAAAATAAAACACACACATATCTAGAAAAGCCCCCTAAGCAGAGGCAGTGCTTCATGAATTGTCAGAAGGCAGGCACCCTAGTGTCCACCAGGATCACTCCCTCCCTCACTTATCCCTCACCGAGTCTCAGTTAAGTAAGGAACTCCAAAGTTCATACTTAACACTGGTCCCATGCCAGTGTTTTTTTTTTTTTTTTTTTCTTTCTTTTTTTTTTCCTTTTTTTGGTCTTTTTAGGGCTTCCACTAGTAGTATATGGAGGTTCCCAAGCTAGGGGTTGAATTGGAGCTATAGCTGTTGGCCTATGCCACAGACACAGCAACACTGGATCCGAGCCACATCTTGGACCTACATGACAGCTCACCACAGTGCCAGATCCTCAAACCCACTTAGGGAGGCCAGGGTTGGAATGTGCATCCTCATGGATGCTGCTCAGATTCATTTCTGCTGAGCCATGTTGGGAACTCCCCATGTCAGTGTCTTTCTAGGGAGTCTGTTGTCTGAAGCCTATTTGTTCCAGTAGTCATGGGGACAATAAACCCAAGATCTTTCATGATGGCTTGGATGTTAGGACTCTGATAGCCACTCAGCTTGTCTGGTAAGAAATTCACGGTTCATCATATATCCCCTTGTGAATCTTAAATATGTTTCTCTATTGCCTTCTGGCACAGAGAATTTATCCGCAACAATGTTTCTGAAATTCTAATTTTTATTCCCTTATAGTTTTCCTTTTTATTCCAGATGCCCAGAGGAATTTTTTAAGCCTTACACAGCATTTTCATCTCTTATTAGTCATTGCAATAAATGACCAGTGTTATTTTGAAAACAATTTCAAGACTGACCTTTTTAATTTTCAGAAAAATCTGCATGATACTGTTTAAACTTTTCTTTGTATCATTGGTTTTTCTCTTTCAGGTCTGTCAATCATTCATGTTTCAGATCTTTTATGATTGTCTTTTATTTCAACACATTCATCAGATATTTTAAAATGTCTTGCTTGATTTATTTTTCCAGTTTTTGTTTTGTTTTGTTTTGTTTTTTAAATAGTTGTTAAGAATTTCTTCCTTTTCATCCACCATTTCTGATAAGTTCTTATTTCTCACCCTGTTTCTACTAATTTCACTTCATTTACAAAATGATTTTTCAGTATGTTCTTAATTCTTTTTTGAGTCCTATACACTAATTGCTGAGATTTTAAAATTATGATCTATGAGGCACTTGGATTATGTTCACTTTTTCTTCTGCATTTCTTTTTTCTTTACAGTGTTTGGTCTTTGTTATTGATCACATCATCATGCATGAAAAGAGAATCATCATATCCATGGAGAAGTTCATAAGCATTTGGATTGGGCTTACTTATCCCACAGTTTCTTTTTTCTTTTTTCTTTTATTTAATTTTATTTGGCCATGCCTATGGGCATGTGGAGTTCCCTGGGCCATTATCAAAATAGCAGTATAATAGCAACTGGAGGAGATGCAGTGAAAATGCCAGATCCTTAACCTGCTGAACCACAAGGGAAATCTTCTTTTATTTAATTGAAGTATAATTGACCTATAACACTAAGGGTTCCAGATGTAAAACTGTACGTTTTTGATATTGCTGTGCATTCCAAAGTGATAATCACAATTAATATAGTAACCATCTGTCACAAGCCAATGTTATTGCAAGGTCACTATGTTATCTATGCTATAGATTTCACCCCCATAACTCATTTATTTTTTTACCTAGAATTTTGTAAGTCTTATTAATTTCCCTGGCAAATATCTCTCATTAGTACACCCATATTCCCTCTGGCAACCACCTCTTTCTTTTCTGTACCTATAACTTCATTACTGTTTTGTTATGTTTGTTCACTCATTTTGTTTGTTTCCACATATAGGGGACATCATACTGTGTTTGTCTTTTTCTCTCTGACTTATTTAACTGAGCATAATGCCCTGTAGGCGCATCCATCTTGTCACAAATGGTAAAATTGCATTATTTATGACTAATATTCCATCTGTTATATATACATATGTGTGTATATCACAGGAGCATGGATGGTTGTGTGTGTGTGTGTGTGTGTGTGTGTGTATAAATCACATCTTCTCATGCATTAATTTATTCATAGATGTTTTGGAAAAATGCCCAGAGGTGGAATTGTTGGATTTTCTGAAATTTTTATTTTCAATTTGTTTAGAAATCTCCATATTTAAAGCATATTACTTAAGATATTTATTGCTCAATAATGCATGCTACTGCATTTCACCTCATGCTGTAGATATGAGGGTTTTTTTTTTTCCTTTGGTGATACTAGATTCCTTAAAGGCAGAAAAAATTTTAGGATGCATATTTTCTCCTGATCCATCTGCAGTATCTAGAAATAAGTGCTTAAAATTCTGCTTCATTAACTTTTGGTGATTATTTATAATTGTGATCCCTAGAGTAGTATTTTCTATAAGTGTGAATCATTTCATGTGACACTGAATGAAACACATATAAAGAGTATAAAAGCAATTTTAATAAAATCATTTGGATTACAAAGAAAACTTATTCCATGTTATGGACTCAATTGGGATGACAAAGCCTGGAATGGGGAGAAAAGAAAGACCTGTGGGAATGCATAAAAGGGCAGATTTTATTACCAAGTCCAGGCTGGAATGGCTCATCACACAATGGGAAAATAAAGTGAGAGGTGATACACAAATTTTGGCTAAAGAGGTAAAGCTAGCAGACCAAGAAAACAGTGGACCAGGGTCCCAAAGAATTTCTATTAAAAGGGGAGAGGTTGTGGCTGGTTGTGGCCAACTTGGTGTCAGAATCCTTTTTATTGCAGCTGTCCATGTAGATCTGCTCACAATGTTTCTGTGAACATCCAAAAAGACAATGGTTATTCTCTGCAGTTTTTCTCTATATATGAATAGAAAAGTGCTACATACCTTCACAGATCAGAGCCTTGAGAATGGGCTATTCTGTGTATTTCTCATTTTCAGCAACATACTTTTACAAGAGGTGCAGGGCCACCATGACTAAACACAGACAAGTGAGCACATGGGTTAGAGCTAAAGTAGTAGATTTAACAGAGTCAGGTTTGTTCTTTTCAGTTACAAATTTCTGTAAAGGCAGAAAAGAAGCACTTATTTGTCCAAAGAAGAAAAAGAGATTACTCTAGAGTTTGGTGGGAAAGGGATTTTCTCCAATAGAATATCTGAGATTTAATCCCAAGGAAAATAAACCTATAATTATGTGTTCATTCTGACTCTCATTCTTCTTTTTTGAAGAAAAAATATTTAATTTGTATGGTTGATGCCAAGGAAATTGTATTTGCTAGGATATAAGGATAAAAGCAAGTGATTTGCAGACTTCTTTTTTTTTTAATTTTTGGATTTTGCTGGGCCACACCCATGACACATGGAGGTTCCCAGGCTAGGGGTCCAATCAGAGCTGTAGCTGCCAGCCTATGCCACAGCCATAGCAATGTGGGATCTGAGCTGAGTCTGCAACCTACACCACAGCTCATGGCAAAGCCAGATCCTGAACCCACTTATCAAGGCCAGGGATCAAACCCACAACCTCATGGTTCCTAGTTTGTTTCATTTACCACTGATCCATGAGAGGAACTCCCTAGATTTGCAGACTTCTTGACAATGAACTGTATTGTCATCTTGTTACCCAAGCTGATATGGACATTATATTTTCAAAGAAGAAATACAAAATATACACAAAACGTTCATAGGTAAAAAAAAATTATGAGTAATTTTTGGACTATATTTAGTAAAGACTTCAAACTTTATTCTCATTGATTGACTAAAACTACTGTTAAAGCTGTATTTGTCATGATTTTAGTACTGACTGAGATGACTACCTCATTAATGTAAGGTCCTAGTAAGTACTTTTGTGGGGGGGATGTGTATGTGTGAGTGTAAAGATGCTCTACCTATCTGGAAATGTGATAAAACAATGAATGCAGATACATTCTTTAAAGGTGTTGTTTATTTGGCCTGTGATCTAATGCCTATTTTATAAAGGTATCCATAGATATATTAAAAGTCATAGCTCTGTTGACGTATGTCTTTGGCACTGATGTTTGGTGCCTTGGAGGCACTTCTCCAATTCTCAGTGGGCATCAGGTGTGAGCAGCCTGGATCTTGCTCTCATCAGTTGTAGCAGGGCCTCACTTCTTTCTCTCATGGTTGGTAATACTTCACTCTGCCCTGTGATTCCCACAATCTTCAATGTCTTCACTAATATACTTGGAGTATGACTTTTAACCATTCCATCTACTTTTTTATCAAAAAGGCATTAGGTCATGGGCCACTTGTCCTCAGGGCTGAGTTTTAATGTATCTCCTGAAGGACTATATTGAAAGAAAACAAAGAGCACTTGGTCCACAAGAGTCTTTTCTTGCTTTCTCTTGACTCCTAGTAAATACTGTAACAGTCATTACAAGAACCATTTTCTCTTTCTATCATGAAATTTTCTAAGGACTAAAAAATAGATATTAAATAAAGAAAACAAAACCCTCTTTCTCAAGGTTAAGCCTTATATTAGAAACATATTTTCACAATTACTTTCATTTCATCAAATCTTGAATGTCACTAAATCATATATTTGGAAGGAAATTCCTCATAGCTTATCAGGTTTTCATGCTTTCATTACCTGAATTTATTGATGCTTAGTTTATCTTGTTCCACGAGTCATCTTTCAAAATAATTTACTTTGTTTTGGTTTACAGATTATTTCTGTGGTCTTGTCAAAGGTTTGTAGAAATATATTACTATTATCCATCTTTACAATATCATAATGCATTTGTATAATCAACACCACTTTCTAAGCATAAAACTGAACTTTTTGTGTGACTTTATCTGAAAATTGATTAATATTCTTCAGCTAGGAACATGGCCCTTTTCCAATAGATATGTATTGAGAACTCAATGAATTTTGAGGAGCATGGTGATATATCATGCATCTTTTGTGATTAGAAGCAAGAAGGAAAATAAACTTTTTATGCCTTAGTTTCTTTAACAGTCTCTCAGTGTTGGCATAAATTCCTACAGACCATCCACTCATCTTCACCACTCCTTCTTCCATGTAGGTTTGGCTGTTTTGATAGGATAATCTGAATTTGTTTCATGATGAAAAATATACTTCATTGCCTGGATTGTACTATGATAAGCACTGTCAAAGAACATATTCAGTGAATTGCAAAATTCTCAGAAGGAGAAGGTAGATGAAGAAAAGCCACAAAGAAATTATATAAGGTAAGGAAAATGACATTGCGAAGATAATAAGAAAGGGGAGTGGAGGGGAAAACAACTGTACAACTTAACAGTGTGATGGAGAAAAAAAATGACAAGGGATACTTCATGCAGGACAAAACACACAAAAGTATTCATTTTAAAATTTCTCTTTTTTTGCCAAAAGATGGGTGTATGTAATTATTATTCTCCATTTAGCAAATATCAGTGGTATATACCAAATGGCACAAAACCGGTTTTCTTTCCTTAGCTCTCCTGAATAGCTGGAAGAGAAAAGTTACATATGTTTTAATTAAGCCATAGATTTTTGAGATGTCAGTTTAATACATTAGAGGAAAAAAGCCCTCAAAATTAGGAAAAGTTATTGAAATGAAAATTATTTATTTCAGTTGGTTCATAGATTCAAAAGAGTTTGGGGATGAGTTAGGAATTTAGCATAAAATCAAGTCTTTCATATCAGAGTGAAAAACTCAGATTCTAAGTCTCATTGTAATCTCTTTTAGGATTTTGAAAACTGTGATCTGAGGGCTGAATCTGGCCTGTCACCTGTTTTTTGTCTAAGCTGTATGGTAACTCACACTTGCACCTTTGTTTACATGTATCTGTTTCATCTGTGGCTGCTTTGGTGCTACAAATCCAGAGGTTAGTATTTGTCACGGAAGCTGTATGAGCCGCAAAGCCAAAACTATTCATTATTTGACCCTATAAAATTTTGTTGACTTCTGTAATTATTTTAAACGTACCTATTAGTCCAGTTTCAACTTGAATCTTCTAAGAAATTTCTTGCAGTTTTCCCTGTCCAGGTTGTCCTCTGTTTCTGTAGATTGTTGTTAAAATTATAGATATATGCATACCATCCACAGCTTAACTAAACTTCAGGTAAATTTATTTTTCTTTATTCTTTACCTTATTCTTGGAGCATTTATATTAGAAAACAAAATTTTAAATTCATTCTCCTTCCCTAGGATATGTGAAAGATTTATAACCCAGGAATGTCTTGCTCAAGAACATGGGAGACTTCCTTTCTCAAAGTCATAATTGAGAAAGATAAGATCCCTTTCTCCCAGTCTCTGTGCAGAAGTATATGCTAACTTCCATTAGTGCTAATTAGAAGGCCACCCTTCGGGATAAGGATGGGAAGTACTTTTTAATTAGTTCACTCTATGTTTACAAATGCACCCCCACCATTGTTTTAGAGGAGCTGAGTTCAATCTCTTCCAATAATCTTGACCTTCAGCAAATATTTCTTGCATTTTTTTTCTTTGTAAGACTATTCCCTAGGCTTATAGAAGTTCTAAGGCTAGGGGTCAAATTGGGCACATCTGTGGGCCACTGCCACAGCCATAGCAATGAGGAGCTGAGCCTCCTTTGTGATCTACCCCACAGCACACAGCAATGTTGAATCCTTAAGCCACTGAGTGAGGCCAGGGATTGAACATGCATCTCAATGGATAGTAGTCAGATTGATTTCCACTGAGCCACTACAGGAACTCCTATCACAAAGTTTTGGATAAAGTTTTCCTTGCAAATTTAATTCTATCTAGTGCAATAATTTTTTGAAATATCTGTGACTTTTCTATCAGATAAATTAAAAAAATATATTACTCTCAAAATCTGTAGTGATGGCTGCCTTAGTGAGTTTGGGCTTTTGCAACAGAAGACACCGCATGGGGTGGCTTACACAATAATTTTTTTTCTCATATTTCTAACAGTTAAACATTCAGGATCAGCTGGAACAAAAACAGGTTCTGATGAATACCATGTTTCTGATTTACACAGTGTCATTTTTCTCATGCATCCTCACATGACAACAGAAGAGGAAAATGGTAGAGCTCTATTCCTCCTAGAGGCACTCTACTCTCATAAACTAATTGCCTCCCAAAGACCCCAGGTCCTGGTACCATCCCTCTGAAGGTTGATGTTCCAATATAGGATACAGTATGTGGGAACACAAAGATGCAATCCACAAGCATAGTAGCTTATGCAATTTATAGTCAGTGGGATTTGGTTAGACTGTTCATGATACTATGCATGTAACAGTGATATTCTCCAAGTTGGCCTTATTTCATCATATTTACATCATTTACCTTGATTCACTATTATAAATAGTCACCAACTGAAAAAAAAAACAGTTGTCAGATCAAAGATGGGAGTATTTTCAAAAGAAAAAAATATCACTTAGTCAAAGAAATACCAATCAGGTTGGCATTTGAATCTATATCAAAACTCATTTAATTCTCCACTACTAAAATCAACAATAGGATATTTACAGATTTCTTTTAATCACAAACTCATTTAATGTGTTAACTAACATTTACTGAATGTGCCCCACTTTCCCAGCAAACACCTACAAGTTTATTATTGGATAAATAGGCACATCATAAACCTAATCTGTTTAAATGGATGAATCATTGGTGCCCCATCATTATCACATCCAAAATGTTCTGTGATTTTTATTTGAGAAATAAGTAACCACGTGTGATTTACCAAACATTTTATGAATGGACTGGGATATTTCTGGCTGTACATACTTTGGGGGAAAAAGTCATATCCTCTTCCTAAAAAAATTATTGGCCCCTGTTGACATGCATCTTTATAAATACAATTGTTTAACAGAAAAATTTGTCTTGAAACACCTCTACTTATTTTCCTAATTAGTAAAAAGCATTTCTTAAAGGTGTATTTAACCCTTAGTATGAATAATGGTCATAATATTATTTCTACTTTTCTTTCTCAAAGCCAGAAACTACAAAAATATTTACTGAATTATTTTTGGCAAATGAAAAAAAAAAAGTTCTCATGATAAAAGTAAAAGTAACTGAAGTAAATGAAAAGAATGTGACAAATTGGAAGATTACTTGCGATATACAACAAAAATATAAGTTTTTGTGAGGAAAAAAAGTGTATTAATAGGACACTACAGAATAGCAGTTGACATGAAACATGAAAACATTAACTTTGGTCATAATAAGCATAAATCTCACATTTTTAAATGGTTTTATCTGTCAATGTCCAGTGAATCAGGAAGAGCAGAAATGGAGGTATATGATAATTTAACAATAATGGGACTTTAAGTTCTCCACATGCTGGCATTTTGCCTTTTCAACCTCAAAGTTTCACTCTCAACTATTCCTGGAGTACAGGTCATTTTCTCTGATAGAAAATTATTTTCTTATCCAAAGAGTTATGTGGTAGTCTGAGATTCAATTCTTGAAATAAAATGTTTCTCTGAAAAGCTAAACTTATCCATGGAAACATACTTTCTGGTGGATGTGGCTAGACCCATCCTGGGCAGGGTTGACGTCCCTCTGAAAGTTCTATTATGGCACATCACCATGGTAATGCAATTATGCACTTCTTGCCTCATGGTCAAAGTGTCACTCTGTGGACTGAGATTTTGGTGTCTGGCAGCCAGTGTGAAGCTCCTACTTCAAAGCTCATGATTTAGGAGAGGGAAATCTCAGTTGCTGTCCCACAGGTAAGTTTACATGGATCCCCTAAAGTCTGTTCCTTCAAATGGGCTTGATAATTTTGCTCAAACATTTTCCTCATCTTTTTTTTTTCTCATTTCTATCATTCTAAACTATCTATAGAGTTATAAGTGTAACTTCCAGTTTTTTGTATTAATTAATATGTCTAGTCCACCTGCCTGAAATGTTTTCCTGAATGTAGAGAACCATATTATTTCCTAATGCCATTTCATACAATCTTGACCAGAAAAAAGACAAAGGGAATGCAACCACACCACTCCCACTGAAGCAGGTAAAACTTGATGCCTCCCCAGGAATGGATGTTCCAAGAGAAACAGGGAATTATAGCTCAGCTCTTTGGAATGTAGCTGTCAAAATCTGAAGCCAAATAGTGGGATTCTAAATACAGAGTGTTATAAAGCAAGGAAACAAGGATTTACTGGCAGGATTCCCATGGGTTGATGTGGACAGGATCACAGGCTTTTTTAGGTGTTTCCAGGGTGCTTGATGAGAAGGAACAGTTGAGTGGAATGAACATTTGGTCACTGATGGAATGGCAGTCAGTCTGGGGATCCTCCAGGAGCAATCTGTGTGGAGTTTCCCACCTCTTGAGCATGGATGTGGTTTTCAAATGGATATCAGACACTGTTGCCTTCCTCTGTAAGGGTCTAGAGACTGATGAGGAGGTGATAGAGCAACATGTTTGTGAGGACTTGATCCTGCCCCTCCTTAGCCAGACCTTTGTCCAGGCTGCTCAGAGGGGTACTCAGATCAACTCTCAGTGAGACTTTGAGCACCCCAGACTTAATTTCCTCAGCTTTCAAGGTTGGTCCTTTGAAAGGAAGCTGGTTCTTGGCAGAGCCATCATGTGGAGTTCAGTTTACGATGTTCTGAGCTCTGGGTCAAGTGGGCATTGGGAAGCTCCTCTGGACAAAGACAGCTTACAGGAAGGAGACTCTGGGATTGTGTAAGAACAAGAGCAGTTAGAATCCCCAGGTCCTTCAGAAGGGCTTTGTTTGGAAGAAATGTTTATATTGTGGATCAGGGGGAGAAAGATGGGGATCAAAGTCAGTGTGGAGGATGTGGGCTCTTCTCTAAGCTCAGGCATTTCCCCCAGGACATCAGATCTCACTCACAGAAGCCATGGGTGCAGGAGCAGATGAGAGAGACTGAGGGGAGCTACTTATTCAGGGGTCTAGGACATGATCGAAGAGCTGTGGGCAGGGATCTCTCTGTCCTAAGGCAATCAGGTCCATTCCTGCCTCAGATCCATCACTCATTATTGTTGTGATACTTCGAAGGTCACTTCACTCCTCATGTCGGTCCTGTTTGCACTTCCTCACTTTCAACAGGACTGAATATTATAGCAGATGGAAATAGATATTGTTCATGAGCTGTGAAGCATCATTCCCATGAAGATGCTGGGAATAAGCTTCCACCCTTCCTGACTTGGGGTGTCCATTTACCCTCTCTGGTTTCAACCATCACTGAATGTCTAGCTTACTCTTGCCATCACCCAAGACTGAACCCATACTGAACATTGATGAAACACCCATCCTTCCTTTTTCTAAAATGTTTCCCATACTTCCAGAAATTATCCTCATAACATAATACTAAAAGTCAGCCAAATTTCCATTTCTATACCTTAGAACAGGACATTGAGGCACTTAGGGATCTACAACCCAGACCATTAGGCACAATCACTGTGCTTTCCTATATTTCTAGAAGGTCTCAGTTAAACAAAGGTATTTGTTCATAAACCCTGTCTTTCAGTTGTTTTATACTGCATGATCCTTCTAAGGCAACTTTAATCCAGGCAGCACTTCTGGGCAGCTGGTGAGCCAAGGGACTGAAAGATTAAATGTAATAAATTAATACTAATTTCTCTATAGTCTTCTGACAGCAAGATGTCAACAGGCCTCCCTGTTGAGATACATTTCATAGTGTGATGAATGTGATGACAAATGAGATGACTGGCAAAATAAATGCAGAAGATACTCAGAATGAACTAATCTTCAGCCACAGAGTGGAGTTAAAGCTTGAAATATGCTAGAGTATGGGTGGACCAAATAATACAAAAATCTATTGTGGTGAGTGAAATAAGGCAGGCACAGCAAGACAAACACAGTAATACTTGTTGTGTAGGCAAATTCATATAGCAGAAGTAGAAATTACCAAGGCCTGGTGGCAAGGGTAAAGTCAAGTATGATGGGTCATGTTGGGTATGATGACAAAGGTGTGGATGTAGGTAGTATTGATGGGTAAAAAAGAGGTGAAATCAGAAAGGCTAAGGAACTGTATACTTAACAATTATGCAAAGTCTCTTCATTAAAATACCCACTGTTTTTTACACAGTGGTGATCCCCATGTTCAACCTCATTATCTATAGCCTTAGAAATAATGATGTGAAAGTGTTGATCAGAAAGTTAGTCAATGCCAAACAACTGTTTTCTCGCTCAATGTAATTTTGATGAGAGAGAAGTATTTTCTTAAATGTGTTTATGCATTTTAATTATTAAAATTTATTTAGAAAATCAGTTAATATATGTATATGTATTGAATCTCACTGTGCTTTAAAAAATTTACCTTTAGTTCATAAGGAAAGATAAATGAAAAAAAATTATGTATCGCTTCCAGAATGTAAGAGGCTTAAAAACAAAGATATCCACATCCTAATTTCCAGAATCCTGAAAATTATTATCCTTCTGTGTTTTCTCTGCTTCTTTTCTGCTGCCTTGCCTTTTCTATTCCTTTCTCTCTCACATTAGGAAATATGAAAAACAAGCAGAAAAAAATTCTAAATAAGAATTCTGTAGGTTTCTGCCTCCAAGAAATTAAAGATAAAATGCTGTTAGCACTTTACAACATTTCCATACACACTTTCTATACATGGTGCCTCTCTAACACCACCAGGAGAAAACTGCTTCAAGGACTTTTCACATTCAGAACTTTTTTTTTTCAGTTAAAACCCCTGAAAATATGTTATGAGAGTCTTGAAGCTACCTTTTTGCCTCCTTTCAAAATTCATATAAAGTTTTAGAGTATACCTACCCTCATATCTGGCTTCTTTGGTTTACCTCTTTGTATTAAAAGAATATGTAAGTGATTAATTGTAACAGCAGTTCATTTTGTATTGCTAAAGCATGTTCCATAAAATTAATATATCATAATTTGCTTATTCATACTGCTAATAACTGAGTTTGGCTACTTCCTCTTTTAAAGTGAAGTATATATTATTGATAGTATTATATTAGTTTTAGGGATACAGTATAGTGATTCAGTATTTATATAAGTTATCCTCCACTAAAAGATACTATTAAAAAAAGAATTCCTGTTGTGGATGAATGGGTTTAGAACCTGATGCAATGTCCTTGAGAATGTGGGTTCAATTGCTGGCATTGCTTAGTGGGTTAATGTTTTGGCATTTCTGCAAGTTGCATTGTAGGATGCATATGTAGCTGGGATCTGGCATTCCTGTGGCTATGTTGTCTGCTGAGAGCTGCAGCTCTGATTGGACCCCTGTCCTGGGAACTTCCAAATGCTGTGGGTATAGCCCTATAAAGGAAAAACAAACTTATTACAAGACCATAGCTATAATTCCTGTGCTATACAATATATCCTTGTTGCTTATCTATTGCTTATCTTGTGTATTTTAATTCAATATCCCTAAATTGCCCCATCTTCCTTCCTTCTGAAAGTTTACAAATAACTAGTGTTGCTCCTAAGGTAGAGAAAATAGAATCCTTATACACTGTTGGTGAGAATGTAAATTGTTGCAGCCAACTACATACTGTATGGAAAACAACATGGAGGTGTTCCTCCCAAAATTAAAAACAGAACTACTATATGATCCAGCAATGCCATATCCTTAACTCACTGAGCAAGGCCATGGATCAGATCTGCATCCTCATGGATAATAGTCAAGCTCTTAACCCATTTAGCCACAACAGAAACTTCTGTATCACTACATTTAATATCAAATTCCTGGCAAGAAATAAACTTCCAGAAAACATTGGTGCTTAATCCAGAACTCAAAGTTATTTACTGTTTCAACTTATTTACACCATAGTTTTAAACTAAAATTTTCATGCAATGTCTGGCATATTTCTCTACAGTTGTATAGGTTTCTTTTTAACAGCTACAACAAGAACTCCAAGGATGGTATTTGAAGCTGGAATTCTCCACATACCAATTCTGTGGTCTAGAGAATTAGAAATTTTGTGTCTTGTTTGTGAAATGTGTGTATTATCAGGAAATAGTGTATAAGTTTGGATTCACTAAATTAGTTATTATTTAGTTGTGAGTTCAAAAATATTACTTACTATCCCCAACTACCACCCTTCAGCCTAGTCCCAACATGCTCACAGCTGCAGACATTAAACACAAAATCTGACAAGGGGAGTAGCAAAGTTATTCAAAGTTTTGGGGAAGTGGCTGAGAGGTTGCTTATTATGATCACACTATTTCAGTTCAGAGGAGATGGTGTGTTGGCATAAAGCAGAACTGGTTGTGTTACTAGAGATGCAATAAAAGGGGACTATTAAATGATAGATTTTTAGAAATAAATTTTACAATTTTTATTGATTTTTGATTTACAAAATAAGGTTCAAAGATATTTCAGAGAGTTTTCATCACACCATACTCTACATTGTTAGTATTAAAGAAAATGGTGTAACAGCTGTGGAAAACAGTATGGAGGTTCTTTATGAATTAAAAATTGAGATGTACACAATCCAGTAGTCCTATTTCTGGATATTTATCAAAAAATTTCTAATCTTTCAAGGAGATATTAGGCTTGCCGTGTTCATTGCAGAACCATTCACAACAGCCAAGATATGGAAACAACTTAAATATCTGTGGACATTTTGATTTAAAAAATGTTTTATATATAAACAATATAATACAATTTGGATTTAAAAAAGATGGAAATTCTGTAATATGTGACCACATGGATGAATGCTGTAAACATTTTGCTAAGTTCCAAAGAAAGAAAAATACTATATGATTCCATTTACAGGGCATATATAATGTAATCAAATTCATAAAATTAAAGAGGGGAGTGTTAGTTGCTAGAGGATAGTGGAGGGGAAATGGGAAGTTACAAATAAATGGGCACAAAGTTTCAGTCAAATAAGATGAATAAAATCTAGAGATGTGCTATTCAAAATTATGTCTGTAGTCAACAATGCTGTACTGTACACTTGAATATATCTTAAGGAGTTCCTGCTATGACACAATGGGATCTTCAGCATCTCTGCAGCACCAGAACACAGGTTTGATCACCAGCCCCACAAACTGAGTTAAAGCATCTGGTGTTGCCACAGTAGGTGGCAACTGTAGCTCAGATCTAATACCTGGTCCTAGAAATCCATAAAAAGAAAAAAATAAGAATACCTTAGGGTATTTCTCATATTAAGTGTTTTTACCACAGTAAAATGAAATTTAAAAAAGAAATAATGTTACATTATGATGGCCAAAAATATAAATTTTATTTTGAGTCTATCAGGTTTTTTTTCCATTAATTCCCTTTTTCTTTTCTTGGATCCAGTCTAGTGGACTACATTGCAGTTAAGTTGACATGGCTCCCATTTCTCCTCCATCTGTGACAGGTTTTCACTCCTTCCCTGTTTTTTTTTTTTTTTTTTTCACTTTGAGGATTCTAAGGAATACTGGTGAGGTCTCCTATAGGATGCTTCCAAAAATTGGCTTGTCTAATAATTTAACTCATATTAAGCTGGGATTATGGTTTTGAGGAAAGAATACCACAGATGTATATCTTCTGTTCTCATATCATATTGGGGGAA
This sequence comes from Babyrousa celebensis, assembly GCA_028533215.1. NCBI lineage: Eukaryota > Metazoa > Chordata > Mammalia > Artiodactyla > Suidae > Babyrousa > Babyrousa celebensis. Next base: position 24,151,304 of record CM052694.1, on the reverse strand, counting down.
AATGATGAGCACATAATACCACTGGTAAGGGTCACTTTCATCCTTTGCTTCAGGTCATGTTGGCCAAGTGTCTCTATTTCTGAATATAGGGTTGGAAATTCAGTTGTATTCATAACAATTATTTCTAGATTGTTCTTTTTCCTTATTTAAAATCCTACAGTTCATGTTTACTTGACTATTTATTACTTCAATAATTCAAAATCTAAAAATAAGTAATGAAATAGACACAGTGGTGTAATTATCTCTAATGATTTAGAAGAAAATGCATCTACAATAGTGACATAAGTGACAGTGTTTCAAATAATTATATGGTTTTGTGGTCCACTGAGTAATACTCCAATTATAATTCTTTGTAGCTTATATAAACTTCATTGTCATGGAGGCAAATATAAGACCCACAATTTAGTAAAGTTTAGAAAGGGAACTCAGCTTTCAGTTTTTTTCTTTGTATTAGTTATTGTCTCCTCATATAAAATGCCATTTTACTTGCATTCTCATTGAAAATACTGCCATTTTTGTTATAAGCCTAAGCCTGTTGATATCTTACAGAATGTTTGATTACTGAGTAGGAAAAAACCTGAGGTTCATTAATCATAGAAATGACTCCTTCTTAAACTAATCAAGATATTTTGGGTTCAGGTCAGTTCATGTCTTTTTTGGTATCTTTTAATTTAGATGAGAAAGATGGAGCTCCAGCTCATATACCTTATTCCAAAAATTATAGGCAGCCCTTTTATATGGTAAGAGACTTTTTTTTTCTTTTTAACTCCACACCTGTAGTATATGGAAGTTATGAGGCTAGAGTCAAATCAGAACTGTAGCTATGCCACAGCCACAGCAACACCAGATATGAGCCACATCTGTGAGCTATGCCACAGCTTGTGGCAATGCTGGATCCTGAACCCCACTGAGAAAGGCCAGGGATTGAACCTGCATCCTCAAGGACACTATATCAGGTTGTTAACTCACTGAGCTACAATGGAAACTCCTGGTCAGAGACATTTTAATTTTCACAAAGACGGCATGAAGTGTTTCTGATAATTAATTTTTGTATTATATAAACTGGCATTGGTGAGCAATGGAGAAGCAACAAAAACTTATATGATATTTGTTGATTTTTAAATTTCATAGGCCTAGTTTAAATTTAAGAACAAACTTAATCCTAATCCATGTATTTTTGCCAAAATCATTTAAAAGTACTAGGGTTGAATACCAAGTCATTTTCTGAATATCTACTGTTATTAATGTGATTGTTCCAATAAATCAGAACAATAGTATCAGTCTCTCTAATATACCAGGATTTTTCTAATATTTTCAGATGTTGAAGGGGATGTATTTATTTAAATAGCCTAAACAGGAAGTTCCCTCATGGTACAGCAGATTAATGATCTGGCATTGTCACTGCAGCTGTGGCACAGGCTGCACCTGCAATGCTGGTTGGATCCCTGACCCTGGAACTTCCACATACCAGCAGGTGCAGCTGGATAAATGAATAAATAAATAATCCTGAATAATAATGGTTATTTGCAATTAATCTGCCCAGGTCCATTTGCTATTGGGAAGACTATTTTGAAGGCATATGCTTTATGTCTGGTGTTGTTTATAATGCATATCAAGTAAGCATTCATGTAGCTACGTCTGGAGGCTAATACTTGATTAAGAAAAAACTGGGAGTTTCTGTCGTGGTGCAGTGGTTAACGAATCCGACTAGGAACCATGAGGTTGTGGGTTCGGTCCCTGCCCTTGCTCAGTGTGTTAACGATCCGGCATTGCCATGAGCTGTGGTGTAGGTTGCAGATGCGGCTTGGATCCTGCATTGCTGTGGCTCTGGCATAGGTCAGTGGCTACAGCTCTGATTCAACCCCTATTCTGGGAACCTCCATATGCCGCAGGAACAGCTCTAGAAATGGCAAAAAGACCAAAAAAAAAAAAAAAAAAAAAAAAAAAAACTAAGATGAAATAAAATCATTAAAATAATTTTGTGGCAGTTTTATGTCTATATCTTGCAGTCATTTATGGCTTTACTTTTTCACTTCCTTATCATCCTGAAATTTGTCTTATCATAAAGAGGCCTTATTTCTCATTGGCTGAAAAAAATGTAAAGTTCATTATATATTAGGGCATATTTTGTATGAAAACATTGTTGGTGAATTAATACATCTCTGTTCTCCTGTTGCTCAAAAGATTATATATATTACTTTGTATATATTTATTAATATTAAAATGTATATCAGAATAGGTGACAAAAAAGCACATTGATATGTAACTAATGTAATTTAATTAATTAACTATAATTAAAAAATAAAAATGCTAAATAAAATCTCAATGAAAGGCCCATAAAATTTCATCAAGTGGCAGTGTGCCATTAATGGAGGTTTGGATGGCAGCTACATGATCACTTCATAGGTAATTTTCTGTAATTAATTTTTAAGCACTAGCTGGAAGGTATGGAACTAGATACAATTTTAGATTTATCCCAACTCATACATTTTATGGGTATTTAAGTATTTATAATGTCTGAAAAAATCAAAAACATAAAAAAAACTAAGATTTATCTGACACAATTTGCAATGTCATGTGATGTCTTGATTCTTAGTGTAGTTCTACCTTTTTTTGACATTTTTAGGACTGCACCTGTGGCCTATGGAAGTTCCCAGGCTGGGGAATTTGAATAGGAGCTATAGCTGATGGCCTGTGCCATAGTAACACTGCATCCAAGCCACAGCTCATGGCAACATATAATCCTTAACCCAGGGAATGAAGCCACGTATTGAACCTGCATCCTCATGGATACTAGTCAGGTTCATTACCACTGTGTCACACAGGGACATTTGTTATAGTAATTCTTAGAACCATAACAAGGAACTCTTTTCATCTCTTTTACCTCTCTTGCTTTTGTTTACTATAATTTATTTATGTCTAAATTTATATTATAGTCCTGTAATAAAAATAGTAATAAAGGCTGAATTTTAGACAACAGGATAATTAGTACATATTTTAGTGATTCTTATAATTTATCATTCATCATCACCTGGAGGGCTGGTTATACCATAAATTGCATGCTCCATTCTAGAGTTTTTCATTCTGGAATTTGGCAATGATAATGGAGAATTTGCATCCCTAACAATTCTCCATTGCTCCTGCTGTTGATTGTTTGAGGGCCATACTTGGAGAATCACCCTTCTTTTTCTCTCTTTTTTTGTCTTTTTAGGGTCTCATCTGAAGCATATGGAAGTTCCCAGGCTATGGGTTGAATAGGAGATGCAGCTGCCAGCCTAGCCATAGCCACAGCAACACAGGATCCAAGCCACATCTCTGACCTATGCTGAAGCTTGTGGCAAAGCCATGTGCTTAATACACTGAACAAGGCCAGGGATAGAACCTGCATCCTCATGGATACTAGTTAGATTCTTAACTCACTATGAGCCATGATGGGAACTTCAATAATCACTGTTCTGTATCGACTTCAATGAGACAAATTAAATTTCCTCCTTTCTCTTTTCTATTAATGTCTACTTTTTTTAGGAATAACTTTTAGTTCTTTATTCAGCAGGGGTCAGGATGTTATCAGAAGGAAATCAGAGTATCATCCAGGTTCTACTCCTCCAGTTTTTCTTGTTGATCTACACAGTCACTCTGGTGGGGAATCTGGGCATGGTAATCATCATAAAGATCAATTCAAAACTCCACATGATCATGAGTTTTCCTTAGTCACTTGTCCTTTGTAGATTTCCATTATTATATAATAGTTACACCAAAGTCATTGGAGAACATCTTGTTGAGGACAGAACTATCTCCATCTCTTGGTGCACTATGCAATTTTGTTTTGCTTGCATATCTGGAGTAACAGAAACTTTCATGTTAGCAGTGATGGCCTATGATGGTTTTGTGGCCATCTGTAACTCCCTGCTCAATATCACTGCTGTATCTTCGAAGCTTTGTATTCTGCTGGTTGCTGGGTCTTACTCATGGGGTATTGGATGTTCCCTGACATTTACATATTTTCTTCTTGCATTATTTTATTGTGAGTCTAACATCATGAATAATCTTATCTGTGACTACTCTGTAATTTTTCTGTATCCTGCTCAAACCCCTATATCAGTCAGATGCTATGTTTTATTATTGCCATAGTCAATGAATCAAGCAGCCTGATGATTTTTCTGGCATCTTATATACTCATTATTATCACTATTATGAGGATGCCTTCTGTAAGTGGACACCAGAAAACCTTCTCTACCTGTGCCTCCAACCCAACAGCTGTCACCATCTTACATGGAAACATCATTTTCCTTTACTTTATCCCTAACCCTAAAACTTCTTGGCCCACAGTTCCATGCTGAACCTCTTAATATATAGCCTTCAAAATAAAGATGTGAATAACACGTTCAGAAAATTACTCGTCACAAATTTACATAGTCACTCAAGATAGTATTGTGAGATTCATTATATTATTTCTGAAGATAATGTGATCTCCTATGCTACATATTGTTCAACTCGTACAATAAGTTATTCATGTTCAAAATTTTTAATGAACAGACTTTTAGTAAATATATCTATAGTAGGACATTTTATTGATTTTTGATTATTGATTGTTGCACAGATTAATGTTTAGAGGAATAACTGTAAACATGTAAACCCAAATATAAAAAAGTAAAATTATTTGACTTATTTTTCATATTTATAAATTATTTTAAACTCTATACCATGTAGAGTATAATTTTATACATCTGTTTCCAATATAAAACTTATTCCCAGCTCATTAGACAAATGAAGGTCTAAGATGACTCCCTAGAATTGTCACTAGGAAACTCATACCCCAGAAATGGCTTTGACAAATATTTCAGGTTATTCTTATCTTAATGAATTCTTTACTATTTATTTTATTAAAATGGTGAAAGTTATTTTTAACTCAATTAGTTTTATTACATTTATAGTTGTACAATGATCATCACAACCCAATTTTATAGCATTTCCATCCCAAACCCCAGCCCATCCCCCCAGTCCCAAAGTTTCTCCTTTGGAAACCATAAGTTTGTCAACATCTCTGAGTCAGTATCTGTTCTGCAAAGAAGTTCATTGTGTCCTTTTTTAGATTACACATGTAAGTGATAGCATTGGTGTCTTGCTGTCTGAGTAACTTCATTTAGCATAATAATTTCCACGTCCATTCACATTGCTGGAAATACCATTATTTCTGTCCTCTTAATGGCTGAGTAATATTCCATTTTGTATATGCACCACATCTTCTTTTTATACCCCTCTCTTTATGGCCATTTACGTTCTTTCCATGTCTTGGCTATTGTGTATAGTGCTACAATGGACATTGTAGTAAATGTATCTTTTTGAGTTATCTTTTTATCTTGGTAGATGCCTAGGAGTGGGATTTTTAGATCAAATGGTAATTCTATTTTTAGATTTTGGAGGAATCTCCATGCCATTTTCCATGGTGGTTGCACCAGTTTACATTCCCACCAATATTGTAATAGGGTTCCCTTTTCTCCACACCCTCTCCAACATTTATTGTTTGTAGACTATTTGATGATAGCCATTCTGGACAGTGTAAGGTGGTACCTCATCATGGTTTTGATTTGCATTTCTCTAATAATGAATGATGTTGAACATCTTTTCATGTGTTTTTTGGCAATCATATGTCTTTTGGAGAATTTTTTGTTTAGATCATACCATTTTGTGATGGGGTTGTTAATTTATTATTATTATTATTATTATTATTATTATTATTATTGGTATTGAGCTGCAGGAGGTGTTTATAAACTTTGGAGATTAATCCCTTGTCAGTTGCTGCATTGACAAATATTTTCTCCCATTCTGTGTGCTGTCTTTTCAATTTGTTTAGTGTTCTCTTTGCTGTGCAGAAACATTTAAGTTTAATTAGGTCCTATTTATTTATTTTTTTATTGTCATTACTCTAGGAGGTGGATCTGAGAATATACTGCTGTGAGTTATGTTGGAGAGTGTTTGGCTATGTTTTACTCTAAGAGTTTTATAGTATCTGGTACTGTATTTACGTCTATAATCCATTTTGAGTTTATTTTTGTGTACAGTGTTAGAAAGTGTTTTAATTTCCTTCTCTTAAATCTAGCTTTCCAGTTTTCCTAGCACCGATTATATAAAGGGACTGTCTATTCTCCATTGTATATTCTTGCCTCCTTTGTCATAGATTAGTTGACTGTAGGTACATGGGTTTAATTCTGCAGTCTCTATCCTGTTCCACTGATATATATTTCTGTCTTTGTGCCAGTACCATATGGTTATGATTACTGTAGCTTTGTAGTAGAGTCTGAAGTCAGAGATCTTGATTCCTCCAGCTCCATTTTTCTTTCTCAGGATGGCTTTGGCTATCCTGGGTCTTTTGTGTGTCCAAACAAACCTTAGAATACTTTGTTCTAGCTCTATGGAAAGTGTCCTTGGTAATTTGATAGGGATTGCATTACATCTGTAAATTGCCTTGGGTAGTAAAGTCATTTTGATAACATTGATATGATAAAAACTGAATATTTGCAAAATGCAATATTGTAGAATAAACCTCCTATCATCCCAAACCAGAGTTTTCTGTTTCTTCCAGAGGCAGTCACTCTAGTCTTTCTAAAATTCTTCAAGTAATAATCTTTGCAAAAATAAGTATATTTGCTTACATGTGTTTGCCTTTATGATTCTATTTTTTGAACTTTACTTCTCAGCCTCCCAAAAATCTTTACATGCCAGCCTGTGTAGATGTAACTCATTCTGTTTCCTCACCTGTTAACTATCGTACAAAGTCATATTAAAATTGGTGTATCAAATCCTCTTTATGTTGCTCTAAGTCTTTTTCTCTGAGAAATAATTCTGCAAGGAAATCTTTGTGAAATTTTCTAAGCATGAGTTCCTAGAAGTGGAATTGCTGAGTTGATTGGCATATTTATAGAAATTGCCAATGTTCATAGCATTGCCAAAATACATATCATGATCTTGACCAAACTTACCATTCCCTTCAGTCTGGAAAAAACCTTTTTAACCACATTCTGAACAACACATGCTTAATTAAGTTTTTTGATATATGAAATTTTGATTAAACAAATTATTTCATTTGTATGTTTTAATCACAAATAAATATAGTTGAATTTTGGCATCTGCTTACATGTTTAAAGTAATGTGTATTCCTTTTTCATGAATTATTAATGATTATATGTATTTTATCTGATGCTGATCTTTATCCATACTGATTTTATGATTTAATTAAATCTGAGCAGAAGTGATGGTGGTGGCCACAGCAGTAGCAGGAGGGGCTGAGGGCAGTTGGGGCTCCAGGCCTGTGAGGCAGTGCCATCTTATGCCAGGGGCCAGGAGGAGGCTCTGGGAGCACAGAGGACTATAGTAATGGCTTGGAGTCTGAGGAGATGGAGCCTGAGATGCTATTGCTGGAGCACGAACCAGAGCCTGCACCTTGAAGAGGAGCCACTCATACCCTGTGCCTTCAGGGGGAGCCCAGGCCTGGGGCCTGGCTCAGGAACCCCTGGCAGCCAGTAGGAGGAGTAAGGACTGGTCGAGTGTGACCCAGGGGACTTCACCATTGAGTACCCTGAGCTGGAAGCAATCAAAGCTCCAGCCAGGGAAAAGCTGAGAATCTAAATGAGCTACAGAAGGAGGTAGAGAAGCATATGATTATGAGTCCACCTTCAGGCAATGTTGGCCCAGTTATCTTGTCCATTGAGGAGAAGATGGAGGCTGATGTCCCATCTATCTATGTTGGCAATGTGACTATGGTACAACATCCAAAGAGCTGGAAGTGCCAGGAGCCACAAAGTAGCTAAGAAGAATGCATGAGGCCTAACTGTAAGCAAAGCTACAGCAGAGGCTGAAGAAACTGAAGCTGCAAAGAAGTTTTGAAGAATCCCCCAGTTGATCCTGTTTACTAAAAATTCCTGAAAAATGACTTCCTCTTCTATTCTTGGGTTTTCTTGCTGTCTGACATTAATGTGTGTTGTAAGTCCTTCTTGGCTCATAAAATGGGAACCTCCTCAAATTCCTGAGCCTCCACCCAAGTATGCGTCATTACCTACTTATAAACCTAGTCTTTGCATAATAGGTTGAAAACAATTGAACAATGTATAAAGAATTTTCCTAAGAATGGAAAGTTTCCCTGCATTGGAGTAAGGGCAGATGGTAAATGTCATGCAGAACTGCCAGGTAAGCCTGGGGAATTGGACTTTGGTCCATTCCCATGGAGACAGATTAGGGAGTAGTTTGGGTGTTGCCCATGGTTTAACAATTGTGGCTACTATAAGGTGAGATATTTTTCCACAAAAAACACTACCTGTTGGGACCCAGCAGGTGGAAATTATTATTTTAACAATTGGCAGGATTCTTTGATGTATAGACTTGATAAATAATAAAGATTTATATAATTATGGACAAGTTTTATATAAGGCAGTTTATGTTCCCATGACCTGCTAATGATCTGAGGTCAGCCTGACCTCAAAAGCAAGCCACGTGTGAATACCACACTCCCCATTAATGGCTGCTCATGCCTGCTATAGGGGCACAATAGGTAGCTTGAGGCAAGAATATTTATCACCTTATGCCAAACCTCGCTGAAGCAAAAATTAGATACCTATTATTCTGCTTGTTAATCATTTATTTTCTAAGAATAAAGTACAGTTTGCACATATTCTCTATGTAATCTTCATTTAAAATCTAAAACCAAAAGAAAAGTTCAGAATAATAAATTAGCACATATTGTTGTTTTGTATAATCTTGTACAAGAGTAAAATGTATAAATGCTGATGCTCTCCCTTCAATAAATGGGTCATCTGCAGCATTTGCTGAGGCAGTTGGCTCCAATTCTTTCCATGCCATTTATAGCCCATCCTCCTGTTTGTTATCTCCTGGCTGCTGGGGCTGGACTCCAGAAAGTGGCACACTGCTGGGGCTGGACTCTGGCATGGAAACATACTTTCATGGCTCTGGTTCAGTCAACTGCATTACTATACTTTTGTGACAAATTTAGTGGAATCCCAGAGGGTTTACATGTATAGAGTTCTCAAACAAAGAGTTGGTGAGGACTTGCCTGGCCTTGGATGAGTCCCTATTTAGAGGAAGACAAATCAAGGTGATCCCATATGAGCCAATGGACCAGGTATCAGCACCACAGACACAGGTGTTCCAAGAGCCGGATACTGTGCCTCAACTACCAACTCTAAAATTTTCTGCTCTGGGTTCTACAGTGGTTTTAACATCAGGCCCTGGGGTTGCATCTACATGGGCTGGGCGGTTTTAACATCAGGCCCTGGGGTTGCATCTACATAGGCTGGGCTAGAGAGACATCGTCATATTCCCTTACCAAAAAAAGTGTGTATTAGGATCTTAGGCTTTGTAATATGGTCAACCTGGTTTCAAATTTGGCTTCAGACACCTAATAATATGTCTCTGACAAGTTGTTTAATCACTCTGCAACTCATTCCCTTATCTACAGAAATAAGATAATAGTGTAAGCATTTATTTTTATTTTAATTCTATAATTTTATATGACACAAATTTAGATAGCTATTTTTTAAATATCTAAGATTAATTGGACATATGGTAAATGTAACCTCAAATTTAATTTCTTCTCTTCTTATATTTCTTATTCTGTTTTTAAATATGTATACTTTGAATTTCAGATATATGATTGCAAAATAATCTAGAATGCAGTACCAGTTATAACTTTAGAAATATGAAGCAGTACAAATAGAGAATAGGACATGGAAAATATATTGCAGAGACATAGAGGATATAGCTGTCTTTCCTGATTGATTTCTAATGCTTTATTCTTGGATACACATTCTTATCATCATCTCAAATCAGCCATGTATAAACTTCTTTTCTCCATTTTTCTCCCCTATCCTTATCTGGATTTCTATGATTTGCTTTTCTTCTCAGGTTTGGCTTTTGAGAAAGGCAGTTAGGATAAATGAAAGTATTCTTCAAAATGTACTCCCATCTTTATCCCTAGACACCATCATCTACATACCTAGGTAACAATTATCTTTATTTAGACTGCCTACACCCACCCTTCAGGACTATCTTTCACTAACTTTTATTTTAGATTTGTGCTTAGATTTGAATTTGTACACATTTTCAAAATTATATCCTTACAAATTACTTGAAATCTTAACCCTTCTGTCTGGATTACCGTAATCTCTAATGTCACTATATCAACCAGACTCTTTAATTGATACTCCTTTTGTTTAACTCACACCAGCAATTTTGATCAATTTTGCACAAAACACAATTTTATAACTTCATATCTTCGTCTCATTGACCACATTGTCCTCTACCCCATCAAATTTTAATCATCACTAACTTTTTTGTTTTTATTTGTTTATTTATTTATTTATTTATTTATTTATTTATTTATTTATTTTATCACATCCATAGTTGTATAATGATCAACACTAACTTATAGTATCAAATTTCTGGCAAAATTCTACCAGACAGCTTTGGTGATTAATCCATAACTCGAAGTTACTTTACTGCTCGAACTTGCTTTCACCTAAGTGGATTAAAGCTCAAAATTTTAAATAAAGGTCTGGCCTATTTCTCTACAGTTTTTTGGGTTTATTTTTAATATTTTCCTAAAATATTTTTAAAAATTGAGAACAGGTAATATTACTTGAATGTCCATGAAGTAAATTACTGAAGGAACAGTCAAAGACAAATGCGTTCCAAGAATCTGAAAGATGTAAGAAGTAGAGTTCAGTAACTCATATTTTTGTTCTTAATTGAATTAAATGTACAACATTGTATTGCTGATGGATTGGCAAACGTGTTTCTCTGCCAAAAATATAGAGAATTTCAGAGTTTCCCACATCAGAATTAAAGTATTACACTTAGTTTAACACTCACAAGGACACAGATATTCTTTTTAGATTTATTGACTGAGGACTTATTTGATTTAAATAAGATCCTTGAAAATTATTTCCAAAACACAACTTTGATAAAATAAATTGTAACTTATAATATTATGGTATCAAAATTTCTTCCAAAACTTATTCCAGTAAAGCCTTCAAGAAAATTATATATTTCTCATTAAAACAGTAAATTAAGACAACATAGAGTGAACCAGACTTTCAACCAAATTTGAGATCATGTTGTATATTTGCATCTTCCTCAGTGACTTTGGGGAATCACATCCCAGAGAATTTTGATTGAGGTGTTTGTCCTGAGCTACAAACAAGATAATTTAAAGAAAATCCTTTATTCCTAATTCAGGATGTAATTTATTTAAATGGTTAAATCATATAGGAATGTTGAACATGCTGATATTCTGGTCTTAGAAAAATAACTGTATCAATCAACCTATTATCTGACATACTGTGTATTCATCAGGGAAAACATAACTTCCAAAATTCACAAAGAGAAAATCACAATCACTGTCCAATAAGCAGCCATAGTACAGTTAGTGTGTCATGTTCAATTTCAGTCTTTCCCCTTAGTTTTCATATTTACATGTCTATATTTTTGTAAATAACACTTTCAATGTCACATTGAATGTAGATCTGGTATTATGGACTTTGCATTTAACATTGCACTTGGACTATCCAAAAACAAAACAAAACAAATCAAAACAAAACAAACTCTCCCAGGTACATGTTCCTGGAATTGGCCTGGTTTATTTATAGTCAGATACTTTGCAAAATAAATACTCATAGTTAGAAAAAGATCTTGTTTATTTTTTCATTTTTTTTTATTTAAGATCTTATTTATTAATTAACTTTCCACTCACAGTGGTTAGTCAAACCATTCTTTCCTGGCCTTGGTTTCCATGACTACACATGAAATTGAGCAAGCTAAAATACCATGGTTTTATTACTACATAATATGGAAGGGCCACTAACACCAGAGAAAACTTAGTCTAAAGAAAGGACACCTCCATGTTTATTGCGGAATCATTAATACTCAGGCTCCATCCAAACTTTCCTTTAAGAATCTTCACGTCTTCTTTAGACATTAGACAAAAAACTCCCTGAAGGTAATCTAGGTAGGAGAAAAGCCATGCTCTATATGCTACACAGAGAAAGCATGTGGAGACAATTGTTTCCTCCTTGATTCAAATTACATTAACAGGTGCATAATGATAAAATCAGGCCCATGGATACTGATTGTTTCATAGGGATCTCTTTTCCATAAATTGCTATAAAGTGCCTTATCTGAAAAAAAAATCCAGTATTTTCAAGAATAGCTTTAGGAGTTCCCTTTGAGGCTCAGCAAGTTAAAAATATTACACAGTCTCCATAAGGATGCAGGTTTGATCCCTGGCCTTGCTTAGGGCTTAAGTTTCTGGTATTGCTGCAGGCATTGATATTGGTTGCAGATGTGGTTTGGATCTGTGGTTACTGTGGTTATGGCAAATGCCTCTAGCTTCAGCTCTGATTTGACACCGTAGCATAGGAACTTCCATATACTGCAGGTGCAGCCATTAATATATATATATATATATATATATATGTATATATATATATATATCCTTCATTATGAATAAAATTATTTTTAATTTTTAGAGTGTTTTTTAAATACAGAAATAACTAATGACAGTAGGCTAAGCAGGACAGCAAAACAGCTGGATACTCTAGAATTAATTCATGGTCTTATATGGTATGTTAGATTAAACTTTTTTTTCCTCAGTGACAAAGTCATGTAGGTGAATGGTTTCACTCTGTTAAGTCAATAAACTGAAATGCTTACTATATATTAGACATTCATTCAAAGAAATTTGTATGAAAATTTACTTCTTATTTTTTATTTTTATTTTTTGTCTTTTTTTTAATGGCCACACCCGTGGCATCTGGAAGTCCCCAGGCTAGGGTTAAATAAGAGCTGTTGCTTCTGGCCTACACCAGAGCCACAGCAATGCCAGATCTGAGCTGTGTCTGCAACCTACACCTCAGCTCAGGGCAATGCAGGATCCTTAACCCACTGAGTAAGGCCAGGGATCAAACCCTCATCATCAAGGGTATTAGTTGGGACTATTTTTTACCAGTGAGCCATGACAGGAACTCCTGAAAAGTTACTTTTCATAATGAAATAATACCTACACCAGCATGAACACCAGAAACAGATGTAACATTTGCATAGCCATTTTCAATTTTCCAAAATAATTTCACATATTATTTGAAATTGTCTTATAAGGCTGAATTTTTGAATGAGGCATTCATGTAAATGATTTTGCATGAAAGTATTTTTATTTATTTATTTTTATGGCTGCACACCACATCCTCAGAATATGGACATTCCCAGGCCACAGACTGAAACCCTAAGACTGAGAAAAGGCCAAATACATGAATTGCGATGATTTGGAAAGATAATGCCAGGACCTTACTTCCCCCAGGCATTTCTATCTGTTTTGATGAAATCCAGTGTTCACAGAATCCCTAGAGTACTGCAACCTCAAAAGGCCCTGAGCCAAATATAAACACAAGTCAGGAAACTAAGAGAAAGGACCAGGCTTCCTATCAACACCAGGTAGGTAGGGATTTATGTGTTCTAAAAAAGGAATTATAAATACCTTCTTCAGTTTTCAAAAACAGTTTGGAATGGAATGTGAGGAAGAATCATCAGCCTCAAATCCACTCCAGTTATTGAGATACTGAAATAGGATTAGACCATTACCAAGTGAACTGGCTCTCTTGAAATCATTACAGGGTTTATTCTATATTTCCTTAGGTAGCTGTGTTTAAAATTTCACTTCATTATATAAATTACAAAAGGAAATTTATTTAAATAAGGTCCTTTAAGATCTAAGATTGATGACTACAAAGTGTTGAATGTTGTTAAATCAGAGCAAAAGAGCAGCTATGTATTTGACCCTACTAACATAGCTAAATTTTAGACTCAAATATTAACTTACTGTACATAACAGACTTTATAGAATAATAAAATGGTATGAAAGATGGTTTAGATGAAAATGACTACTAAGTGAAAATTAAAGAAGGAATATTAAATCTGTGAAATAAATTTATCATTAAAGTAATAAATCGGTTTGTTTAAAAACAAAGTCAATGCAAAGTTTATTAGATAGAACTAAACCAAAAAGAGCAAAGATCTAAATATTTAGGTGAGTCAGAGTGGTTTTTCCAGTTCATCAACAAATAGTCTAATCTCTATTTTCCATTTTTTTTTTGCCTTTTTGCCTTTTCACCTTTTCTATGGTTGCTCCCATGGCAAAGGGAGGTTCCCAGGTTAGGAATATAATCGGAACTGTAGCCACCAACATATGCCAAAGCCACAGCAATGCAGGATCAGAGCCACATCTGCAACCTACACCACAGCTCATGGCAATGCCAGATCCTTAATCCACTAAGCAGGGCCAGGGATCGAAGCTGCAACCTCATGGTTCCTAGTTGGATTTGTTAACCACAGAGCCATTACTGGAACTCCTATTTTCCATATATTTCTTTTAACTTTGGATAGACAGCAAACAATTCGAGAGTATCTCCATTGAACTATGCAGTATTCACATGTTAGCTTACTTAATTCTCACAACTACTTTTTGAGAAAGGTTTATAAGCAAAACTAAGAGTTAAACATTAAATCAGTTTGATGTGGTAAAAAGTAATATAATTTTTAATATCTTGTACTTTGGTAAAATGGACATAATCTAAGGTAACTTGTAGCATAATTTGCAGCACCCAAATTGTTATTAGAAATCTTACTTTATATCACACTGACAATAAAGGGCAGAAATCCAAGTCCACTCACTCTTCAATCAGTATCAGGGAAATATTATTAACAAAGCATTAATTGTAGAACACCGTATTCATTAATATTCAAAGAAAATAGATTAAATTGTCAAATTAATATAAAACATGTTCTCTATTTATTTCTTCTTATTAGGACCCTCAAAGCACAGTGGTATATTAAGCATTCCTATAAGTCTTATAGTAAAGGAAGATTTCCATAAAAATTATTTAACCAAATGTCAAAAGCATAAAATATCAGAACTTTGTTTTTTTATGTATTTTGGGTTATGTAATAAAACTTAAAATTAAATTGACTTAATGATGTAACATTTACTGAATAAAAACCCAGATCCATATGTGAGCTAATGTGCCATAAGCATTTGCATCGTCCTTGAAATTAAACTTGAGACTTTTTGGCTGCTATGATTAAAACATATTTTAAGGTTTCTAACTGAATAATAATGGAAAAAACCAGATATGGACTAATTCAAGCCATTGGATAATAAATGCTGCAAGAAAGCAGAGGATGATAAATATCTCTTGGAGTAGCAAAGAAACACTTCCTGTAACGTGTTTTAACAAGTAAGTAATGTTAGCACAGAAAATGTTTCCATTTGTTTTATTCAATATTAGAATAAAATAGACTTTGAATCATTTTCCATTTATGTGGATAATACTTTATAGATTCTATCATATACATCCACATATGTATGAATGTGTATATATATATATATTGTCATTTGTTGCTTTTATTTTTTAATATGTGTCATGTGTATATTTTGTCTAAGTTAAAAAAGATGTCATAGAGACATTTCTTTTTTTTACTAGATGTCTCAAGGGTTTACCTGTTAAATATTTAGTTTTTGTTGCTGTTGTTGTTGTTCTCTTTAAAGAAATGCTCTTTCTTCAAATATGAGGTTCTTGCCTTTTGTTATGGAATCTGAAATACACCATTATCTAGGATCCCTCTCCTGAACTTTTCTCTGTTAAACAAACATTCCTATTAAGGCTCTTCCTGGGGATTTTAATTTTTTCCAGGAGTTTTTCTGTGGTGCATAAGGCTAGTTTATATCCCTTGGTGAGACTGATCCTAATAAAGTTTTTAACAGGGTAATTATTCATACTTGCAAGAATTGAATTTACTGTGGATTATTTTTATTTACTGAAACCCTGCAGTTTTCTAAAGATGCTGGTAGATGGAATTCATGTGTTCAAGCCTTACCTTTGCTTCTTTTTTTTTTTTCCTTTTTCTTTTTCTTTTTAGGACTACACCTGTGGCATATGAAAGTTCCCAGGCTAGGGGTCAAATTCGAGCTGCAGCTGCCAGCCTAAACCACAGCCACACCAATGTCAGATCTAAGCTGCATCTGAGCAAGTCTGAGGATCAGACTTACATCCTCATGGATACTAGTTGGGTTCTTAGGCCAGTGAGCCATAATGGGAACTCTGATTTTTGCTTATTTTCTTTCTTCCTCTCACTCTCCGTCAATCCATAATACAGGAGGCACAAAAATGGCTGACAGAAATGTCAGTGGGAAAACTGAATTCATCCTCCTGGGGCAGGCTGATGACCCTGAACTGAACACAGTCCTATTTGTACTGTTTCCTCTTATCTACTTTTTACTGTGGTGGGCAACATTTGTGTTATCATATTCATCCTCCTAAGTGCCCAGCTCCATTCTCCCAAGTACTTTTTCCTTAGCCAGGTGTCTTTCTTGAGTGTCAGCTACTCCTCAGTCTTTATTCATAAGATGTTGGTGAACTACCTAGCTGCAGAGAAAGTCATCTCTTACGGGGGTTGCCTCATTCAGGATTCCTTTGTCAGCATGCTGACCACAGAACCCTTCCTGCTGGCTGTGATGGCCTATGATCAATACTTTTCCAATTGCCACCCACTTCACTACAAAGGTCTCATTACCACCATGTTCTGCATCTACCTGTTGACAGCTTTCTACCTGCTAGGTTGCGCCCACCCACTCACCCACCTGATTGGCTTGCTTGGTCTGTCTTTCCATAGGCCCAATGTCATTAACCGTTTTTTCTGTGATATCCCATTTCTCTTTCCACTCCTGTTCTGACACCCAGTACAGTGAAGTTTTATTCACTGTCTTCTCTGCAACCTCCTCATTGGCTACCTTTCTGATGGTGGTTAGCAGCTCTCTGGTAATCTTTCTCACTCTCCTGAAGATATGGTCTTTAAGGGCAGATGCAAAACTTTCTCCGCATGTGCCTCCCACCTCACAGTGGGGATTCTCTTCTATGGAACAAGAATATTTACTTACCTGGGGACCAGCTCAAGCTACCCCCAGAATACCGCCAAAATTCTAGCTGTGTTCTATACACTTTTGCTGCCAGTATTAAATCCTTGATATACAGTGTAAGAAACACAGAGGTTGCAAAAGCAATGAAAAGAATTATGATGAGAAAAATATTTCCTCACTGGCCATGAATGTTGAAAGAAATGGATATTGATTGATGCTACAGGCAGGTACATGATTAAATATCTGTGGGAGTTGTTGGAAAAAAAGGAGATTATTTTAAAATAGCATATCTGTAAAGATATATTCCTTATTGGCTTTTGGAAACATGTACACATGTAATATTTATTATATTGAATCTTTTATGTGTGCATATACTTATATACATATGCAATATACTCTGTAAGAGAGTATATTTTTCTCTACCCTCTTAGATTATCTGATTAAGGGCATGTGAATTAAACTGAGAAAATGCTGATTAACAAGAGGATAGAAAAGTATTTATTTATTTATTCATTGTTCAATTCACAGATTTTATTGGTTATCATATCTGCACTGGAAATAAGCAGATCTAATTCCCAGTGTAGAGGAGGGAGATGGAGTGGGGAGAGTGGGATGGAAAGCACTTTTGAAACTAGGCTAAGGCCATCCTCAATGCATCCAAGGAAGAGGCTTAGCCAAGTGAGGGGAACTTGGGGCCTGACAATGTGTTAGAGAACTCAGCATTTTCAAGGCCAGCTGAACTTAGGTGATCACACTGGGTCCAGATTGGTCAGCAAATGCCAGCACATCAGGTGATTCCTGCATGTCCTCCATGACTCTCAGCTCTCAGTGCCAGACATGGTGTAAGCCAAAGACAGCACTGCCCAGTCTTGGAAAAGAGGATGTGGGAAAGGCTGAGGCTGCCAGGCCAGCCTTGGAAGCAGTAGGTTGGGGACAGAGATCTGACCTGCCCTTCACTGCCCACACCCCATCAACCTCAAGTCAGGAGTCCTGTTCCCTATGCCTTTAGAACCACTCCTTTTCCTCTATATCCACTGTTGTCACACTAATGAGGGCCTTTCCTGTCATGGGTTTCTGAAATCTCCACCTGAACTGGGTTCTCTCCCTGTGGTCCCTCCCTTCTCACTATCTAGCACCAGGGGAATCTCCCTAAAATGCTAAGCTGATTTTTCAGCTCTCTCCAATCTAACCTAAGAATGTTTCAAAGCACTGCCATGATTGTCCACTATCCAAAGTGTATTTAAATGTATATAAGAGGGCACCAAAAAAGTGGCTTGTTCAAGAATTAGAGATAAAGTTTATATACCTAACTTAATATAATGAAAGGAGAGCGAGACATGGCTTCTATGGGGAAAATAAATGAGCTTCTAAGGAAACCAGTGGGAGTTAAGAAATTATGTGATATCATTTGTTTCTGCTAGGGCAGGGGACTTCTATGTTGTCTTCCTGGCAGAAAAATAATCCCCAAAGAGAGATTTATGGGAGCCTCAATCTCTAACTTCTGCCTTCAGTCAGGTAAAGGAAGTTCTGAGAAACCCTCCCTCTGCATTGCTTGAATTCCAATGTGTCTCCCATAAACAAAAACTTCATACCACTGTATAATTTGGATTCCTTCAATTCCAAAATTATTTTCATGACTCTCTAATAACTTCTTATGTATTAAACTGGCACTATCTTCTACAAATTGCTTAGTTACAAAAAATGACTTTCATTTTTGATGGAATATAGGACCAGTATTTGATAATTACACAAACACACAGAAACACACACACGTAACTCAAGGAAAATCAGTTACAGAGAGTGAACTCAATCTTCCTTCTTTACAACTCTAGAAGAACTAACACATTTTATAGCTGAGGGAACAAAGGATCAATGCAGTTAAAAATTTAACCATGATAAAAAATAATCAAGATTTAAGAGGTAGAATTCAAACATACATGTATTTATATATTTCTTCATAGGACTCTAGCATTTTACATAAACAGAAATTTCTGTATGTATTTTATATTCCATATTGGCCTAGAACTGTTAAAATTTGAATATTTAACTTTAAAAAATAATTCCACAGTCACCAAAGATGATTTATTATAGCAACTCCAATTCTGAAGATAAATAGAAATACTAAAATAGCAATGCAAAGATATTCTCTTATATCAGAGTACACTGGATTTCATTAAAAATCCACCTTTAGGAAATGTCCATAAAACAGTATAACCATTTGAAAAATACTGACAGATTTTTTTAAACAAAATGACTATTAGATCTTCGTATTGCTTATGCTCCTCATGGTATCATTTATTGTCCTACTTATTCTGACCTGCATAAGCAATCAGTTGACTACCATTGTCATCACCACAGTTAATAAGAAAGGAAACATTATCTTTACTGGTGACACTTTTGCAATATGTAGTGAATGACAATTTTGAGTTTCTGTCAAGGGTATTTATTATCTATCAAATGGAATAATACTGAGTTGATAGAAATAAATCTTAATCTGTTAAAATATGTGTCTATGGGCTTTTTATCCTTATTTTTTGACAATTGCATTCATGTAAGTATGTAACAAAATGTGTTAAAGCAAATTTTGTTTCACTGTTTCTATATGGTACATCTTTTCTTATAGGATGATTGTTTTGTCAAATATTTTGAATACATATCAAAATAACAGTAATGCATTTTCAAAAAAAATAATTAATCATATTATTATAACCACTTTTCAAAAGTAAAACTATCTTTTAATAAAGAGCGCTTAACATGGTAAATAGCTTTCTTAAATATATTTCACAATCACAGGATAAGATGTAAATCTATATTAAGCCCAATAAAGTATCCACCTCCAGGGTTTATAAATTGGCTTTTAATATTTTCAAGGTAGATTATATCATAGTAATAAAGTCTGTCTATAAAACCTATTCATTTTTCTAATTGTCTTCATCTTGATAGATTTTTAGTAATGAAATTCTCTGGTAAAACACTTGTAAAATTTTATATTGATAAGTTAATATTATACTTCTCCAAAGATCTGTAATGAACATAATTCTTTCATCAACTCAATATTTATTTACAAGATTGGTTATTACACCTTAATATACATAAATATATAGAGAATATACTGCATTAGAGAATCTCATGAATAAGGGGAAAAGTCAAAACAAATAATGTAAAAATTAATGAAGATATAATGAGTGATTATGTTCTTTTCTCAAATTATCAATTGATTTCATGAGAAAAAATTTGAGAACATAGGTTTTCTCAGTTTTTTTCACTTAAAAATGAATTTGAGAACATGGTCATTGGACCAAAATAAAGAAATCAGAAGTATATGAAATCAAATGTTAAGGGTGAAATTGAAGGAAATGGGCATTCTGAAATATGTGAAATTACAGACAGAAGTATTGTTTAGGAATACCATCAAACCATGAGACATTAGATGTCTGTAAATATTTCTTACTCAAGTTATAAATTGATGGGGTGAATTTTCCCAATAGCTTTAGACAAAAATATAAAAATTCACAAAAATTAACTTCTCATATCTAACAAGCCTTGTTCATAAATTCATTAGTAAATTAATTAATTCAAAATATTTTCTTATATGCACTGATATTTTTGATATTAAATAATAAGCAGATGTTTGTAATAATTTTTAAAATAGGAGTTTTTCCCCTCAGTATTAAAAAAAACAAAAACCCAAAAAGCATCCACTTATTGTCATCAGTTTTCAAAAATATTTAAAGTGAGTCATATAAATACTACACAAAAATATGAGGAAGTAATTCTCCATAGAAGTGAAATAAATACAGAATAAGATTACTTTTGATTTATTAGGCTTTTAAAATATGGTTCTTAATAAGATGTAAATGATCACTATAGGCAAGTTATGATGAAACCGATGGCCAGGGAATATGCTCACATAAATTAAAATTTGACAAACTGTTCTAGAATGCCTCACACCAATGTGTATCAAAAAGCTGCAGTTTGGGCCCCAAAGTATTACTTCCAGTTACTTACAAAAGGAATCAAATCAATGTGTATTCTGCATTATTTCAAAAACAAATAAAGAAAATCATGAATAGTGCAAAAGTCAAAAAGAGGAGGAAATAGTTGAATAAGCACGGAGGTCTGAATATAACAGATAATTATCAAGCTATTAAGAATATGTGACAGATATTGATTGAATCACTAGTATAATGTCAATAACATGCAAGATATTTTATATGAATTATCTGACTTCATCTTCACAAACACATGAGGCAGGTGTTACCATTGTCACTTTGCAGACAAAGCCACTGAGGATCAAAGGGATTAAGAAATGTTCACATGACCACAAAGCTAGTAAATTTCTGAACACAAATTCAGATTTACATTTCCTAAATCTAAATATTTTCAAATATCACATAGTCAATTGAAAAGTTACAATAACATATACTAGAAAATTTTAAAGCATTAAAAGTATTAAGTATTCATGATATATTCTTAAGGGAAAGTATAATTGCACCTGTGAAAGTAGAATACATTGTCCATACCCTGGTTTCCAATTACCATCCCCTCATTAAAGATAGCAGAGATCCTTGGAGAAGTGGTTGTTTCCACAGTTGAGCCAGGGAAAATAAGAGATAACCCTGGAGTAAAGGAAGTGCTACCAGGATGTAGGAAGTGAAAATAGAACAATCAATAAAAGACAAAATCTTGCCCATAAAGTAAAACACGCAGGAGCTAATTCAATGATGGTTCCAGTAGCAAAGCTAGAATGATATGAGCAAGAAAATAAGTGATATTTGTATTGGATAACAAACCCCCAAAACAAAATAATTATGAATGATTATATATTGGTATAAATAAATAAGAAAGAACAATTTATCTTTCCAGAATAATTTTAACTAAACTATGTTGAAAGCAAAGGGAAATGGTAATTTACTGTGAAAACATCACCATAGAAATTGATAGAGGCAACATATTGATGGATGCCAAAAAGTATAAATGAAATATTTTCATAGTCTAAATTTTCTCCCATATATGTAATATATATGTATATTATAGATAGATCTCTATAAATATTTATATATGTGTGTGTGACAATGTAAAGAATCATAACTCTACAGTAAAGAACCCTTTCATACCCTATGTTAACTAAACGACCAAGTTTAAAATCACCAGTAGTTTCACTTACCAGCATCATATACCCTCTTATTATATAAAAAGGACATACATCTCAAAGTGCTAATACTTTTTCCCATAATGAATAACTCAAGTTAATCATGAGAAAACACCAGGCCAACTTAAATTGAGAGACACTCTGCAAAATACTTGACTAGAAATCTTGAAAAGTATCACAGTCATGAAAGAAAAGGAAAGAAAATGGGACACTCACAGATTACAAAAACTAGAAACAGGACCCTAATAGCAGGATGATATTTTATATTAGATCCAGCAACAACAACAAAAAAAGGACTCTTGTTGACTAACTGGTGAAACTAAATAAAATCAGAAGTTTAGTTAATATTATTGCACAAATGTAAATTATTTTTTGTTAATAATTACACTGTGATCATGGAAGATGTCAGCATCTAGGAAGCTGGGAAATGCATATGGAAACTATAAGTCTGAGAATATCTAAATAAAAAGTTATAAATAGATGATTAACAATTATAACTCAGCATGGATTTATAAAATATATGATTTGAATTGAGCATTTCTTACATATAAGTTGAACATATAGAATGGTCAGCCATAACCCCTCAATATATCATGTATTGGTAGCCACAATACCTACTAGCACAGTAAATATAAGAATTTTGGGAAAAACGAGACAAATTTTGACCCTTGAAAGAGGCAATCAACTCTAAGTCATGTGTAACTAGACACTTATTCTCATCTCAGCAGTCCTACACAAAGAATAGTATCTACCATTTAATAGCTGCTTAATAAAAGTGTGTTGAAAGAATAAGTAAGATCAGAGTTCCCTGGTGGCTTTGCAGTTAAGGATCCAACCTTATCACTGCTGTGGCTCAGGTCAATGCTGTGGCATGTGTTGGATCCCTGGTCTGGGATTTGCACATGCCACAAGTATGGCCAAAAATTAAAAACAATAAGTAAGATGATGCATGGAAATTGGAGGTTACATGTATACAACCCAATTCTTTCAATGTTTTATTTTTTCAAGACATAATATAGAGGAAAAATGTAATGCCATTTCTTTAGATCTAATATGTGACTATGTTGATGACCATTTAAGTGATATGGCCATTCAGTAGTAGATTTTATTCCTCTTTTTAAATCTCTATTGTGAAATATGTATTTTTTTTCCCCAATGATGAATCTGTCTTGCTTCATCATTGTAAATAAAATCCTTTCTAAAGATAAGTAAAATAAGACAATATAATGATAACAGCAGAAAATTACCTTAATTAGACAACTCTGTGAGATTTGTCTAAGCTAGTATTTGGAAATGAGACATTTTGAAAATTTTACTTTTGTGGATCAATCTCAGGTCAACCAATCTTGAGCCTTTATAGGGATGTGGCTTAGACAGCTTCTTTAAAAAATAAACAAAAAGAAAATAGAATAATAATGTAATTAAAGTTTTCAAATCAGGTGAGCATAGAACTGAGAGCATGAGTTTAATTGCATTTAAGATTTTTTATTTTCCTAGATAGTATACTTATCCTTAACCAATAATTTTGTGTGTGTAACATTAAGCACAGTCAAATAAAAATCACTGAATACCAGAATTAAAACTAAATACATATATGATTTATTGACATAGGTGGTAACATAATTTCAATGTATATTAACACCATTAAATCAGATAGGAAAGCTAACTTCTCTTTGCTGGGAGAGTTTACCTTGACAGCCAGGCAGAGGCAGTGGTTATCTAATATCCTCTAATACTATATATCTCATTTATATTTTATGTTTTAGAAAATGGGTTATATATGTGTGTGTTGGTATATAACACATTAAATATCAAAATAAATATAAATTTTTAAACTACATTTATTGCAGTATTTTTTTTTTTTACTATATCTATGGACATTTACGCTGAAATACAAAAAAGTAAGGAATATTTATTTCCAAACATCACCATTGGAGATGTATCTCAGGCAAATTAAAAAGAAACTTTGGGGTACAATTAAAATACAAATCTCAAGAGATCAAAGATGCTAACTGACCAATTCCTTTATGAATTAATTTTATGAGTTTAATGAGGTACTTGTATAAAAAGACTGCTTAACTCTAGATTTCAAGAGACAATCCTTTGTTATGGGACTATTTTAGATATATACTACAAAAAAGTTATCATGAAAACAAATCTAAATTTGAGCTAAAAAATAGATTTTAATTTTGAGAAGGCACACAAAATAAATATTTAATTTGGCTCTCAATTTTATTCCATCAATGGAAGTAATATACATATTATCCAGAACTGTCATCAAAACCACCAAAAATTTTTCCATCAACTTCCTAATATCTTCAGCTGTTCATTATATAAAAGAGAGAGTTCTGTGTTAACAATAGCAGCAGCAATAACATCAGATTCAAGCTATTCTATTGATAATTCACAGGATTCAGAATTGTTCAGGCAAACATAGTTAAGGCCAAATATATACGGTGAATTTCACAAATACTTGTATTCTGACAGGGCCCCCAACACCCATGCTTACCACTCTCCTAGCAAGGCCATCTATTATCCCTTCCGTGACAGGGGGTTGCCAACTTTGAGGTGTGGCTGGCAGGATCCCTAAGTAGATGGGTGGGATGAAGGGCACAACTGTGCCACAGTATTAGGCTCAGGGGCCACTCCCCAGAGGCATCACTACCTGGATTTCCTGTGGGGCTATGTTTGGGGTGGGGTGCTGGCCAGGAAAGGCATGCTGGGGGGCCCTGTGTGGCTCTGTGTATTGATTGCTGGGCACCACCAAAGCCCCCCACCCCATCCAGGCAACACCGACCCAGGGCCCTGATCTCCTGTCCTGGGAAGGGAGAGATCTGGGTGCTGAGTTGCCAAAGAAGGCCTTGGATTACCGCTGGCTGATGCGGGGGTTAGGGGGGAGGGGTGGTGGGAGGTGGGGCAATAGTTACCTACTTCTAGAAAAATGCCAGAGGTTAAAGTGCCTTAACCTCAGATTAAAAAAAAAAAAAGTCATGGTAGTTTCAGTACTGATTATTTATCACCCACTTATGTCAATATAAGTAAGCAAGTGAGTTCTCTAATTTCTAGTGTAATCAGCTTACATATTATTTTTTTCTTTAAATATAACAAATCATATTTATTTCACTGTTTGTAGGTGTTTTATCATTGACTTGGAAAGTACCATATTGCAATGAATTAGCTATCCCCTGAAGTCACAGATGACCATACACTTCATGTTGGAAACACATATGGTTACTAAGCACACATACAAAACTATTTGGCTATGATATAGATTAAATTCCTCATTTGGTCATATATCACCAATTGAAAGAAAAAAACTAGAGATTTTTCACATTAACATGAAAATAAGCACAGTGTTTCTTACTTCCTTTTAATATATATTTTATATAATTTATGAATTTATACTTTATATTATAAATTAATATAATACATGAATATGTGTATATAAACATATTTTAGTTTTGCAAATTTTATTGATTCCAAGGAGTGATTAAATGTGTCCATCTATGTTCTTATTAAGCTCTTAAAGCAATCATTAATTAATTAATTAATTAATTTATGAATAATGATTTTTATTTTTTCCATTGTAGCTGGTTTACAGTGCTCTGTTGATTTTCTACTATACAGAAAGTTGACCCAATCACACATACGTATATACATTCTTTTTTCTCATATTATCATGCTCCATCATAAGTGACTATGTATATGTAGTTCCTACTATCTATCTATCTATCTATCTATCTATCTATCTATCTATAGTTCCTACACAGTAGGAACTCATTGCTTATCCATTCCAAAAGCAATCCTTTAAAGTAGCTGTTAAATGCTGAAATCTTAAGACTGCCACACAAAAGCATTAAATTCACAAATTACAGGTCCTAATTTCCTAAATAACATTTATATTTTCTAATACAGTGTAATTTATTCCAGGAGGTAAATTTCAAAGTGTGTGACTTGAGGTCCAGTGATACTAGGGTAGAGGCTGTTAGATCTTAGAAGGAAAATCTTTAAAAATTACTCCGGATAGATATATTTTTGAGGGCAAACAATTCCACACAATTGTGATTTTGAAAATTTTTAATTCATGTGTCAGCTCTTTAAAGAGTAAAAATTACATATATGTTATCAATTAATTTGATGTAATTAACATTAATGTCTCATTGATTACTCTCCCACTGTGGGAAGCTAAATCTGTGGTGGTCATCAAATCTTCAGACTTGCATCCTTCTCTAACTTCCGTTATTGTTATTTGTCAGGTGAGTCAAAGGCCTGACTTGGTAGACATGACTGGGAACAATTTCACTGAGGTGACTTTCCTCATCCTCTCTGGATTTGCAAATCACCGTGAGCTATGAGTCAGCCTTTTCTTGATGTTCCTTTTTATTTATCTCTTCACTGTTTTGGAGAATCTTGTATTGATTATGTTAATCAGAACTGACTCTCAGCTTCACACACCTATGTTCTTTTTCCTTAGCAATTTATCATTCATTGCCACATTTTATTCCTCTGCTGTAACACCCAAGGCACTGGTAAATTTCCAGACAAAACAAAAAATCATCTCCTTCATTGGATGCTTTCAAATGTGCCTTTTTGTGGGTTTGGTGTGTAGTGAGTGTTTTCTTCTGGGATTAATGGCCTATGACCGCTATGTTGCAATCTTCAATCCTTTATTGTGTTCAGTGATTATGCCCCAGAAAGTGTGTAACTGGCTGGGAGCAATGCCATATAGAGTAGGCTTCACCAGTTCTCTGATATCCATCTGTGTGATCAGCAGTTTGGCTTTCTGTGATATCAGCATCAATCACTGGTTCTGTGACACCATAGCTCTTTTGGCCCTGTCCTGTGTGGATGCATTCAGCACAGAAATGGAGATCTTTGTTTAGGTTGGGTTCACCATTCTTAGTTCTCTCTTCACCATCATTATCAATTATATTGTCATTATTTCAGCCATCCCGAAGATCAAGTCTGCATCAGGAAGACAGAAGGCCTTTTACACCTGTGCATCCCACCTCATGGGTGTGACTATCTTCTAAGGGTCTCTGATTTTCACATATTTTCAGCCTGATAACACATCATCCTTGACTCAAGCACAAGTGGCATCTGTATTCTATACTGCTGTAATTTCAATGCTGAATCCACTCATCTATAGTTTGAAGAATAAATATGTAAAAAGTGCTGTCCTGAGAGTCATACAAAGAAAACATTTTGCATGACAAATCTCTTCATGTTGCAATTAAAGCAAATCTGGCTGGTTTCAAGCATTCAATTGCTCCAAAATTAGAAAAATACTAGAATAATTCCAAAAAGTATAACACAAAATAACTACTAACAGAGTCTTAAAATGTGAGAGACAGAATATTATTTGATGTGTATGGAATACTGAATCATGATTTTGAGTTCATTTCATTACATTTATTCAGACACACACACAAATAAGAAAGCAACTGACTGCTAACTGAATTTTTCCCTGAACATCCTTGAGTGAGCATGCTGTCATAGTAAAAACATGTTAGACAAGTACTTAATTGACCTTTCATATTGTTTGATATTGTTTTCTCAACTATCAACAAGTTGAGAATAGTAGTATACTAATAGACAAAGAGATAATGCCTCAAATATCATTAACAAGAAGTTATTGCTGAAAACTAGAGAGCAAAAGAAAGAGCACAGAATTAACACCAACAAATATAATTACAGGGTTGAAGGGGTGAGTAATTGAAGTTATTTCAGTGGTGACCCATGATAACAAGAGACATTAGATAATATAAAGACATCTTGTCGTCATACAGATTAACTTTACCATAACAGAATTTAGATCATTTCTAGTTGAAGCATGATCTTTAATTACACAGAAAAGCAATGCATTTATGAAGTGGAGTTCAGTCTCCATCAAAAGCAGCAGTTTAATTTCTCTATCACCTTGATGTGCCTCCCTAAGTTCAAACACTTGATAAACTTTTAAATTTTGAATATATGTGTGTGATGGTATAGAAAAAATGAAGTACTAACAGCAGTGTAATTCTCAAGGCATTTAGGAGATATGTGTAGAGATTCTCCTTTCTCTAAACAGGCAGAAAAAATTCACTAAGTCTATATTAGTAAAAGCAGAAACTGTTTCCCTTCTTTTTTCCTTGATAAGAGGCTTAAGGTAAGCCTCAATTAATGAACTCTCCCAGGCACTGTTAAAAATGACCACTGGAAAAAGATGTAATCCTCAGTAATTCCTTTACTGAGCATGAATCATTGAATAGTTACCAAAGGATTTGGTCTATCACATTTAAAATGTACTTTGAAAGGAATTTGATGAGGTGATTTAAAAAGAACATGTATGTTTATGACATTTCTCTCTTTCCAACAAATTTGTTAGCTCTCTGACAGAAGAGTTTGCTTTGTTATGCTTTTGTTCTCCACAACACATTGATAATGTATCACATACACAATATGTAACTAAATACTTTCCTTGCTTTTTATCTGCTTGTGGAAGCACAGGGATTCATGCATTAAGAGCAGGGATTCTACCTTAGTCGTGTTGATATCTTTCTTTCGTATTTGGAAAGTTGTGTGCATTTTGGCATTCAAAACCACATTAGGTTAGTTGAAACTTACTTCTTGTACTAGAATTCTTGCAAAAACATCTCTTATTTATATGTGAAAATGGCATAGTAATAAACAGATTTCTTTTCACATTTTTCCTTATGGTTAAGATATGGGGAAATGAATATACATAGATTTTTGCATTGTTTATAAGATTTTAAATCCTTGGAATCAACTTGTTAAGCCTTCTCATATACCCTGCACCACAATCAAACCTCCTATAAAAACTATCAGCCTTCAGTCTTTGGAGTAAGTGGCTAAAGATAATTCATGTGAAAGGCTCTCTCTGTGCACATGTATCTATTTGTGTTTAAATTTTTAATTTTCTTCTCTGATCTACAAGTGTTTGACTCCTGCAAACTTCATTTTATAATGTAATATACTATCTTATGAACCATTATAAGTGACAACTTGAAACATACTATGCATTATTGTAGGGATGTATTGAGACTATTCTATCAGTCATTCCCTTTGTTAAGTCTACATGAATTTCTTTTCCTTCTAAGCAGAGTGTAATTTAGATTGGTTACTCTCAATATTTTTTTATCATTATCATGGAGACCTATTAACCTGATTATATTTTTATTTCCTTTTGTTACATGGATTTTCATTCATGAATTATAATTGCATTGCTCAATTTTGTATAATTGTCTGAAACATCATGAATGTTGAACTGTATTTATATTCACCCTAGTTCTAATTGTTTGTATTAATTTTCACTTGTTTTTACATATGTATTAATCATATGTAGATAATTCCAAGATTTTATAATTTTAGTATCAATAAAATTATGTATATAATTGTTATTTTTATGCTTTTAGGCTCCCTTGCTTGTTTCCCTCTACGTACAAAATCATGCCATAGTTTTCTCACTAATCATAAGCAAAAATATAATTTATTTGTCCAAAGTTATGATTAAATTTCCTTGTATAGTTTTCAATATTCTCTTCATATTTATGTCTGGTATAACTTCCTTTCTTCTCTCTTCTAGATGTTCTTTCTATTTCTTCCCTCTAGAATCTGTAATGCACATCTGTCCAGAATGGACCATTTATATCTTTGTGTTTTCTAAAGTCTTTCTCTCCAGACTCTTGCACTTGACCAGGCAAAATGATCAACTCAATAGTATTAAGAGCAATGTCCCCAAAGTGAACATAGTTTGTAAAATGAACCATATTTTTTTTTCTTTTTTTGATTAGGCTGGGCAAAAAAGACAATCTGTTTATAATGTTTAATTAATCAGGTTTCAAAATAAAAATACTGAGTGTTTTTTGTCTATTTAAACTGTAGTGTCCTTGAAATATACCTGATAACATTTGTGTTTCTCAGGTTTTTGTTATATTTCACAACTTTAAAACATCTTTTCTATCAAAATAATGAAAAAATAAAGTTATATTTCACATTTCCTTGGTGTTGTTGTTGTTGTGCCACAGCATATGCAGGCCATGGGTTGAGGAATCAGAATCACACCGGGCAGCAACCCAAGTCACTGCTGTGACAATGCTGAATACTTAACCAGTGACAACACAGGAGAACACCTTAATTTTTTTTCACTTCAATAAGTTTTGTAGAAATTCCTAAAGAACCAAAATACTCAATGAAATTGACTTTTTGATAGCAGGCAGAGTCAGACTCACTCTCTTGTCCCTACACAAAGATTAGATGTCAATTCAGAAATGAATTCCAGATATTATGTGAATTGGAACAAGTACTATAAAGTAAGTTAAGATTTTTACACAGGATATTTGCATTTCAAAATATGGGAAAGGGAAATGGGCTGAGAATCTAAAAATAGCTAAAGAAAATAAGAAATAAAAATACATTTTATAAAAAATATAGAAATATTTATATTACAAAATTAACATATTAGAGAAAATATCTAATTTATATTAATTCAGTGTAACAAATTATTCTAAGGAGACAAAGATTATCAAAGTGAGTCAAAAGATAATCTCCAGTATATTTTTCATGCAAATTTTACCTAAATAAAGTGATGCAAAATATTAGGATAGAGTAAACAATTTTATAGGACACTGTTTTTAATATTCCATTTGCCTGATTCTCACCTCATCCAGATATATTTTTTAATATTTTATGTTCTCTTCTTTTCAGTGTGAGCATATCACTGAAGACTCTGAAGAAATTTCCCTGAGAAAAACTTTTTTTAAAATTTTATGGCCACACCCATGGCATATGGAATTTGAATAGGAGCCACAGATACAGCAATGCTGGATCCCTCAACATAATGCACTGCACCAGGAATCCAACCTGTACTTCTGCAGTGACCAGAGCCACATGTTGCCCTTGGTTTGTTAACACACTGCAAGACAGTAGGAATCCCCAATTTTTTTTAATATTTTATTTTTTTTAATTTTTAATTTTTTAAAATTTCCCCCAATACATTTTTTTCCTGCTGTACAGCATTGTGACCCAGTTACATTACTCCAAGGAAGATATACAGATGGCCAACAAGCACATGAAAAGATGCTCAACATCACTGATTATTAGAGAAATGCAAATGAAAACTACCATGAAATACCACCTCACACCAGTCAGGATGCCATCATTAATAAGTCCACAAATAACAAATGCTGGATGGGATGTGGAGAAAAGGGAACCCTCCTGCACTGTTGGTGGGAATCTAAGATGGTACAACCAATATGGAGAAGAATATGGAGGTACCTTAGAAAACTATACATAGAACTACCATATGACCCAGAAATTCCACTCTTCAGCATATATCTGGACAAAAGTTTCCTTAAAAAAGACACATGTACCCACATGTTCATTGCAGCACTATTCAAAGTAGCCAAGACATGGAAACACCCCAAATGTTCATCAACAGAGGATTGGATTAGGAAGATATGGTATATACACATAATGGAAAACTACTTGGCCACAAAAAAGACTAAATTAATGCCATTTGCAGCAGTCTGGATGGAACTAGAGACTCTTGTACTGAGTGAAGGAAGTCAGAAAGAGAAAGATAAATACCATGTAATATCACTTATGTCCAGAGTCTAATATAGGAGACAAATGAACTTTTCCACAGAAAAGAAAACCAAAATTTGCTTTTAATAGAAGAGGTCCAATTGTCTCCATGCATCCCCTACTCTATATTTTTCTCCAAACACTTATCACCATAGACACACAGATTCTTCATTATTTCTTCTTCTTTCCCCCTCCCTCAACATAAAATAACACTCTTACTACCTAGTACTCTCTTCCCCTTAGTGTGCATGTCCCATCCACTCCACAGGATCTCTGAACTAATGTGCTACTGTCTGAACTACCTCCCTCCCATGTGCCTGCAATACTAACTCCTCCCTCCTTCAAATCTTTGCTCACAGTCGAGCTTTGTATTAAGCTTACCTTGACCATAAAATTTCTAATTGCTCCCTCATGCCCTTATCCCAGAACCCCTTCCTCTAATCTGTTTTACATTTTATTTTTATAGCAGTTTTCACTTCTAAGATGTTGTATTACTTTATATATTTTTTCCTATTTTCCCCAGCTTTAAATGTATACTCTATAATTCCATAATCAATAAGTCCAGACATTCACGTCAACAATTGACTCTTTCTTTCACATAATCTGTGAGTCAATTACACTAGTTGAGTAATCCATAAATATAAATCCATGATTTTCAATTTATTAATCCATAAATTGATAAATTGTTTAATTGAAAAATTTCCATATATTTACCAAATTTAACTTAAAGGAGTAACATTCATTTTCTGTCTGCAATGCAGTACAATAAAAAACTGATACTTGAAGAAAAAAGTAGAGGCTCACTAAAGAGGCTTAGTGGCAACAAACTCTACAAGTATCCATGAGGATGTAGGTTTGATACCTGGCATCTCTGAATAGGTTAAAGATCCAGTGTTTGCCGGGGCCAGCTCAGCAGGATGGGGCTGAAGAACGGGTGCTGTGGAACTTAAGGAAAAATAGTTAACATAAAACAAGACACAGACACATTTATCTTAAGTAGAGGTGGGAACTGGGGGACTCAAGGTCTCAGGGACCAAGAGCCCACCTTTAGAATCCACACTGCTTTTACTGTGCTCTTTAGATGAGATCAAGTGAGGAGTGGCTATGGGTGGATGATACAGGGTTTGTTTACTATTGTATAAGTTCTTTTACTATTTAAAAAGCCACTTAGGTGGTAAAGGGTTAAGCTCTTACTTCTTAAGCTTAAGTAATTTACCAGCACTGTGACTGTTTTTCCAAGCAGGAAGATGGGATAAAGTAAGACAAGAAGATGGGATAAAGTAAAGAAGGACAAGATGGAGTTTTCAAGGAAACATGTCTTGTGACAAGTGTTGCCCTGAGCTGCAATGTAGGTCACAGATAAGGCTCAGATATGCTATTGCCATGGCTGTAGCATAGGCTGGTGGCTACAGCTTTGATTTGACCCCTAGCCTAGGAACTACCATGCGCTGCAGGTTTGGTCCTAAAAAGGTTAAATAAATAAATAAATAAATAAATAAATAAATAATATTTTAGCTTGATTTGTTTTTTAATCTTGAATTATTCTTAAACAATACAAAATTTAAGACTTTAACTTTAGATTAGCTATTTAAAATGCCACAATAATAATAATTAATATCACTATATACAAGTCAAATTTAAATCAACACTCAGATGAATAATGCATATATTAAATTCCTATACTATCAAACAGATAAAAAAGTAAATAAAACACAGATATTACTAGGTGATAGAGAAAAAGAACAATGAATTCAACCTGATGGGGAAAAGAATTGCTATGCCATAGTATTCTTCTTCAGCCTATGGATTACGTTGAGCTGATTATTTTTAAGAAAATGCAGACACAGGAGATATTCTGAAAACTGAGTAAAAGTTACCCTTTTGTAAGAGGCATTTTCATTTAAAACAGAAATCTTCATTTATAAGCATCTCTCTCTCTCTCTGTACCAAGAAGAGGAAGATAACTAAATATCTAGAAACTTAGTGAAGAAGACTTGGACTTGAACCTGCATTGACAATCATACCATTGTTTACTATGTTTATTCCTGCCACTCATCCTCCCTCCCCCCATTATCCATTGTCTTTAGCTTAATATGGTATTTAAGGTGATGGCCTGGGCCATTTTAAGGAGTCACTCAGTTTTCCTTGTGTCACCTATGTATACCAAGGATATAAATATTATTAAATATCTGCTTATTTTTCTCCTATTAATCTTTCCTTCATTACAGTGGGTATCAATCAAAAAACAAGAAGAATAGAGTGGAATTTATTTGTTGTTCTCCATAATCCTAGTAAAGTAGGGGAAGGAAGATAAAATTTAGATAACAATTAATGGATTTGAAGACATAAAGTAGCATTTATCCAAAAAAGAAAAAAAAATTCTTTCATGAGTTAAAGAAGAAAGGAAAAAAATAACTAGAATAGAACAAGAAAGAAAGCAAAAAAAAAAAAAAAAGGTATTTAACATCTCTGATCAGATTTTGGTTTCCTCCATGACACAATAAATGGTATAAGTATAGACTAAAAGCAGAATTCCCTCATGGCTCAGTGGGTTAAGGATTTGTGGTTTTCACTATTGTGGTTTGGGTCCCAGCTGTGGAACAGGTTCAATCCCTGTCCCTGGAAATTTGTATGCTGTGGGCTTGGCCATATAAATAAATAAATAAGAATAGCTTAAAGTCATAAGCAACAGTAAATATGCCAAAATATAAGGAAAATATTCAGGAAGAAGCACTTGATCCTGGTAATTTTGCAAATACCATGGCTTTGGAGGTAGCATTTACATTGAAAATTATTATAAGTATCTCATTTTATTTAACTCTCAAAGTTATGTACTGTCAAAAATTTATATTGAGTTTTTAATATCCAAATAAGCCTGTTTGAGCAGCACTGACTTCTAATGAATAAAACTGCCCTTCATCAAATAAGGGACAACAGACTGAGGAATGCAGGGTTTGTGGGGTTTCAAAGCTAGAAAAGCAAAGAAATGGATTCTCTGCCTCCTCCAGAGGCTTAGAAAGGAAGGCAGTCCTGCTGGCACCTTGATTTTACCATAGTGAGATCCATGAGGAACTTGTGACCTAGAGAACTGCAAGAGAATTAATTTGTGTTGTTTCAAGACAAAAAAAGATATAATGCATACAAAAGGTGCTCCTTTATCTACAACAATATGTTACTTCATGAAACTGTGGAGTATGAGTGGACTTTTCTATAAGACTCCCTTTTAAATATATACAACCATTGATTTAATTATCATGAATTAATGAAAAATCTACAAATTATGGGTTTTATGAAAGTCTAATGTAACATTGTTTATAGTATATTATGAAATTTTAGGTGAATTGAAGTTGAATACTGAATATACAGCACTATAATAATTGTGCAAATCTAGAGGCATACAAATAAACATTTTATGAAAAAAATTGAGATAAATTTATCAAAATGTTTCAACAGTTTTGAATGGTTTTTGCACTGTTCTTTGTATTTTGTTTCTAATGAACATATTTAGTCCTATATTGTATCACACATTTAAATATAAAAGTTTCATTGATAAAAAAAAATGTATCCTTCTATCCCTGGTGTTTCAGTCCTAGGGTAATTAAATATTTCCCTAGAAAGAGTTTCTCTACACCCCAGGCATCAATTTGAACATCACAAAAGAAGACAAAATCATTAGGCTCTTCATTGTGTGGTTTGTAAGGGAAAAGGTAAGTAGCATCTCAAAACCTAGCATAGCTGCATGAAGTCATTGAACTTTTGTCCTTGGAAATATGTCAAGTAAATTTCCTTGTAAATTGGTCCACAGGGATGAAGAGATATTGCGTTATCATCAATCCACACTATATGAGGTACCTTGGAATTAACACAATGGGTGGCAAGACACACTTCTCTGCTTACATACATATTTGTTTTAGATATAGCTTTCTGGCAAATTTTAACATTGATCAGGAGCTAACCACAATTTATAGGTTGATTTTTTCCCCCCTCTTGGAAATGAATGCACTAAAATTTAAAAAGAACTTATCTCATAGAAAACAAATATATTACAGAAATTTTCTTCTTAAATAGTCTTCATGTATTATTTGTGACCCAAATTTTAGTTTTACATATGGCTAAAAAGATAATACAGGAAGACAGTGTCTTTGTACCAATTTTGACTCCTGGTAAGTATTATTTTCAAAATTAGAAGGTTTTCCTTAGGATCAGATAAAACTGGGACATTATCACTAGAATATACATATAGATAATATTTTGACAGTACCCTAAGTAATGTCAGGGCATGTGGAACCAGAAATACAGAGGTGAGGTATACAGGGACTACATTTTAGAAAGATAATTTTGGAAGAACCTTGATTTTGAATGGTCAAATTAGGAAATCATTCACCATAATTTCTGGAAACTAATATGAATATGTGGTCTATCATTTTAATGCACCCTACTAATATCCACTAGGTTGAAATTTATTTATCATTCATATTAATTAATATTCAAAGTGAGAAGAGAGCATACGGTGGATAAAACCATTATTCTTTCATCATTTACATATCTAACATTTTTTCCTAAGGTTTTCTGAAGTTAATTATAAATAGAAACATGATATTATAAGTCTGCTGTCTGAAGTCAATCTATTTTGAAAAAATTACAGAGCCAACATATAATGGTAATGATTCTGGATGAGTTACCTAAATTCTCTGTGAATGTTTCTCCTCTAAAATACATGGCTATTAGCACTACCTATGGTGAAATAGTCTGTGAAAATAATGTTTTAATAAAGGGAAGCATTCAGAACAGTTTCATGCATATTTTAAATATCCAATATGTTACCTTATATTATATCCAAATGCTAATTTATACCTATTTCTATATTTGGCAATCAAATTAAAATTTTTCTCTTTTTACTCTGTAAACCTTTCTTAATATCACATTATAGAAAAAATAAACTAAAAAAAATTATGTCCTGTCTTTCATTTAAATGCAAACATTGGTGAAGTCATCCCTGCTAAGCATCAACATTTATTCCTCAACAGTTTAGAGCATTTGAACACTATGGGTGGAAAGAATAACACACACATGACTGACTTCATCCTTATGTGATTGACAGATTCTGAAGTAATCCAGAGGATCCTGTTCATGCTATTTCTCCTGATATAACTGATTACTGTGCTGGGCAATGCAGGGATGATATGGATAATCTGCCTGGATCTCTAGCTTCAATACCCCATGTATTTAGTCCTCAGCCCCCTGTCATTCCTTGATCTCAGTTGCTCAAGAGTCATCACACCTAAAACTTTAGAGAACTTACTAACTCCCACCAAGTACATTTCTTACATGAACTACTTCACACAGTTGTAATGCTTTTTCTGCTTGGGTGGCACTGAATGTGTTATTCTTTCATCCATGGCCTTTGATTGCTATTTAGCTATTTGTAATCCTCTGCATTATCATGTTGTTATGTCCACAAGACACTGCTTTTCCCTAGTATTGCATCTTATCTGATTGGCTTCATGGACTCCTTTGTCAATGTGCTTTGCCAGAGCAGACTGGATTTCTGCAACTCCAATGTAATCCATCACTTTTTCTATGATGTATCACCAATTTTAGCCCTGCCCTTCACTGATATACAAGACATGGAAATAATGATATTCATTGTAGGTGGCTCCACTCTAAAGGCATCTCTTATCACAATACTAGTGTCCTATGTATCTAAGCCTTCTCTACTTTTGCCTCCCATGTCCTGGGAGTCACCATCTTTTATGGCACTAGGATTTTTACTTATTTAAAACAAAGTAAGTCTTACTCCCTGGGAAAGGATCAAATGGCTTCTGTTTTTTATACTACTGTCATTCCCAAGCTGAATCCACTCATTTATAGTCTTAGAAACAAAGAAGTAAAAAATGCATTCATTAGAGTCATACAGAAAAGAGTGGGCTACTGGCAATTAAAAGGAGAGTGAAGCTAAGCTTCTGAATACATTTTTTCCCTCTTCCCTATAGTACATTTCCCTGGTCTTTTCCAGAAACAGTTGAATCCTTTATGTATATGTTTTCTTTAGAACCATCATTTTTTGACCAAATATGGTCTTTTCATTTCCAGAAAGATGCCTTTAGAAATCCATGTAGGGAGTATAGTTCAGTGGTTGAGCATTTGACTGCAGAAATCCATAAGGTATTTGGAAACTATTAATCATATTATGCTATGGCCTAAATTTACATGTTTTTGGGGATAACATTTGAAAATTAAAAAATACAGTTGTCATTTTTAAAGCTATATCATACAAATTCCCATGTATCCTTGAATTTCAGAGAATTTTATTATGGAAGAGAACTCCATTTGAGGAGTAATGATAATAGTTTTAGGAATTATTTCATTTATTTTATGGAGAAGCTATATAGCAGAGTGATTATGAACACTTGCTTTGGAACTAAACATTCCATAACTTAGATTCTAGATCTTCTACCCTTTTAGCTGTATAACACTTGAAAACTCATTGAAATTTTTAGCCTCAGGATTACACAACTGCAAGAGATAAATAATAATTCCAGATCCATAGTGTTATGGTAAAGATTAAATCTGATAATTACTGTAAGGCATTTAATGTAGTACTAATGAATTCTGACCATTATCATTAGAACACTCACATTCCTGCATTACTTTTAATGTTCTATTACTTTTTCTGAAAGAATATTCACTAATTTTTTTGCAAATTACTTTTAGTCTATTTAAAGGGTAAACACCCAAACAGCTAAGGAACAAGCCAGCTCTTCATAGAGTTAGAATGCTATGTATTAACATTGGAGAAAATTTGTAAAACATTGAAAATTTTGTTAATAGAAAGGACCTAACAGTTATTAATGGCTTTGTTTGTGTTCTAGATTAATAGTTCTGTGTATATGCATACATATTATATACATAAGCAATATTTTTGTCATTTCCTATGAACTTTCTTGTAGATTTCTGTATAAACTTAACAAACAAAATTTTTAATTCTTTATTACTGAAATCTAAGGTGAATATGTTCTTGGTACATGGGGAAAACTTGAGACTCATTTTGCAATGCTTTGGACCTGAAATGTCCATAAATTCATCAAGTTAAAAATTTGCATACATTGTTAATCCCTTTGGTGGCTACCTTACCTTTCAGTGATGTGTCAATAAGCTTTAGTAAACTGTTCCTTTGTTTAAATTATGTGTATTTTAAAAAATCATTGTCTTTCCCTTCCATTCTATGGTTTTTATAACCATTAAAATAAATCATTGAATTAAAGTCTTGACTAGCCTGTCCAAATTTTTTAACAGAGAGAAGTTGTAAAGCTACAAATTTGCAATGAATTCAGATTTTGCAGAAACTCATACATTTTAGTCAGACTGGGTGCTAAAATTTCCTTTATTTTATTTTATGTATTTATTTTCCACACTTGAGGAATGTAGAAGCTCCTGGGCCAGGGATCAAACTTGTACCACAGCAGCAACCTGAGCCTCTGCAGTGAAAACTCTCCATCCTTAACCCAATTTATCACAAGGAAACTCACTAAATGATTTCTTCTACAAAATCTAAAATTGCAGGATTTTTTTAACTCTGCTATTTAAAGTCTATTTAAGAATATGTTTCCTTTTCCTACTATTTGATATTTTTAAACTTTTGTAACTAGTTTTTCAAGTAATAATAATTATACATTTTTATTTTTTGAAATTTGCTTTGTTTTCATTGCAAAATTACATTTGATTATTTTCCTTAAACTTTTTTTTTTACTTTTATTTGTTTTTTTTTTTTTAAGGCCACACCTTCAGCATATAGAGGTTCCCAGGCTAGGGGTTGAATTGGAGCTACAGTTTAAGGCCTGCACCACAGCCACAACAGTGCTGGATCCAAGCTGTGTCTGTGAGCTCCTGGCAATGCCAGATCCTTAACCCACTAATAGAGGCCAGGGATCCAACCTGACTCCTCATGAATACTAATCACATTCATTTCCACTTTGCCACCATGACAACTCCTAAATATTTAAAATAAAGTGCAAAAATATGACTTTCCTTTTAGGAGTTAAATGCTTAAAAACCTTTCTCTAATACAAAACTCAATTAACTTATTCAAATCTTTAAAATATTCTCTTCCTCTAAATATTTTATTTTAAAATTCCTATTATATATGAATGGCATTTAAAATTTTTATGACATTTTTCCTGTCATATACATGTTATTTAGACTCTATATTTACATCTGTTGATATTGGATTTTGTTTAGAATATTTTAATAATATGCTTTTTTTGATCCTCTCTCATCTTTCATAAGCATTATGCCATTTTATGTATTTGTAGGCTCTTTTTACTTTTCTACTTTTTTTATAAATTATATTTTTACCTTGCTTTCAGTTATTTTTTAAATATGATTATAAAAGCAATCCTGTTGATTTGTGTGGGCAAGTATTGCCAACATATGCTATGATTTTTTGGAAATTTTGAGTTGATAAAATTTTAATTATAAAAATGTAATTAAATTAGATTAAATTCTGACAAAATTATCCTCTTACAATACAGTTTAGAAACCATGTATATAATGTCCCTCACATGTGTAATATAGTCAATGGGCAGTATAAAAGATTTAAACAATTTCTTTTTTCCATGAACTTTCCTTGTCATTTTATTACATGTAGCATGCTGTCTGAATAAATTTGAAATAGAATATGCTTTTTAGTGTGCCATGCCAAAATGATATTTAGTAAAAATATGCTAGAAAATAAGACAGAACTAGAGCATGGTAAAAAGATAATGCTTATGCTTGTTTTCAAATACTATATAGATAGAATGGCAGTACCATACATTGCTAAGCATGTACCATGTGACAGAAAATATTCAAAAGTCTTTAGATATATAATCAACATATTTTATCTTCACAAGATAACTTGCAATTGAGAACCAGCATTATTTACATGTTCATATGAGGTAATGGAATATCATATTTCTAACTGTGCAGGTAAAGACTTAAAAATCACTCTGAAATGTTTTTTTATCTCATACATCTCACTTCTTGTCTACAAACATAATATATGATTAAAAAGCCAGAATGCACTTGGAGTCTACTTTTGAAAATTTTTTTCTGCTACCACCATGACCCAAGGAACCATTATTTCATTGTTAGAATTATTGTTGCAGCCTCCTGGCTGATCTCTGATTGGCCATAATCTGTAAAATCCAAATGTCAATGTAAGAGCCAGAACAGTACTGTTACACAGTAAAAGGGATAATCGCTTGGTTCACAAATACCACAAGACTTATCATCACACTAAGAGTGAAAGTGAAAACTTTCATGAGAGTCACTGGTCCAAAATGGCCTTGTCCCTACTCCTTACTTTTATGAACTCATTTCTTATACTTATCTTAATTGTATTTACATATTTTTGAGTACATAGCATCTTAACTCATCTATACACATTAGTCTGGGTACATTTTGGAATTTTGCTATTCTATTTTCTTCATTTTGAAACTCTTTTCATAGACTGCATGTTTTCCCCCTTATTCTTCTTAGCAAAAACATCTTTACCATTGTACGTAAAATTGTACCTCTTCCCTTTCCCCTTTTATGCTTCATTTTGTCCCATAACAGTTATCTCCATATCCTGCTTTTTAATATATTTTTCTAATGCATTTTATTTTTTGTCTGCCACCTCCCACACGCTATCAAGTAAATTCAATAAAGTGCAGGATTTTTGCTTACTTTGTTAAATATTGCATCTGTTGCATCTACATAGATGCCTCAAAAAGTGTATCTGAATGTTGAAATTTAGAGGTGTTTAAACTGCAGCACAGACATATTAAACAACAGGTTTGCCATCACACCAATGATCCAAAAAATCACATATTTGTTAGTCTAATTCTACTGTTCATATTCCTCATAATTACCCTATGATAGGACATTTTCTACAAAGTTTTAGTACTATTTTAAGAAGTGATAAAATATAATTTATTATTATATTAAAGAAAGCATTATATAAAATATCATGGTCTATTGCAAAGTGTATGTTGCTGGCAGGCATATTCCAGAATTACTGATGGAAGACAGTGTGATTTTGGTATTACTAGCTAAATTTTCTCAAACATATAGGCACAGTCTTACTCAGAGAATGAATAATTCTGCAAAAGAAAGAACAGTTTATCAGATAATGGCATTGTTCTGCAGAGAGAACTAAAATAGTCAAGGCTTTCATGGTATAACAATAGGATTCAGAAACAGAGTGACTTAACAAAGACAAATGTAACCTTGATTATAAGCTGGAAGACTTCATTTGACTAGGGAGTGTGAATGGCCATTCTCCACAAAGTAATATAGGAAACTATGTTTCTTCTAGGTTGTTGATATGTTATCTCCCACATGTCTTCTTCTTCTCCATTGCTAGAAGGTTGTTTCTTTTCTTTATGTTTGGTAGAATTTACCAGTGAAATCATGTTGGCTTTGGTCTGTTCTCTCAGTATCTACTCAAGTATCTACTCTACTCTTCTTTCAAGAATCTGCTCAAGATAATTGAAAGCATAAGTTCACTTAAGCACTTGCATGAAAATATTTATAAGTGTGATGAATGACAGCCAAAGAGTAGATGTAAGCTGTGGCAATCATATGATAAATGGATATACAAAATATGATGTGTCATGAAATAGAGTATAATGTTGCAATAAAGAAGAAATGATGTATTTATAAGTGCTATGATGAGTGAACATTTAAAATTTTATTCTAAGGAAATAAGTTAGTCATGAAACACAACATGCTCTATGTTATTATTCACACGAAACATCCAGAACAGGCAAATTTATAGAGATAGAAATTTGACAGTGGTTCCTAAGTTTGGGGATGAGGGAATGGGGACTAATTTCTGGCTGCTGCAAGATTTCTTGTAGGAATAGTGAATATACATAATCCTTTAAATATATTTTGTGTCATGAATTATATATTTTGAATATATAATACAATACAGGTGATCTTTATTATATGTAAATTATTAAGAGAAATCCTACAATTATATACTTGTAAATATTATTTACATTAGATAAGGGTAAAAGGTTATGTGAAAAAATTTCAAATTGAATAAAATCCATAATAGAAAAAGTATATAGAAATATATGGGAAGTTATCTTAACAAAATATTTTCAAATTATCTTTCTTGAAGTACAGGGCAACCACAAATCAAAACTAAAAAGTACATTCACAAAAACTAAAAAGTAAAGGACACAAGTATAAAAAAAGGATATAATCCAAAAAAAAATCAAGGAGCAAAATTGAAACATAGAATCAACTGTAAAACAAGTTTTAAAATGGCAATAAATACATATTTATGAATAATTACCTTAATTATCAATGGACAGAATGCATCAATCAAAAGACATAGAGTGGTAGATTGGATTAAAAGATAAACAAGAACCTACAATATCTTGTCTACAATATACACAGTTTAGGGCAAAGACACAAATTGAACATGAGAGGATGGAAAAAGATATTTCATGCAAATGGAAAAGACAGGAAAGCAGGAGTTGCAATAGACATAGACAAAGTAGAATATAAAACGAAGGCAATAAATAAAGGAACTACTTAATGATCAAAGCATCCACTCAAGTAGAAGATATTATATTTTCAATGTATATGCCCCTAATATTGGAACACCAAGATACATACAACAAATACTAGTAGACATAAAAGGAGAAATTGATGGGAATACAATAATAGTAGAAGACATTAACACCCCCTTCACATCAAAGGATACATTCTCTAAACAGAAATTCAATAAGACAGCAGAGATCCTA
Organism: Babyrousa celebensis; assembly: GCA_028533215.1. Classification (NCBI taxonomy): domain Eukaryota; kingdom Metazoa; phylum Chordata; class Mammalia; order Artiodactyla; family Suidae; genus Babyrousa; species Babyrousa celebensis. Next base: position 24,107,809 of record CM052694.1, on the reverse strand, counting down.
AATGACTCAATAGAAATATTAAGACTTAATTGATATTTTCAGGACATTACATCCAAAAAAATAGAATATATACTATTTTCAAGTGCACATCAAACATTCTCAAAGACTGAAAATATACTGTAGCACAAAACTAAACTCAACAAATTTAAGATTATATAAATTATTTCAAGTAACTTCTGCTATAACAGTGGCATTAAACTAAAAATCAACCATAGGAAAAAAACGAAAAAAAGCTGACCACGTACTAAAAAAAACAATGAGTCAATGAGGAAATCAAAAGAGAATTTTAAAAAGTACCTCAAGAGAAATAGTAATGAAAACACAACCTTTCAAAATCCATGGGATGCCACAAAAGCAGTGCTTACAGGGAAGTTCATAATGACATAGCCTTCATCAAAAAAGAAGAAAAATCTCAAATCAATAACTTAACCCATCACCAAAAAAAAAAAAAAAATCCACAAAAGGAAAGGAAGAAGAACAAACAAAATCTAAAGTCAGCAAAAGGAAGGATAACATAAATATCAGAGAGGAAATCAATAAAAGAGAGATTCAAAAAACAATAGAAAAAAAAAAAACAATAAAACCAAACATTGGTTCTTTGAAAGGGTAAACAAAATTGATAAACATCTGTCCAGACTCACCAAGAAGATGAGAGAAAGAACTCAAATAAACAAAATAAGAAATGAAAAGGAGAAATATCAATGGATATTGTAGAAATCCAAAATGCCATAAGAGTATACTATGAACAATTATTTGTCAACAAATCTGAAAACCTAGAAGAAATGTACAAATTTCTAGAGACTTACAGCCCACCAAAACTGCATCAAGAAAAAAATAGACAGACTGAATAGACCAATCATTAGAAATGAAATTGAATATGTAATAAAAATACTCCCTACAAACAAAAGTCCATGACCAGATGGATTCACAGGAGAATTTTACTAAACATACGAAGAAGAACTTATACCCACCCCTCCTTTTTTTAATTTATTTTTATTGCTATTTCCCCAAACACACTTTTTCCCCCACTGTATACATTTATGTATAACTGGGTACCCATCCTTCTTAATATTTTCAAAAATGCTGAAGATGAATGAACACACCCAAAGGTATTCTATGTAGTCACCATACTACTAATACCAAAAAAAGACAAAGATACTACCAAAAAAGAATATTATAGGTTGATATCTTTGATGAGCATAGATGCAAAAATTCTCAACAGAATTTTAGCCAACCAAATCCAGCAACATATAGGAAAGATCATACCCCACAACCAAGTGTGATTAAACCCAAGTTCACAATGATGGTTCAACATAAACAAATCAATCAACACCATACAATACATGATCATCTCAACAGATGCAGAAAAAGCATTTGACAAAATCCAACATCCATTCATGAGTAACACTCTTACCAAAGTGGGACTAGAAGGAAGATACCTTAATATAATAAAAGTCATTTATGACAAACCAACAGCAAATATAATACTCAATGGAGAGAAAAATGAAAGTCTTCCTTCTAAAATCTGGAAAAGACAAGGATCCCCACTCTCACTACTTTTATTTAATACAGTACTGGAAGTCATAGCCACAGCAATCAGACAAAAAAAAAGCAAAAAAGAATCTATCCAAATTGGAAGAGAAGAGGTAAAATTGTCACTCTATGCAGATGACATGATACTATATGTAGAAAACCCTAAGGACTTCACACAAAAACTACTGGAACTGATCAATGAATTCAGCAAATTAGCAGGATATAACATTAACATTCAGAAAATGGTTGCACTTCCATATACTGACAATGAAATATTAGAAGAGGAATATAAAAATCCAGTACCTTTTAAAACTGCACCCCCAAAAATAAATACATAGATATAACCCTGATTAAAAAGGTAAAAGACAGATGATGAGAAATATAAAACATTAAATAAGGAAAATAAAGAGGCTTCAAAGAAACAGAAAGATATTCCATGCTCCTGGATTGGAAGACTCAATATCGTTAAAATGTTCATACTACTTAAAGCAATCTACAGATTCAATCACAATCCCTATCAAATTATCCATGGCATTTTTTTTACAGAACTAGAACAAACAATCCAAAAATTTGTATGTAACCATAAAAGACACAGAATTGCCAAATCAATCCTGAGCGGAAAAAAAGTCAAGCAAGGCATAACTCTCCCAGACTTCAGACAATATTTCAAAGCTAAAGTAATCAATACAGTGTGGTACCAGTACCAAAACAGACACATAGACCAATGGAAGAGATCAGAGAACGCTGAAATAAAAACAGACACTTATGTCAACTAATATTTGACAAAGGAGTCAAGAATATAAAATGGGAAAAAGACAGTCTCTTTAGCAAATGACACTGACAAAACTGGACAGCTGCATGTAAATCAAGGACACTAGAACACACCCTCACACCCATGCACAAAAATAAACTCAAAATGTCTTAAAGACTTAAGCATAAGGTAAGACACCATAAAACTCCTAGAAGAGGATTTCCAAGCTTGGCACAGTGAAAAAGAATCTGACTTGGAACTACAAAGTTGTGGGTTCAATCCCTGGCCTCATGCAATGGATTAAGAATCCCACATTGCCCTGAGCTGTGCTGTAGATCACAGTCATGGCTCAGATATGGTGTTGCTCTGGCTCTGGTGTAGTCCAGCAGCTGTAGCTACAATTAGACTCCTAGCCTGGAAACCTTAATGTGCCATGGGTGTGGCCCTAAAAAGACAAAAAAACAAACAAGCAATTAAACTCCTAGAAAAGAATATAGGTGAAATATTCTCTGACATCAACTGTACAAATATTTTCTTAGTTCAGTCACCCAAGCAACATAAATAAAAGAAAAATAAACCAATAGTACTTAATCAAACTTGCAAGTTTTTTCACAGCAAAGGAAACCATAAAGAAAACAAAAATACAATGTATGGAATTGGAGAAAATAGTTTTAAAAGACGCAACTGACCAGGGCTTAATCTCTAAAGAATACAAACAACATATACAACCCAACAGCAAAAAAACCAACAACCTAATAAAAAATGTGCAGAAATCCTCAATAGACATTTCTCTAAAGATCTACAGATGGCAAACAGGAACATGAAAAAATGCTCCACATCACTAATTATTAGAGAAATTCAAATCAAAATTACAATGAGGTACCATCTCACACTTGCTAGAATGGCCATCATTAACAAGTCAACAAATAACAAATGCTGGAGAGGGTGTGCAGAAAATGGTACCCTCCTTCACTGCTGGTGGGAAAGAAAATTGGTACAACTATTATGGAAATCAGTATGGATATACCACAGAAAACTATATAGAGAACTACCCTATGACCCAGACATCCCACTCCTGATCATACATTCAGCCAAAACTTTCATTGAAAATTTACATGCACCCCTATGTTCATTGTAGCACAATTCACAATAGCCAATATATGAAAACAACCTAAATGTCCATTCAACAGATGAAAGGATTTAGAAGATGTGGCATATATATATATATATATATATATATATGTATATGTATATGTATATGTATATATATATATATATCAAACTGGGTCACTTTGCAGTACAGCAAAAATAATTGACACAATGGAATATTATTCAGCTATAATGAAGAACAAAATAATATCATTTGCAGCCATATGGATGGAACTACAGACTCTCATATAAGTGAAGTACATCAGGAAGACAAAGACAAAAGATTATCATTTATATCTGAAATCAAATACATGGTACAAATGAACCTATCTACAGGAAAGAAATAAACTAATGGACTTGGTTAACACAATTGTCATTGCCAAGGGGAAGTGGGAGGGACTGGGTGTTTGGGGTTATTAGATGCAAACTTTTGCATTTGTAGGGAATAAGCAATGTTATTCTGCTCCATAGCACAGGGTACTATATTTAGTCACTTGTAATGGTACATCATGGAGGATAATGTGAGAAAAAGTATAAATATATGTATGTATGTATGTATGTATGTATGTGTGTATATGTATGTATATAACTGGGTCACTTTGTGGTACACCAGAATTTGACAGAACACTGTAAAGCAACTACAATAGAAAAATAAAATCTTATAAAATTTTAAAAAGATATATGTAGAAGACAGGTGGAATATATAGAGGAAGACAGCAGATTATGCATATATTTTGATACTTCAACAAAAATGAAGCCAAAAATACAGAAAATATATCACAGGGTATAATCAAGATGTTTTGCCCTGAAATGTAAAAAGATCTGAAATGTTCTATTGAAAGGATATTATGTGTTCTGAGTAAGTCAACAAAGAATTATCAATGTGAATTTATTTATTAAAGTTCATATTACTTTAATTCTTGAGCCAGAACACTGAGGAATGGTGCCATTTGCAAGGGCTTCATAGACAAATAAATGGTCAAAAGAAAACAGAGCATACGGAGTCAGGACCAAGCCTTCAGGGAAACCCTTAAAGAAAGGCTGGGGTCAAGTACAGAAAACAAACCAAATCTGGAAGCCATGTATACCTTACCCTCCAAATTGTGCTTGTGTTTGCCATTCTTGAGTTTATATATAATCTTGATTAGTGCCTGTGCTTAGTCTCTGTATTATCTAATGGATTATAGAATGAATTCAATGTACATGCTGTGGATGAAATAATAAGAGGGGGAGAAATGATTTCTCATGAATATCAGGGTAGTGACACTAGGAATTGTGACACATATGAGTGATTTCTGACTCACAGGGTGGCACTAGACAGGGGCCAATCTAAGGATGGAGCAAATCTAAGGATCTAAGAATGGAGCAGCATGCTTTGAATGAATGATTCCATGGAAGGTGATGCAAGAGTAGGTCAGCTACAGTTTTGCTATCAATTAGGTGCTATTTGCCTGAGAATGTGAGATAAAATTATTGTTACTTTCAATTGCAAGTTGTAATTCTATCCAATTTGGGATGAATTGAGATGAAACAATACATTTTAAAATAAGATTTCATGCACATGTGACTCTGTGTGTAAATATACATGTAATATACACAAATATACAAATGTTGAAATATTAATCCCTGTACCACAGAATATAATTGTATTTTGAGATAAGATTATTATGGAAATAATGACGTTAATATGATCCCAATAGAGTGGGTCTTAATCTAAGAGGTATATTTATAACCAAATGACATTAGGACATAGACACACAGAGAGACAAGAGCAAGTGAAGACATACAGGAGAGACTGCCTTTTACAAACCAAGGACAACTTCCTTGGAAGAAATCAACCCTGGCTTCACCGTGATCTCAGAATTCTAGATTCTAGTAGAGTGAGAAATAAATTTCAGTTGTTTAAGCCACTAATTTGTGGTGATTTGTTATGGTAATACTGACATTCTAATATAATCACTATCAGCATATATGTGTGTGTGTTTGTATATGAGTGCATCTGAGAGTGATTTAAATAAGAATAAAATGTGTGGAAACTGCATAGGTGGGGGTATTATATTGATCATTATATAAAAATATCTAAAAATAGAAATATACTAATGAACTTTAATATTATTAAAGTTTAATAATTTTATCATAACTTTATAATATAGAGACAATGATCAATATTCTTCATTTGGTTCAATTTGACATTTTGTATTAAAATACACTTTATTGATACACTAATTTTTCCCAAATGCTCTCTTTATTGCCACTTTGATGTCTTTTTTCCTTAAACTGTGCATGATGGGATTTAGCATGGAAATCACAATGGTGTAAAATATTGACACTACCATGTCATGGTCCAAGGCATAACTGGAATTTGGCCTCACATACATGAAGATGATGGTTCCATGGTAAATTGACACTCCCGTTAGGTGAGAAAGACACAAAACATTTCTGTTTCCCTCCACAGAACCCATCCTCAGAATGGCCAACAGAATGAAATCATAGAAGATCAGGACATATGCTTTTTGGCCATCTGTATGTATTCTTTGTAGAACTGCCTGTTTAGATCTTCTGTCAATTTTTTGATGGGGTTTTTTGTTTTCTTGGTATGGAGCTGCAGATGGTATTCATGAATTTTGGAGATTAATCCCTTGTCAGTCAATTCACATGCAAAGATTTTCTCTCATTCTATGGGTTGTCTATTTGTTTTGTTTGGGGTTTCCTTTGTTGTGCAGAAAATTTTAAGTTTAATGAGGTCCCATTTATTTATTTTTGTTTTTATTGTCAATACTCTAAGAGGTAGATCTGAGAAGATGTTGCTGTCGTTTATGTCAGAGAGTGTTTGGCCTATGTTTTCCTCTAAGAGTTTGATAGTGTCTGGTCTTATATCTAGGTCTTCAATCCATTTGGAGTTTATTTTTGTGTATAGTGTTAGGGAGTGTTCTAATTTCATTCTTTTCATGTGGCTGTCCAGTTTTCCCAGCACCATTTTGCGGGGAGCCAAGAAAATGAAGGGACTCAAGAAAGAGACCTTGCCTGATGGCAAAAATCCCAAAGGCAGGTTCCTAACCAAGGAAGGGAGCTCACCTGAATTGTACAAGCTGAAGGTGGGCTTCTGGTCAGGATAAAAGCCTGCATGTATGGTGCATACCAAAGGTGGGCCTCTGGTCAAGATAAAAGCCTGCCTGTATGGTAAAAAATACAGGGCAGGCCTCAGATTACATGGCTCTCTTGTTGATATTGATGGGGAAGAATTGGGAGCTTTCCTGGGTAAACAATTTCCATGTTTGTGCTGGAGAATATGGATTGTTTCCCAGGTGACCTAGTCTTTCCTGTTGTTTTACTTGTCATTCAGTTTTTCCTGTCTTTCCTGTTATTTGCTTATCATTCTTATTTTCCATTCTTATTCTCCTGTGGTGATTTGGGATTTAACACAATTACAACAATAATATAGAAATTTCATCCTGATGGACTTTCTCCTATTCAAATCCAATTTAATTAAAAACATAGTGTTTATTTACTAACTGGTTATACTGTAAACTTTAGAAGTTGGAATGTACTACAGACTTAGATAAAATTAGCCTTATATTATTCATGGTCAAAGAAACCTAGCTGTGAGAGTAGTCCTTGATTTTAGAAACTTTTAAGTGATAGCTAACTGAAGTTGATTTTCTCATACTGTCCTCCTGCCATCACACTCTGAAGATAAGCACTAATCTAAAAACAAGACTTGTGAATGCCAAATCCTTATGTCTGTAGCTTTTTAGAAAGCATAATCTGGGAGTTAAACTTTAGAACTTGACCTTCGGTGTACTTTTAACATTGTGATATAATTTAAAACTGTCTTATAAAACAATCATCTATGCCAATAAAATTTGAGCAGTCCAGAGCCCTGAAAGAAGAGACAAAAAGGCTGTCTCTGTGTGCATTTGCTGACACCATCCATCCCAGACAGGGTTCACATCCCTGGCCACTGGATCTGGACTACAGTACCACTTATTGAACAAGCTGGGCTTCTCCATTGTATATTCTTGTCTCCTTTGTCATAGAGTAGTTGGCTATAGGTGTATGGTTTTAATGCTGGGCTTTCTATTCTCTTCCACTGATCTATATTTCTGTCTTTGTGTCAGTACCATGTGATTTTGATGATTGTTGCTTTGTAGTATAGTGTGAAGTCAAGGAGCCTGATTCCTCCAGCTCCATTTTTATTTTTCAGGACGTCTTTGGATATTCTGGGTCTGTTGTGCTTCCAAACAAACTTTAAAATATTTTGTTCAAGTTCTGTGAAAAATGTCCTTGGTAATTTGATAGGGATTGCATTGAATCTCTATATTGCCTTAGGTAGTATAGTCATTTTGATAATATTAACTCTTCCAATCCAAGAGCATTTTATGTCTTTCCATATATTTGTGTCATCTTTGATTTCTTTCATCAGTGACTTATAGTTTTCAGAGTACATATCTTTTGTCTCTTTAGGTAGGTTTACTCCTAGGTATTTTACTATTTTGGATGTGATGGTAAACGGGATTGCTTCCCTAATTTCTTTTTCTGCTCTTTCATTGTTAAGTGTATACAAATGCCATCGATTTCTGTGCATTAATTTTGTATCCTGCAACTTTGCCAAATTCATGGATGAGCTCTAAAAATTTTCTGGTAGAGTCTTTAGGATTCTCTAGGTATAGTTTCATATCATCGGCAAATAGCGATAGTTTTACTTCTTCCTTTCCAATTTGGCTTCATTTTATTTCTTTTGTTTCTCTAATTGCCATGGCTAGGACTTCCAGAACTACATTGAAGAGTAGTGGCGAGAGCAGACATCCTTGTCTTGTTCCTGATCTCAGCGGGAATTCTTTCAGCTTTTCACCATTTAGAATGATGTTAGCTGTGGGTTTGTCATATATGGCCTTTATCAGTTGAGGTGGTTTCCCGTTATGCCCACTTTCTGAAGGGTTTTTATCAGAAATGGGTGTTGGATTTTGTCAAAGGCTTTTTCCACGTCTGTTGAGAGGATCATGTGGTTTTTATTCTTCAGTTTGTTAATGTGGTGTATCACACTGATGGATTTGCAGATATTGAAAAGCCCTTGGATCCCAGGGATAAATACCACTTAATCATGATGTATAATCCTTTTAATGTATTGTTGGATGCAGTTTTCTAGTATTTTGTTGAGGGTTTTTTCATCAATTTTCATCAGTGAAATTGGCCTGTAGTTTCCTTTTCTTGTGGAATCATTGTCTGATTTTGGTACCAGAGTGATGGTGGCATCATAGAATGAGTTTGGGAGTATCCCTTCCTCTGCAATTTTTTGAAATATTTTCAGAAGGAGAGGTGTTAGTTCTTCTCTAAATGTTTGATACAATTTGCCTGTTAAGCCATCTGGATTTTGTTTGCTGGAGGTTTTTTTTTTTTTTTTCTGTCTTTCTGCCTTTTCTAGGGACTCTCCCATGGCAAATCGAGATTCCCAGGCTAAGGATCTAATTGGAGAAGTAGCCACTGGCCTATGCCAGAGCCAAAGCAATGCAGGATCCGAGCCATGTCTGCGACCTACACCACAGCTCATGGCAATGCCGGATCCTTAACCCACTGAACAAGGCCAGAGATTGAATCCGCAACCTCATGGTTTCTAGTCGGATTTGGTAGCCACTGCTCCATGACAGGAACTCCTGCTGGAAGTTTTTAAATCACAGTTTCAATTTCAGTTCTTGTGATGGGTCCATTCATCTTTTCTATTTCATCTTGGTTTAGTCTTGGAAGATTGTACTTTTCTAAGAATTTGTCCATTTCTTCTAGGTTTTCCATTTTATTGGCATATAGTTGCATATAGTAGTCTCTTATGATCCTTTGTATTTCTGTGATATCCGTTGTTACTTCTTTTTCATTTCTAATTTTATTGATTTGAGTCCTCTCTCTTTTTTGCTTGGTAAGTCTGGTTAGGGGTTTATCAATTTTATTGATCTTTTCAAAGAAACAGCTTTTCATTTCATTGATCTTTTCTATGGTTTTCTTTGTTTCTATTTCATTGATTTCTGCTCTGATCTTTATGATTTCTTTCCCTGTACTAACTTTAGGTCTTGTCTGTCCTTCTCTCTTGAGCTGCTTTAGATGTAATGCTAGCTTGTTTATTTGAGCTTTTTCTTGATTCCTGAGGTGGGCTTGTATTGCTATAAACTTTCCTCTTAGAACAGCTTTTGCTGCATCCCATAGGTTTTGGAGTGTTGTGTCTTCATTGTCATTTGCTTCTGGGTATTTTTTAATTTCCTCTTTGATTTCTTCAGTGATCCATTGGTTGTTTAGTAGCATGTTGTTTAGTCTCCACGTGTTTGTGTTTTTTACTGTTTTATTTCTTGTTGATTTACAGTCATATAGTGTTGTGGTCAGAAAAGATGCTTGATAAGACTTCAATTTTCTTATAGTTACTGAGGGTGGATTTTTAGCCCAGGATATGTTCAATCTTAAAGCATGTTCCATGTGCACTTGAGAAGAATGTGTATTCTGTTCTTTTGGATGGAATGTCCTATAAATATCTATTAAGTCCATCTAGTTTAATGCTTCATTCAGGGCCTGTGTTTCCTTATTGATTTTCTGTCTGGTTGATCTGTCTATTGCTGTAAGTGGGGTGTTAAAGTCCTCCACTATGATTGTGTTATTGTCGATTTCTCCTTTTAAGGTTGTTAGCAGTTGCCTTATATATTGTGGTGAACCTGTGTTGGGTGTGGAGATATTTAAAATGGTTATATCATTTTCTTGGTTTGATCCTTTGGTCATTATGTAATGTCCTTCTTTGTCTTTTAAATTATTCTTCCTTTTAAAGTCTATTTTGTCTGATATGAGTATTGCTGCTCCAGCTTTCTTTTGATCCCCTTTTGCATGAAATATTTTCTTCCATCCTCTCACTTTCAATTTGTATGTGTCCCTAGAAGTGAAGTGGGTCTCTTGAAGACAGCATATATGTGGATCTTGTTTTTGTGTCCATTCAGCCAGTCTATGTCTTTTGGTTGAGGCGTTGAGTCCATTAACATTTAAGGTAATTATTGATATCTATATTCTTATTGCCATTTTATTAATTGCTTTGGATTTGTTTTTGCTGCTCTTTTTCCTTTCCTTCTTCTCTTGTTCTTTTCTGCCTAGAGAAGTTCCTTTAGTATTTGTTGTAAGGCTGGTTTAGTGTTGCTGAATTCTCTCAGCTTTTGCTTCTCTGTGAAGGTTTTGATTTCTCCTTTAAATCTGAATGAGAGCTTTGCTGGGTAGAGTCATCTTGGTTGGAGGTTTTTTCTCATGCCACTCCCTTCTGGCCTGCAGAGTTTCTGTTGTAAAATCTGCCAATAACCTTATTGGGGTTCCTTTGTATGTTATTTGTTTCTTTTCTCTAGCTGCTTTCAAGATTTTCTCTTTGTCTTTAATTTTGGTCAGTTTGATTAATATGTGTCTCAGGGTGTTCCTCCTTGGGTTTATTTTATATGGTATTCATTGTGCTTCCTGGATTTGAGTGAGTGATTCCTTCACCATGTTAGGGAAGTTTTTGGCTATTATCTCTTGGAATATTTTTTCTGTCTCCTTCTCTCTCTCTTCGCCTTCTGGCTCCCCTATAATATGGATGTTGGTTAATTTAACATTGTCCCAGTGTTCTCTGAGAATCTCTCTTCATTCGTTTTCGAACTTTTTTTCTCTTTTCTGTTCTGCATCTGTAATTTTCACTAATCGGTCTTCCATCTTGCTTATTCATTTTTCTGCCTCCTCTATTCTCCTGTTACCTGCCTCTAGTGAATTTTTTATTTCAGTTATTGTATTTTGCATCTCTTCTTCTTTAAGTTTTATATCTTAGTATCTCTTTGGTCAGTGTTTCCTGTAAGTTATCCATCTTTGCCTCCAGTTTATTTCCAATGTCTTGCATCATCTTCAGCATCAACAATCTAAAGTCTTTTTCCTGGGTACTGAGACTCTCCTCTTCACTTAGCTGTTTTTCTGGGGTTTTTCCTTTCTCCCTCATCTGAGTTATAGTTCTCTGTCTTTTCATTTTTATAGGTTTTTGGTGTGGTGACCTTTTTACAGATAATAGAGTTGTGGCCTCTCTTACTTCTGATGTCTGCCCCCCTGTGGCTGAAGTCAGTATAGGGGCTTGCTGTAGGCTACCTGATGGGAGGGGCTAATGCCTGTCCCCTGGTAGGTGGATCCAATTTTATTCCCTCTGGTGGGTGGGGCTTAGTCTCTTGATGGGATTAGAGGCAGCTGTGTGCCTGAGGGGTCTTTATGGAACCTCTTTACTGAAGGGCAGGGCTGTGATCCCACCTGGGTTGTTGTTTGCCCTGGGGATTCTCAGCACCTGACTGATGGGTGGGGCCAGATTTTCCCAAAATGGCCACCCCTTGAGAAAGGTGTGGCTGCTGAATATTCCTGAGAGCTCTGCTTTCAATGTCCCTCCCTCTCAAGAAGCCACATTCACCCATGTTTTCCCAGGATGTCCTCCAAGAACTGCAGTCAGATTTGACCCATATTCCCATGGAGACTTTGCTTTGCCCTGGGACTCAGTGCCCGTGAAAATCTGTGTGCACTTTCTAAGAATGGGTTCTCCATTTCCCCCAGTACCATAGAGTTCCTGTGCACAAGCCCCACTGGCCTTCAATGCAGATGCTCTGGGGGCTCTTTCTCCCCTTGCCAGATCCCCACACATGAGAGTTTGATGTGGGGCTTAGAAATCTCACTCCTGTAGGGGAGTCTCTGTGAACCAGTTAGTTTCCAGTCTGTGGGGCTTCTGACCCAGGAGGTATGGGGTTGTTTATATTGTGAAATCACACCTCCTACCTCTTGATGTGTCCTCTTCATTTTCTTCTGGAGTAGGATATCTTTTTTAAGGTTTCCAGTCCATTTTGGTGACGAGTGCTCAGTCTTTAGTTGTGAATTTTGTTGTTTTTAGGAGAGAAGTTGAGCTCCAGTCCTATTCTGCCATCTTAATCCCATCTCCAAAAATCTTTAAATACAGAATATTATAAAAGAAAGTACACATCTGAATACAACTCCTAGATTTTCTATAGTGTGCATGAATTATTTGTACATATTGTTCACAGTTGTTAAAATGGAATTAATAAATTCATATCAAAATTGTGTTGTATTTAAATTTAAATGTGTAAAATTTTTTTGATATTATATGTTCCTAGATGAGTAGGAATTAGGATAATTTAGACTTCCATTTCCACTTGCTGTACAGTGCAGCCTTTTTCAAACAAATAATTGTGTATCTTCTTTTTTTGTCTATTACCCTATTCACTAGTATTTATTGAACAATGCCTCTATGCTTTCTGATACTTTCTCATTCAGTCAAATGTGAAAATGAAAAGAGCATTAGAAAATTGAGGAGTAGTTCCCACTGTGGTGCAGTGGGTTGAGGCTCCAGCATTGCCACACAGGTACAAACAAGTTGCTATTGTGGCTCAGATTCAATCCCTGGTCAGGGAACTTCAATATATCATGAGTGTGGCTGAAAAAAGAAAAACAAACTTACCAGTCTCTTGCACCTGGACTTAAAGTCTTCATTATTAAAAAAAATATTAAATATTGCATCTACTATATTTAGGAAAAAGAAATCATCACTGTGACCTTAATTTTCCCTACAGTGTGTCAAAGACAAAAATGTATTTAAAAGAGTACAAGTAGTTTATATCCCTGACATAAAACACATCATATTTTTATCATAGTGAGCTTGTCCACATTTCAAGAGGAATCAGAAAATCAGGGTAAAATTATTCTTGGAAGAAAAAGAAAGCTACTTATTTTTATTTTCCCAGAAAGGTCTTCCCAGAAACACTTGGACAATTTTTGCAATATAAATTATATATATATATATATATATATATATATATATATATATGGACTATCAAATAAAAAATGTCATTTAATTCTAAGATAATTCTAAACTAAAAAATAATAATAAATTTAAATTTTGACTTCTTTGTACTTACAATCAACTCAAACATTAATCCTGTAAACACACATACACACAAATATCTTACAATTTCTTGTTCAGTTTAAGAGGTTACATTAATACAATTACATAAAACCATAAATTAATAATAGAAAATAAGTATCATCTAATAATTATTTTGGTGTCCCCAGAACTTAAAATCTGTTTAAAATTTTTCTCATTCTCTCTGCCCTTTCATTTCATTCTCATTCTCACGAATTTGTTGGTTATGTAACAACAAAAATGGATTATTTATGATAGAGTATTAGGAACTAAGAAGAAATAAGGCATATGGGAATAAACACACTGAAAACAAGTAAAAATATACAGGCAATTTTTTAAAAAATATATAAATATATACTAAATGCATTCATCAAAAAATATATGTTCCCTGGCATACAGGGGAAATTTAGCCTCACTACAATTTTAACAATTATTTAACTGACATGTATAAGAAAGCACAATTGTGGAACATAAATAACATTACATTTTGACTCTAAAACCTTATATTAAAATATCAGATGTAATACCTAGTGTGAAATTGTAAAGGAAGACTTACGCTTCAAACCAAATAATAACTAAGATTGACCTAAATTTTTGTGCAGGTCATGTTCAACTACATGAAGTTGGTGTGATTATAAATGACAAAGTATTTATTTATGAAGTAAACTAAAATTTGTTTTAAAAAATTAAAGTGTTTTCATCATATGTGCAGGATGCATACATGTGAAATATGACTTCCAAATTTTATTTTTTTACAAAATCTTATAACATAATTGAAAAATTAGTTTTTCCTCAAATCATTGAGCAACAAATATGTACCAAACCAGAAACAAAGTACTTCTTCTTTTACTTGTCTTTTATACATATTAAATTATATTAAAATAATTTTTCATGAGGTTAAACCCACTGAATCCCAATATTTTATGGTATCAGGAACCTTAAAAACACAAATCTCTCTTTGAATTCTGACTTTGGGATGACAATAATATAATAGTGTGTTTGCTTATATTCCTCTGGTAATTTGCCCTTGAAAATTTCCTTAATTTCTCTTATTTATTTATAGTGCAAGATGGTGATTTATGAATGAAGATATAATTTAATCCAAATTATGTCCCATTGAACAACTACCTACTTCACTCTAAAGAACCTGAATGATAATTGTCAAAAAGTATAAGGTTTATTTACTTATTGAAGATACTCTTCAAGCAGGCATTTCTGTCAATCAGTAATTAAGGAATTGATTGTTTTTGTGTTTTACTGATTTCATTTTATTAGATAGAGGCTTGAAAGACAAAAATAGAGATCTCAAATTTTTAGCATAACTCTATTATTCTGGAAAACTACAATCAACTCTGTTCCTCAACCCTCACACAGTCAGAAAACAAAGTATGACACATCCACAAGAAGAGTACCACCACCACTAAGCCTGAGAAAAAGGAAAGCTGTGATAGCAGCTACCATATACTATTAAGTAGCCACTAGATTTTAGAAATTTTGGGTACAATATCTTATGTAATATGCAAAGCAAACCTCAAACTAACTAAATCACTATCATTTTCTAGATATGAAAACTAAGATTTACCTGACCTATTACTTGATCAAGGACACACAATCAATTACTAGAAGGGCCAGGATTCAAGTCCAGGTTTCTGTGCCTCTAAACTTTAAGCTATTTCTACTTGACCATACTACAGATTCATTATGATACACCATGGTTTTGGAAATATTATCCTCTAGAAACAACACAACATCATCATTTATTTTCATTACTTTATAAAACCACCAGCTTAAGAAGACCATTATATTAAACAAAACAAATGCAAACAAACGAACAAACAAAATCCTGGAGTGGCTTCCAGATCAGTTATCTAACTAGTGAAAATAAACAAATAAATACATTAATTAATTAAAAGTACTGACAACAGCAATGGTGCCGTATACCAATAACTACTCTTCTATATTAGAGATCTGGTAGAAATTCAGGTCAGCATTTGAACTGTTTATCATTATGTCCTGAGGAGCATTTAGACTTATCCATAGGCTAGTACTAGGCTATATACTTAAAGGGATTCTTCAAAAAAAGATTGTGAAAAAGACATAGATACTTCAACTGCATACCCAGCAATTCTAAATTAGTAGCTAGTAAACTACTAATGGCATTTGATTTTTACATGAAAGAAAGAAGAAAAGAAGGAAGGAAGGTAGAAAGGAATGAAGGAAGGGTAATATTGACAGCAACTCATTTGCAAAAAAGGAGATCTATTAGTTAAATGTAATCCCAAATGATCTGTATATTCAGTGCAACCTTAACTAAACAAGTGTTTTGCAAAAATTGACATGGTGATCTGTAATTTGTAAGAAAGATACAGAAACTAGGAGCCCTAGCTATGTTGAAAAAGGAGAATAAATTAAGATAAACATGATCATATTTCTTTTTTAATCATCAGAGTGGTGACCCAGTTACTCTTACATGTATACATTTTCTTTCTCACATTACATATTCTATCATAAGTGACTAGACAAAGTTCCCAGTGCTATACAGCAGGATCCCATTGCTAATCCATCCCAAAGGGAATATTCTGCATCTATTTACCACAAGCTCCCTGTCCCTCCTATTCCCTCCCTCTCCCCATTGGCAACCACAAGTCTATGCTTGTCCATGATTTTCTTCTATGTGAAAAGATTCATTTTTGCCATATATTTTATTCCAGATATGTCATATCATATGGAATTTGTCTCTCTCTTTCTAACTTACTTTACTCAGGATGGGAGTCTCTAGTTCCATTTGTCTTTATGCAAAAGGCATTATTTTGCTATTTTTAATGGCTGAGTAGTATTCCACTGTGTATATATACACCACATCTTCCTAAGCCAGTCACCTATCAGTGGACATTTGGGTTGTTTCCATGTGTTGGATATTGTGAATAGAGCTGCAATGAACATGTGAGTACATGTATTTTTTTAAGGAAAGTTTTGTCCAGATATATGCCCAAGAGTGAGATTGCTGTGTCATATGGTAGTTCTATGTATAGTTTTCTAAGGTACCTCCATACTGTTCTCCATAGTGGTTATACCAGCTTACATTCCCACTAAGAGTGGAGGAGGGTACTCTTTTCTCCACACTCCCTCCAGCATTTATTTGTGGACTTATTAATGATGGCCATTCTGACTGACATGAGGTGGTATCTCATGGTATTTTGATTTGCATTTCTCTAATAATCAGGTATGTTGAGTATTGTTTCATCTTTTTCCGTCCTCCTGGTAACTAGTAATCTCATTCTAATTTCCTTAAAGCTTAGTCATTTAAAATCTTTTAATATTATTTTAAATATATATATATATCAGATATTAAATATATATCTGATATTATTTTAAACATATACATATATCAGATAGCATTGCTTTTATATTGTTTTATAGTCTTATTTGATGTTCTGATTTTAGTACATTTCAGATGTTATTTTTTTCTTTCATCTTTTTTTTGCAATTTAAATATCTTTATATGGAGTTCAATAGTAATTCCTTTGTTCCCTCAGTGTCTAAATAGGATGTGAATTTTGACTCTAAGAGGAGATACACCAGAAATAGGAGATATGTAAGGTAGCTTTTACAATTTCATGCTTAAGAAATTACTCTCATGTTTTGTTTTGTTTTTGATGGCCTTAGAATATTATTTTATAGCTATTTTAACTCTCAGAGCTAAGTTTGAATCAAGAGCACTGTCTACCTATGGTTTCTCATGTCTAAAGAGATATTGATTTCCAAACAGATACCTTGCCCTGTAGACATTATATGTTGCTTTAACAGCACTTTCTGAGTCTGGAATCTTCCTGAAGCCCCTCCCTTTTAAAATGTTTCTTCCTACTGTCCTCACACCACTCTATTTGTACTCTTCTCAACATTGTCTTCCTTTAGGTAAAAGCCCTGCCCCCTTCAAGGAGAGTATGTACTGCTTCTTTACAAAATCCTCACTGACACTTAACACTGTATTAATCTCTCACAGGTCCCTTGTGACACTAAGGACCTGGGTAAGTGTTGGGAGCATCTGGAAAATTGAAGAAAGGTATAAATTCTACTGGACCTCCCTCATCAAAAAAAATATTAAATGCCTCTATCTTAGTCCTAGGTGTGTGTTTGTATGTGAGTTTGAGTTTATTACATGTGTGTACATTATTTTTTTTTTAATTTAATTTGAGTAAACTATATGTGAATATTTAGGATTCACAAATTACATGAACTATAATGTCCAACAGAGTTTTAAATTTTGATGTCTCTCTATACTGTCCTGAAAAGTTTTCTTCTTACTTTTCCTATTACCTCAAATTATAATATTCCAATAATCTGAAAATGTCTGCTTTATTTATTTATTTATTTATTTATTTATTTATTTATTTATTTTATGTTTTAACAATTTATTTGGGTTTCCACCTACAACAATGGGATGTTTGACCAGAGATGGATCTCACAACGCAGTTCTTGCCACATTCCCAGCAATGACAAGGAGAGACATGGAAGCCAGGCAGCAACAAATTTACTCCCTGAGAACATGCCTGATGATACCAATCAAGCCTGCTTCATTCATCAGACCTGGTTTCAGCCAGGCCTCCAGACACTGGCACCAACCTAAAAAGGGAGGCTCATCTTGCCAGGCAAGATGGAATATGCTCTAAGCGTCTTGAGTAAAAAAAAATCCAGGGGCTACACCAGGTTCCCAGCCTCATGCCACCAAAACCCCTGATTCTTTCATCAGCACCACCCTTTATCTCCACCTACCTAAGGCCACTGATGCTCAGGGGCTTGAAAGTGGCCAGCTCCCAATACAACACAGATGCTGTGTGGGTCTTGGCCCCTGATGCTGAAGGAACACCAGGCCTTCCCAACCCAGAGAATCCTTCGTGCCTTCTACACACGCAGCCACCCACCCAACCAGACTGCTACTTCACCGCCAACTGCTGGAGGGACATCTGTGCCCTCTGCCTGACCTGAGGCATCTTGGGCCAGAGCATCCCTGGTGCCCAGGCAACAGTCAAAAAACTGCTAGCTGCTTGCTGGGGGTTCAGATAAAGACTCCCTCAGCCCTACCTCCAGGCCTGCACTTGAAGTGCTTGGAGTTCTAACCTCTTAGCTCTTTGGGGCTGCACCTGCATCCAGATGGTACTCTGTCTCTGTCTTGTGTACATCTGATTTAAGAGGATCTCTTGGCTTTTCCTCCTCTTTTTAGCTCAGCATTCCATTTGTCTCTACTGCTCATTGTATTTCCACATCTTGCTTTCTTTTTTTTTTTCATTTTTTTTATTACTCAAAAGAATTTATCACATCTGTACTTGTATAATTATCATAACAATCTGATTTCACAGGATTTCCATCCCACAGCCCAGGCATATCCCCCCACCCCCCAAACTGTCTTCTCTGGATTTATGTAGGTTGCTACATAAAACAATTTATGTTGTTGGAAGGAGAACATGGTTTCTCAAAAAAATTAGTGCGAACACAGTGACAAAGGCATGGTCAAAGAATATGCCTAGTATCTTGAGATTTCTCATCTCAAACTTCATCATTTTATAAATATTGGCATGTAGTACATTATTCCAGGATTGTTTAGTTATTTTATTTTTAAATTATCATGTTGCTATTTTGAACCAGAAGATAATTGGGACATATTCCCCTTTGGGCATCCCCTCTGGGTTTTATCAACAGTGAAGTAAATGGATATAAGCAATCCAAATGAGCTATATTCATAATGTGCTTAAGCCTGCATCATTTTCAGAATATTTCAGGAGGTTTGACCTAAATTATCAGAGTCAAGTATGTTATAAAATCCCTAGTAATAAGCCCAATGGTTGTTAACTATTGCACTGATGAATGGAATGCATTCATCACTATCTGACTTATGCAGTGTCTGTGTAATAATTGAAAAATATTTCCTGAAATAAAACCAAAAAATAGACAATATTGAAAGTATGTTTGTAGAGATAAAGAGATTGCTCCCAATAAACTGTAAGTTTACATTTTCCTTAGAGAAGAAGATAGAACTTTTCAAAGTAAAATGATCAGGAACTTTATCAACAGGGGCCAAGAAAATATTTGACCTATTCAACTGTCTGGAGGCTTGTATTTTTGTATGTGGAAAATAATATTTACCCTATGCTCATTTTGTGAGTTATGTAAAACAGAAGCCACTTCAGATTACTACTTATTTCATGATATTTCTCTGGTCTTAATGGCTTAAAATATAACCAAATATATCAAAGATCATGTTGTGTTTTATTTCAGTCGGGAGTGGGTGAGTGAGAGGGAAGTCCCAGAATGAAGCCATGGTATAAAGAAGCAGCAAAAAAGGTGAATTAATGGGCGATCTGGGATTGGATTTTGGCTCTGGCACTTATTAGATTTGAGCATTGCTATAAAGATGAGATAAATCATATGTGCAAAAGTCCATTCTTACAGCTCAATAAGTGGCTATTATTATTTATCTCCTTCTTTGGACATTCTGTATTTCAATATGGAGCCCAAGATATGTGGAAGAATCTATATTTTAATAAAGTTATATGTTTGGAAGTAACTTTACATTAATTGTAAATATTGATCTTATAATATCAAATTCTTTAAGCATCATAGCCATTTTATCTTTATAACTCTGAGTCCTAATATACAGTTAAGGTTACCCAGAATAACTTTTATTTTGTCATTTACACACACTGATGCTGATTTAGTCATATCTATCTAACAGAAGTGAAAATTTTAAATTTAACTAAATGTTTAACATTGTCATTTTTCTTTATCCAATTTACCAAAAGCAAAATTAAGGCCACTGCAAATGGCAAGTGGGGTTGCAGTTATTTGTTTCTGTGTTTTTTTTTTTTTTATTAACAGATCCCTCAATTCACTAAGTTATTTTATTCTCTGATTCAAAAAAATCATATT
Source organism: Babyrousa celebensis (assembly GCA_028533215.1). Lineage (NCBI taxonomy): Eukaryota > Metazoa > Chordata > Mammalia > Artiodactyla > Suidae > Babyrousa > Babyrousa celebensis. Next base: position 24,087,506 of record CM052694.1, on the reverse strand, counting down.
CAAAATATGATTCATTGGATTTCATATGGTAGAAAAATTCCTAAGTGCACATTAACAATCACAAAATAAATATATTACATAAAAAAATCTAGTTTAAGGCTCTGGTCAACTCTGTTTTTTAATGATTTAGTAACAACGTTAGTATTGTTACCCAATATTTTCTATTTTTAGAAAATAAATAACTTAAATTTATAACAAAAGTTGACATATTTAAAGAAAATTGCTATAAATGCTCCTTGTTTTACCTATTTAATTAATATGGCTGTGCACTATTGCATGTGTTTTTTCATTTAAATATATTACTATTTGAAAAGTGAGTAAACCTTGGAGGGAAAGCCTATTATCACACATAGTTTTTAATTATGGACCAGGTGAGGAGAAAATACTTTCAGATTCTAAATCCTATGTAATTTTTCTCATTCAAGGTATATCATTGAACTGATGGCAATAATTGTATTGAGGTAGAGCTTTTCCCTGTGACTCCTATTTGCATTAAAACATAGATTTATTTCATTATATTCATCCAAATTTGTCTTTTATTTTTTTTCATTTCTGTTTTTACCTCATCAACATGAAAATATTTATCTGAAGTTCCTTTTGGATAATAATCATGCCACCTTTCCTCATGGTATTTCTTAAAAAAAAAATTGGGGATTTTCTAAACAATTCACTAAGATATTCTTTTAAATGAGATGATGCATTTAAACAAGCACATTGCAAATAAATAAAATAAAATAAAATGTATTGTGTTAAAGCAGCCCAAAAATTCTTAATTAGAAAAAGTGAATTGAGTGCTCTAATTTGTTTTATTGTAATTTTTATTTACAGTGCATAGGATTCAATGTAAATTCTTCCTTCTTTGATGTCTCACATGAGTTATTATTTTCTTTGTTTCCCTTTTCTTTCTTAATTTTTTTAATTTTAATTTTCTTTTGCTTTGATTTCTAGGGTCACATGTATGGCATATGGTAGTTCCCATTTTAGGGGTTGAATTGGAAATATAGCCACTGGGTTAGCCATGGCAGGGCTAGATCTGAGATGCATCTGAAAACTACACCATATCTCATGGCAATGCTGCATCCTTAACCCAATGAGTGAGGCCAGAGATTGAGCCCATATCCTCATGGATACTAGTTGGGTTTATTACCACTGAGCACAAATGGGAACTCCCGAGTATTTCTTAATTTCTATGCCTTTCCAATAATTCAATCAAAACATTTTCTTCTGATATTGAGAATTCTTCTAGGTAATTCTGATTTCTTTTTCCAGAAGAGTGTTGGAATGTTTCTTTGCCTTCCACCACTATTTCTAATCCAAATGGCTTTTCCTGTTATTGATGGAATTTTTGTTAATATATTGAAACTGGACTTCTACTGGCATTGTGAATTTAAATCATGTGCAGAGTATTACTTACAGCATCTTGGGTGCACAGACTGATTCAAATTTTCTATAGGTAGGTATATAAAAATAAGGTAAATAACTTGAATAAAATCCCTCTTCCAACTAGTGTAATGATATGGATGAAAAATAGAACTTTGCATTCATGGCCAGGTAACACTTGGACTCCTAAATTGATTAGTCAGGGGCTAGCAGAAAATATTATTTCTATATCTTCTAAATTTCATTTCTTGTCATTTTTACTCTTAGTTATTGTTTTACATCTTAAGCAAATATTATTTTTGTTGTTATATTTTTTAATTAATGATCTTTACGAGCTTGTTACTTTTAGATAGTAATTACATAGTTGTTATTTCATTGAATAAAAGATCAATGTATAGTCAGTATTATACTATAAGAAAAATATTTAATTTATTTTTAAAATAATTCTCCTATTCTCAATATAGAATTTTTAGAGTGTAGAAAAATACAGAAATTTTCAAGAATTTGGATTTCCAGAAACAGTACAAAAAACAAATAATTACTTAAAAAGGACAATGTAATGCTGAGTATTTGAAAAACACATCAAATTATACATGTGCTATATAATTTTATATTAAATCACAGTTTATCTTCTCAAAAAAACCTTAGTTTTTATTCAGAAAAATCTAATGGAACTGGAAAATTTTAGAGAGACTAGTTCCAACTGCTACCATTCAGTTGATAGTCTGTCAAATAAACATTATTTAAAACATCTAGATTTAAAGTAATTTTATTTCATTTTTTTTAATTGTTATTTCCCCAATACGATTTTTTTTCCTATTGTACAGCATGGTGACCCGATATTTAATTTTGTTAACAAATTTTACACTTTAATATGTGTTCTATTTTTGAGATAAATATTAATGTGATAAAGGAATGAGGACGTGTTTTAAGCTGTACACTTTGTGTTTTAATGGGTTTTAATAGGAAAATAGCTAAGAGAATTTCGTAGTAAATTAATCATTTGATTTTGTTTTTGAAATGATATGAACTGGTCGAGTGAAAAGCCAAATCCTCCATTTGATTCCATAGTGGTGGCATAAAATTTTGACCCACCCTCTTGTCACTGACCTGGAACTGCAGCTGGGAAATTATACATATCTAAGAAATAAATATGAGGACATATTTCATTGTCCCTAAGTCACAATATTGCTCATTTTTCATCATAGTAATATGAAGGATAGTTTTATGAATATCCTTCGAGTTTGTTCTGTGAGGTATCAACATGAAAAATGTCACTAATTTTACAGTATTTGTATTAAAAGTCTTCACAGAAAATCTTGAGCTGCAGATCTTATTCTCCCTGTTTCTAGCAATCTACCTGTTTACTCTGGTGGGAAATTTAGGACTACTTGTGTTGGTCAATATGGATTCAAGGCTGCACAACCCAGTGTACTATTTTCTGAGTGTGTTATCAAGTTTGGATACCATCTTTTCCTCAGTAATTATCCCAAATATGTTAGTAGATTTTTTTTCTCAAAAAATTAAGTGATTTCATTCATTGGGTGTGCAACACAGGTGTTTCTTGCCATTACTATTGGGACTACAGAATGCTTTCTCTTGGCTACATTTACTTATGAGAATTATGTAGCTATCTACAGCCCACTCCTGTATTCAGTTAGCATGTCAAACAGAATTTATGTGACACTCATCATCACTGCCTATCCAGTGAGATTTTGAATGTTTCTATACACACAGTGGCCACATTAAGCCTATCATTCTGTGCATCTAATGAAATTTGACATGCCTCTCTTGGCTATTTCTTGCTGTGACCCTCACATAAACCAGCTTCTCTTCTTCAAATTTGTGGGCTCTATTTAGCTAGTCACTATCATGATTGTCCCGATATTGTTTTTTTTTAATTACTCAAATGAATTTATCACATCTTTAGTTATGTAATGATCATAACAATCTGATTTCACAGGATTTCCATTCCACAGCTGAAGCACATCCCCCCATCCCCCAAACTCTCTCCTCTAGAGACCATATTTTTTTTCAATGTCTCTGAGTCAGCATTTGTTCTGCAAAGAAGTTCAGTCTGTTCTTTTTTCAGATTCCACATGTCAATGAAAGCATTTGAGATTGGTGTCTCATTGTATGGCTGATTTCTTTAGCATGATAATTTCTAGGTCCATCCATGTTGCAAAAAAATGCTGGTATTTTGTTCTTTTTAATGACTGAGTAATATTCCATTGTGTATATATACCACATCTTTTTGATCCACTCCTCTGTCGATTGACATTTAGGTTGTTTCCATGTATTGGCTATTGAAAATTGTGCTGTAATGAATATCAGAGTACATTTATTTTTGCGAGTTGTGGATTTCTCTGGATAGATGCCAAGGAGTGGTGTTGATGGATCAAATGGTAGTTCTATTTTTAGTTTTCTGAGGAATCTCGAATATACTTTCCACAGTTGTTGCTCCAATTTACAATCCCAGCAACAGTGTTCCTTTTTCTCCACACCCTCTCCAGCACTTACTGGTTGCAGACTTTTGGATGATGGCCATTCTGGCTGGCATAAGGTGGTACCTCATAGTGGTTTTTATTTGCATTTATCTGATAATGAGTGATGTTGAACATCTTGGAGAAATCAAGAATAACACAATCATAGTGGAGGACTTTAACACCCCACTTACAGCAATAGAGAGATCAACCAGACAGAAAATCAATTAGGAAACACAGGCCCTGAATGATGCATTAAACCTGATGGACTTAATAGATATTTATAGGACATTCCATCCAAAAGAACAGAATACACATTCTTCTCAAGTGCACATGGAACATGCTTTAAGATTGATCATATCCTGGGGTACAAATCCAACCTCAGTAACTATAAGAAAATTGAAATCTTATCAAGCATCTTTTCCAACCACAATGCCATATGACTGGAAATCAACAACAAGAAAAAAAAAGTAAAAAATACAAACACATGGAGACTAAACAACATTCTACTAAACAACCAATGGATCACTGAATAAATCAAAGAGGAAATTAAAAAATACCCAGAATTAAACCCATGTACTTACACCCAACTAATCTATGACAAAGGAAGCAAGACTATACAATGGGGAAAGGACAGCTTGTTCAATAAGTGGTGCTGGGAAAACTGGACAACCACATGGAAAAGAATGAAATTAGAACACTCCCTAACACCATACACAAAAAGAAACTCCAAATGGATTAAAGACCTAGATATAAGACCAGACACTATCAAACTCTTAGAAGAAACCATAGGCCAAACACTCTCTGACATAAACCACAGCAACATCTTCTCAGATCCCCCTCTTAGAGTACTGACAGTAAAAACAAAAATAAGCAAATGGGACCTAATCAAATTTCAAAGTTTCTGCACAGCAATGGAAACCCTAAACAAAATGAAAAGACAACCCACAAAATGGGAGAAAATCTTTGCAAATGAATCGAGTGACAAGGGATTAATCTCCAAAATTTATAAACACTTTCTGCAGCTCCATACCAAAAAGACAAACAGTTCAATACAAAAATGGGCAGAAGATCTAAACAGACAGTTCTCCAAAGAAGACATACAGATGGCCAAAAAACACATGAAAAGATATTCAACATCACTCATCATTAGAGAAATGCATATCAAAACCACTATGAGTTACCTCCTTACACCAGCCAGAATGGGCATCATCAAAAAGTCGACAAACAATAAGTGCTTGAGAGGGTGTGGATAAAAAGGAACACTAGTACACTGTTGGTGGTCTTGTAAATTGGTGCAACCACTGTGGAATGCAGTATGGAGATGCCTCGGAAAACTAAATATAGAACTACCATTTGATCCAGCAGTCCCTCTCCTGGGCATCTATGCAGAGAAAACCATGACTTGTAAAGACATATATACTCCAATGTTCATTGCAGCACTCTTTTCAATAGCCAAGACATGGAAACAACCTAAATGTCCATCGACAGAGGAGTGGATCAAGAAGATGTGGTAAATATACGCAATGGAATATTCCTCAGCCATTAAAAAAAATGAAATACCTGCATTTTTAGCAACATGGATGGACACAGAAATTAACATGCTAAGTGAAGTCAGTCAGACAATGAGACACTAACATCAGATGCTTTTACTGACATGTGTAATCTGAAAAAATGACAGTTTGAACTTATTTGCAGAACAGATACTGACTCACAGACATTGAGATCCTTATGATCTCCAGAGGAGAGAGTTTGGGGGATGGGGGATGTGCTTGGGCTGTGGGATGGAAATCCTGTGAAATCAGATTGTTATGATCATTATACAACTACAGATGTCATAAATTTGAGTAATAAAAAATGTAAAAAATAAAATAAAATAAAAATGAGTTTATATATAAAAAAAGGAAAATTACTACATGAAGGCACTCTGAACTCTGGTCTAAAATGATCCCTCAGTGCAAAAGTTATCTAATGTTTTAGGACATGTTCCAAACTCTGAGACTAAATAGCTATTTGTCATTAGATTTTTAACCTAATACTGTAAAATCCAGTTTTCTCTTCCTGAGAATATAACCTTTTAATTCTCTGAGCATTCTGTAAACATGTGCATAATGAAAATGTAAACTATGACATAATTCATAATTCTTTAATAAAGATGACTATACTTTTTATAAATTTTAAAATGTTAAACTAAGAGGTTTTTGCAAAATAGATTCAAGTTCATTGAAAGTTTTGTAGCTGTGACAATATATGAATATATGAAGTATTGATTGGAAAAATATGACAGTATAGAGATAACTGTCATATTTTTTTAGGGCCACACCTATGGCATATGGAAATTCTCAGGCTAGGAGTAGAATTGGAAGTACAGCTGCTGGCCTATACCACAGCCATAGCAACATAGAATATGAGCCTTGTCTCCAACCTACATCACAGCTCACAGATCCCCGACCTACTGAGGGAGGCCAGGGATCAAACCTGCTCCTCATGGTTATTAGATTCATTTCCACTGTTCCAAAATGGGAGCTCATACCTGTAATATTCTATGTGATAGAACATAACATTTTTAGAGAAATGGAAGAGAGAAAGTTCAAATATTTTGAGAGTATAGGGTCTTGTGTTAAAGATTCCACATACCAATATAGACTAGGAAATGGCTATATACATAAGAAATTTGTGGAAAAATGGCAAAAAATACAGGAATGGATAAGTTCCACATTATAAGATTGTAAGTTAGCACCAATAAATACGTTGTATTTTAAATCAGAATGTAAATAAAAAGAAGCAAAAAAGATGATGCTGGCAGGCAGTCCAAGTGTGAAAAATAGATTTATTTATTAAATACAAACCTAAATTGATCCATCTATAGATAGAGTAGAACCTCAGTTAATCTTTGTTGTACAATAGAACTTGATGACACATTGTAAATCAACTATCCTTCAATAATAATAATAATAATAATAAAAAATTTTGTTATAATACACATTCTGATATTCACATAAAAAAGCAAAAAAATACTTTTAAAAGGAAGAATAAAGTTTTAATATTTACTTAAATTTAATTTCAAGACTATGATGAAGGTTAAAATAAGAAGAGTGTGAGGCATTGATAAAAGACACCTAGATCAGTGGAAGAGAAGGGTCTTCAGAAATAGTTGACACAGGAGTTCCCATTGTGGCTCAGTGGTTAACGAATCAGAATAGGAACCAGGAGGTTGTGGGTTCGATCACTGGCCTCACTCAGTGGGTTAAGGAACTGGTATTGTCATGGCAGATGTGGCTCGGATCCCACATTGCTGTTGTTCTGGTGTAGGCTGGTAGCTACAGCTCTGATTAGACCCCTAGCCTGGGAACCTCCATATGCCATGTATGCAACCCAAGAAAAGACCAAAAAAAAAAAAAAAAAAGACAAGAAATGTTTGACACATATGAGCTCATTTTTTAAAAAAAAATTTGCTAAGAAAACTCCATGGAGGATGGATAGTCTTCTTTTAAATGATGTTTCAAGTGTAGAATATAGCTTTATGTCACACACAAATTAATATTGACTTCTTGTTTGTTTGCAGCATATATAAATTTTTCCCATAATGAATATTAAGATTTAATATAAATCCTAGTACTATAGCATTTCTAGAGAAAACAGACATCTGTGTGACCATGATTTTTGTCACAAAATTTTAGATAAATCTCAAAATACACGAACCATTGGAGGAAAAGGTGATAAATTATATTTTATCACAATTAAAATCTTCTCTGCAAAAAAATTGTTAAAAGAATAAACAAACTGCAGACTTGCACAAAATATTAACTATACATCTGCCGAATAAAGACTATGGTAGTTCTCTGTGGCCTAGTGGTTACGCATTTGGTGTTATCACTCCTGTGGCATTAGTTCAATTCCTGGCCTGAGAATTTCCACATGCCTTGGGCACTACCGTAAACAAAAAAAAACAAGAAAACAAAAAAACAGGAACATAATAAAAAAAGAAACTCTAAAGCAAAATAAAAGAAAAAATTAAAAATGGGCATATACTTGAACAAACATTTCATAATGAAGACCATGAAAAAGTCATCTGATGTTAAAGAAAGAAATGCAATTTTAAACAAAGTGATTCTGCCACAAGGGTCTGGTGGGCTACAGTTTTATCATCCAAGAGGAGTGTGGATTGGAAAAGCCAGCCATGAATTTCTAACTTTCTTTAAATTTTTAAAAATTTTCTTTTCATATTTCCATCTTTAACTCACAAGGGATGTACATTTTTGATACAGAGTGAAATGGAAATACCCTTTCCTTTCTTAGGAAAGAAAGAAACCCAGTCCATGCCCCATGTAACAGATAAATAATTCAATTGAGTTCTGCCTAAATTCATATATGCTCAGATACAGGCCAGTGAATAGTAAGATACAACCCTGTGCATAGATATATGCAGATGTGAATGATCACGTAAAATATATATGCATATATATAAGAAATGCATGCATATGAGTGATCATGTGATGATTCATGTTTTGTCACATAGAGATCCAGTTGTGTTCACATATAGACACATACCTGAATCTGGATACAGAACTTCGTGTTATTGAATATGTACAAATATGCTGTCATACATATTCACATGAGGCCAGATGCAATCTGAGTGTGTGGTGGGATACATACTTGTGTGTTTTCGTATATAGGCCAATGAATATTTAGATGCAGTCATATGCCCATAGCTCTAGGAATTGTGCTATAATTCATGCCAAAATAAGACATTATGCCTTTCCTACCAGGTCATTGAAAATGTGAGTCAAATGTAAATGAGTCCTATTTTTAAATAAGAAAACAAAAAGGGAAGAATTATGTACATTCTATGGAAATGACCGTAAAATTTTATTGAGATGTCAATCAATCCACAATATGCATGGTTTTCTGGATGGGAAATCAAGGTATTAAAACATCATTTTCCTAAAAAATATATTTATATGGGATGTTTTCAAACTTTCCAACATGACCCTAAAATTAGGATGAGTTGGGGAAGGTGGGGCAAGAAGAAAAAGAGGTGTATAAAATATCTCAGAATTGAATTTTCTAGATGGTGTAAAACCTGATATACTAAAAAGAAAATTTTCAAATTAATTAAAATTAACAATTATTTTGGCAGATTATTTTACCTGTTTGAGGAAAATAGGCTTAGATATTTCCTCATCACACAAAAAAAACTAAATTCTAGATGGATAAAGTGTTTCAAAAAATTATCTTTGATAAAAAACAATAGGTAAAAAATTATAAAATCAGTGGAAGAAAATGGAATTTTCCAAAAGCAATCTTATGGAAGAAATCTAAAAGTAAATTAATATTAAAACAACATATTTATATACAAAATACCCTTTATTATAGCATAATTAACATGATAAATAGGTATGTGTAACAAATGTCAATGAGTGAATAATTATAGCTTATATATATATTTAACATAGAAAGAGTTAATCAAATTTATCAGTAAAAATTCTGAATTCAATAAATCAAGAATTTAAGTAATTGTCAAATTTTTTGAACTGGATTCTCTGTCCCATATATTGTGTAAAGAACAAAGGACATATAGTTAACTAAATTTCCATTTTAGTGCATTTGTGCTGCTGTTATAGAATACTATGAACAGTGTACCTTAAGCAATGAACATGTATTTTTCATAGTTTGGAGGTTTAGGTTCAGGATTATGATCCAGGCATAATTCTTTTTTGTGTGTCTTCACATGGAAGAAGGATCAGGTGAGATCTCTGGGGTCTCTTTCATAAGGGCATTAATGCCATTCATGAGGACTCTGTTTTCATAACCTAGTCATTTCCCAAAGGTCCCACCTCCAAACACCACCATGTTAACAATTGTAATAAAAACCAAAATAGAAAGTTTTTTGAACAAGTTATTGGACCAGTGAAAAGCACTGATCTTCTCTGTTTCCATAGACCCTCAAGAAACCAGACTAAATAAATGAGGTAGAATAATAAATATTGAACATGCTCTTCTGACCATGGTAGAGGCAGATAATACTTAGTTTCTAGCCTGACTCAGAGAGAGAGAGATGATTTTATGAATGATATATCTGTAAAATAAAATTATATATCTGGATTTTTATGTCCTAATAATCTGTGTTTCATTTGTAAAAAAGATAAGAATAGTAGATAGTGTCAGTATCTTCCTTAACGATGACATCACCCAAAGAATCTGGTATCATTTACAGTGATTTGGAGCTCATGGATTATGGATTATGAAATATGATATTATGGACTATTTAAATATGAAAGTTAGAGCCTGGGTCTCTGTAGAAGGCTATAAAACATTATAACCAAAAAAATGTAGATGAGGATATTGAGAAATAGTAGAGGCTATGTGAGATAATCTAAACTACTCTGCAAAGATTAATGGGTTATCTTTGTGAAAATATAATAGCAAAAAAATACTACTCCACTTAAAGTGAATATGATTTCCCAATTGGGAAAATAAGAAAAGTTTTTTTATTTTTATGTATGTATATGTATCTTTTTCATTCAGATAGTTTTTATATACTTACCTTCTTTATGATTAACCTTAAGAATCCAATCATCATTCTTCATCATTAGCATTTTAAGCAATATAAGTAAAATAATATAAAGTACTTGCAGTTACAAAAATAATATATATGTTTCAAATATTTATATGGGTTATCAGTTTGGAGAAAAGTAAACCAAGTTTTTAATGTCTTATTTCTTATTTTATTTTTCCAGTATCTGTAATAAGCCTACTAATTCTGGAACTATTACATTATCTAAGAAAGAAAATGAGAAAAATCCTCCAATAAAAAATTAACAGTACTCACTATAACACAACTTACCACATGAAACAAACATTAATATCTCAACATATATATTTACACACAAACTATATGCATTTTCTTAAGAAATTGTGAAAATCTTAAAAATATATTTCAAATAAATTACATATTTGATCTAGGAAATTATGAACACATTAAAAGTATATTTTGATCCTTGGAATTATTCACACCATAAAAGTTTTCTTAAGGTCCAAGTTACTAAACCTGAGCAGAAATTTACTGCACTTAAATAATCACACATAGCCTTCCTGAAAATAGCAGTTCTTCATTGAAAATAGGTGATATATATCCCTAATGCCTCATTTTCTCTTTGTGGTCCAGAGCTTCTTCATGGCATTTTTCATCTCTCCATTTCTCAGAGTATAGATTAAAGGGTTCAGCATAGGGGTGGTATTGGTGTAAAACACGGTCAAGGATTTATCAATGGGTAAGGCAGAAGGAGGTCTCGCATACATAAAAATACACGGCATGAAGTACAGGACCACCACAGTAATATGAGAGCCACAGGTAGATAAGGATTTGTGCCTCCCTTCTTGATGGAGATTCTTTAGGGAGTGCAGAATGACCCCATAGGAGAGGAGTAAGAGCATAAAGATGACCACACAGATTGCCCCATCATTAGCAACAAGACTGAGGACAATAATGTAGGTGTCTGTGGAGGCAAGTTTTAACAAGGGGTTCATGTCAAAGATGGAGTGGTAGATGACATTGGGGCCACAGAAGGGAAGGTTGTAAACAAAGAAAAGCTGGACTACAGCATGTAGAAAACCACTAACCCAGGCCAACAGTAGCAGCAGAACACACACCTGCTGATTCATGATTGTCAAATAATGCAAGGGTTTGCAGATGGCCACATAGCAGTCACAGGCCATGACCACCAGAAGTATTATTTCAGCACCACCAAATAAGTGCCTTATAAAAAGCTGGATCATGCAAGCTTTGAAGGAAATGGTTTTCTTCTCATAAAGGAAGTCTATAATCATATTTGGGGTGACCATAGTAGAATAAACAGCATCCATAAAAGATATGTAGCTATGAAAGAAGTACATAGGAGCATCCAGAGTTGGGCTGGCCACCACAGTAACAATGATGAGTAGTTTTCCCACCATTGTCAAAATGCATATTAGCAAAACAGGACAAACAATATTTTCTGACACTGGATGCTATGGGTGAACCTCAAGAGGAAAAATTCAGTTACATTGTTCCTTTGTTTCATAGATTCTTCTCTATGTTTTATTTCAGAGCTTAGGACAAAGTTACCTATAAATATAATAATTACCAGTGACCTCAAAATATTCAGATAATTTGTTTATTCATTCAACCAATAGACAGTGTGGTTTATTATGCTCCAATACTTTCAGCTATTATAATACCAAGCTGATCAAAACATGATCCAAACCTCAAAAATATTACAGTTTAATGGAAAGGAAAACAATTAGATACATATGTGGGAAAAGGACACAATATTAAATAAATGAGTTTCCACAACTAGCTTTCTACAATCCAATTCAATTGTACATACTGCTAATACTTTATACAAAATAAAAATTACTCAAATCTTTAATAAAAAGATAAAGCAAGTTTTACTTCATATTTACTTCCCAATTAATAAAGGAGATGATGTTCTACAGTTGAGGGGTAGAAGACTCTTCTTAATCAATTATTGAAATCCCAAATAGATATACTTGAAATTTCAAAACTTTGTAAGAATTTAGGAAAATGAATTTCTGTCAAGGTGCAGCAGAAACAAATCCAGCTAGGAACCATTAAGTTGGGGGTTTGACCCCTGGCCTTGCTCGGTGGCTTAAGGATCGGATGTTGCTGTGAGCTATGGTGTAGGTCACAGACACAGCTCGGATCCTGAATTGCTGTGGCTGTGGCTTAGGCCAGCGGCTACAGCTCTGATTCAAACCCTAGACTGGGAACCTCCATATGCTGCCAGAGTGGCCCTAAAATAAGACAAAAAAAAAAAAGAATTTAAGAAAAGATTCCACATTGTCAATAGAAAAAAGTCATTTGGGGAAAGGATTTACATTTTAGAGGGTATAAATGGAGTTAATATCTAAAGAGATGAATATCTCTAAGCAAGTAAGAAATGCAAAATATAAATAAAGTTATAGGGAGATGCTATTGTGATTCAGTGGTAGTGAACCCAACTAGCATTCATGAAGACTTGAGTTTGATCCCTGTCCCCACTCAGTGGTTAAGGATCCAGCATTGCCACAATGCAGGTTCCAGACCTGGCTCATATCTCACATTGCTCTGGCTGTGGTGTAGGCTGGCAGATGTAGCTCTCATTCACCTCCTAGCCTGGGAACTTGCATATGCCATGGGTGTGGCCCTAAATATATATATACAACAATATATATTTACAACAATATACATTTACAACAATATACCTACAACAATTTACATATATATATATTTTCAAACAAAGGAGAGTACATCTAAATGGCCAAGAAACATAATAGGATGCTGAAGCTCAGATGTGTACAACAACAAAAATTAAGAATGGAAGTAACAGCCTGCTTATTACAGAATTACCTTGGGTTCTTGAAAGTCACTCAAGTGCTACAGGTGCCACATCATCTTCTGGATTCTATCAGATTAACAAAAACAGTGCTTACAGAACATATCAATTGAACTTATCATGAGACTTAGAAATATCTGCCCTTTAAAATATCTCAAAATGGTTTGGTTTGAAATAAGTTTATAAGTATATCTGATGTTAGAGAAGATAAATTTATTCTGGATCTTTAAAGATGAAAATATTCAAAAAGAGCACATCGTGGAGTGAATACCCACATATCTTAGCAATCACAAACTAACTTGGCTGATCATGAGAGTCAGAGAAGAGGAACATTTAAGACTAAATTCTCACACCATCAATGCACTCCTTCAAAATGTAAAACCTGCTTCAGAAACTTGTGTATAACTACAGTTCCTGGTTTACCTACATAAGGAGACAGCTATTCAATCCACATTCTGGGTGGTGATGGATTTTCCTTTGTCCTTCATGGATGGATGCCATTTCAAAAACACAAAAGGGCCAGATACATGCACCATCATTGGAAATTGAACTCTTTCCATGCTCTCAGGAAATCTGATTTATATCATTTTTTTCAGAAAAGTATGATTCTTCAAGTTGGGAATTTTCAAAATGAATATGAATGTCATTTTACCTGAAGCAATGCTGACAAAGATGTAGAATATTCATTGCTGGCAGAAATTGTCCTATTAACAAACAAATGTTCAATAAACATTTTGATTGGAGAGAAAGTTGTAAATTTTGAGCGAATTGTTTAGATTAAAAAAATTCTTATCTGTGTTTTACAAATAAAACTGAAATAGTAAAATAGTCATTGCCACATTCAATTTTTAATGAGTTATACTAGATAGTCTTCATTCTGAATTGTTTAACTTTGGGTTTCTTGGAGGATGAAGAGTAATTTCATATATAAACTTTTTTTTTTTTGATTCTATCATTTTAATTTGGGGAAAAGCCAGTCAAGTCATTACTGGTACAAGCAAATAATCTTGGATGTAAGGGAAAAGGTCTGTAAACATTTTGTCTACATTTAACTGTAGCATATATTATTGAGTCATTCAATTGAGGCATCTCCATGGGTGATGAATAAACATAGTTCTGATAAGGAATAGTGATGAAGGAGACCTAGGCTTATGAGATATGAATATATATTTTAGACCAAAAGTAATCAAAACACATGTTAAATTGTATGAGTAAAGAGACCACTGGAAGTTAACAGAGGCATGATTTTTATCTAAAAACATACTATATTTTAGAATACAAAGTTGGGATATCAAGCCATGAGGAAAAATAATTATGCATCTATAAAATGGTTATCTTCAAAATTAATTAAAATTTTATCCCTACTTAACAACTTACATTAAATTGTAGCTGATTCAAAAATTTAAACATAAAACAACCAAAAAGACTTAAAGTGTTAAATGTTCAAAATATGTGGGAGAATATTTTGGTAACATTGAAATAGGGAAATTCTGGAAGTTCCTGATTTGGCACAGGGGCCAGTTTGCCTCTGTTTCCAGTTAGATCCCCAGCACAGCACAGTGGGTTAAGGATCTGGCATTGCAGCACCTGTGCCTTACATCTCAGATGTGGCTCAGATTTAATCCCTTGCCCAGGAATTTCTACATGCCAGGACTGTGGCTGAAAAAGAGGAAGGAAAAAGGAAATGTGGAAATTCTTTCTAAGCATGATATAAAAGAAATAAAATATATATGAATATAAATACTTTTACATGACTGAAAATATTCTGCACAGTAGAGAAAAAACAAAGTCAAATCACAAGCTATCATAAAATAAATCCACATACATGGTAAATAGAATAAATTACTTAGCATAAAATTAAATCATAAAAATCATTATGGAAAATTTCAGCAATCAAAGCACATAAAATTCATTAATAGACAATTCATGAAAAGGAATACAAATCATTTTAAAAATGTGAACAAATTCCCAAAGTCAACTCTATTTATTTATAATTAAAGTATACATGAAACAAAATTTCTTTAATCAGACTGTCAAATAAAAAAAAATGTTTACAATGCACTGTTATTTTTATAATGTGATCAGATATTTTCCAGAATGAGGGGAGTATTGAGTTTGGTTCAATGTCTTGGATGGCAATAAATATGAAGATCAACAATGTTTTTTCATTTTATGGCTGCAGCTGCAGCATATGGAAGTTCCTGGGCTGGGGGTTAATAGGAGCTACAGCTGCAAACCTACACCACAGCCGTAAGAACACCGGATACAAATCACATCTGCAACCTATGCCACAGCTTGCAGCAAAGCCAGATCCTTAATCCACTGAGCAAAGCCAGGGACAGAACCCTCATCCTCACAAACACCATGTTGGGTACTTAACCTGCTGAGACACAATGGGAACACCGATTTTATTTATTTATTTATTTATTTATTTATTCATTTATTTATGTTTAATATTATTTTTTAGGACCACACCCACAGCATATGGAGTTTCCCAGGCTAGAGGTCGAATTGCAGCTACAGCTGCCAGCCTATGCCGCAGCCAGAGCAATGCCAGATCTGAGCTGAGTCTGTGATGTATACCACAGCTCACTGCAATACAGGCTCTGTAACCCACTAAGCAAGGCTGTGGCTCAAACCTGAGTCTCATGGATACTAGTCAGATTCATTTCCAGTGAGCCACAATGGTAACTCCAACTCCATCATTTTAAATACATACACCAGTTGACTAAACAATTCAATTTCTAGGAATCATACTTAGCAAATTTCATATGGACTTAATTGCAGATTATTTATTACAGAAAAAATAGATTTGGACAAACATGAACAAAATTTTATACTTCAATTTTAGCATATCTTCTTATAAAAGTTAAGGAGTATAAGGAAACAGAATGAGTTAGGTCTATATAGACTGGCATATAAAGAGCTTCAGGAGGCCAAGAAGTAAATTGCAAAAGTTAAACATAGAGACATAATTAAAAACACATATGTGAAAATATAATTATTTTTGCAAACATTATTACTTGAAGAATCTTAGGAACACAGTGACTGCATCAGGAACAATGGGAAATCTTGTTTAGGAGAGGGAGGAAGTTTATTCTGCATATTCCATTTTGTAGGGATTATATTTCTACTAGATATTATTATGCATTGTACTTTCAGTTTCTTATTTTGAAAAGGAGAGCATTAGCCTAAAATGTCATATGTAACACAAATAGCACAATTAGGAGGATAGTCTAGGAGTTTCTGCCATGGCTCAGTGGTTAATGAATCCAATTAGGAACCATGAGCTTGTGGGTTCAATCCCTGGCCTTGCTCAGTGGGTTAAGGTTCTGGCATTGTTGTGAGCTATGATGCAGGTCATAGATGCAGCTCATATCCCATGTTGCTCTGGCTCTGGTGTAGGCCGGTGGGTACAGCTACGTTTAGACCCCTAGCTTGGGAACCTCCATATGCTGCAGGAGTGGCCCAAGAAATGGCAAAAAGATGAAAAAAAAAAAAAAGAGGATAGTCTATATAATATTAAATGATGTAACCAGTACAAGAAGAAGAATGAAGAGATAAGAATGACTAAGAATATAACTTAAAATTAAAATGTATTCAAAATCATAAAGTAAAAATTAGTTTAAATTTATAAAAATGTAATTGACTAAGGCATTGCATACTATTTAATTACTCACTAACTTAAATGCATATGACATTTCTAGTGTTAAACTAGATATTTAGTGTTTATATTCTGTGAGGGAAAATGTTAAAATAACACAAATATATGCTTCATACCTAATGTAAACATCATTAAGCCTATAGAGAAAAGGAAAATTTACCTCATATTTATGAAGACCTTTAATTCCAAGATTAGCCAAAATGAAAAATTTCTATCTTCATTCAGGATAATGAACTTATCTACCACATTACATCATATGACATTTTATTTCTCCAGTGCTGCTTCACGGCATTAGTCAAGGAAGAATTTCTTAGACTATAGATTGAAGGGTTCAGCATTGGAGATATGACTGTACAAAACACACTGAATGGTTTTTTCAATGAGGAAAGTCTTGCATACATGAAAATACAGGAAACAAATCAACAGACAACCACACTGATGTTGGAACTACAGGTCAGAAAAGCCTTCTGCCTCCCTTCCTGACACAGGCTGGTACTATAGAGACTGCAAGATGACTCCATAGGAGATTAGTAAGAGAAGAAATGAAATAGAACAAATAAGCCCTCAATTGTTCACCATTAAGATGCCAGTGACATAGATGTCAGTGGAGATGTGTTTTAATAAGGTGAACATATCACACATAAAACAATCAATGACATTGGGGCCACAGAATGGGAGCCCATAAATACTGCAAAGTTGAAATACTGAGTGCAAAAAAACCTCCAACCCAGCACAACACACACCTTTTACATCATAATAACCAAATAATGCAAGGGCTTACATTTGGCCACATAGTGGTCATAGGCCATCACCAACAGAAGGATGATCTCTGACCCACCAAAAAGTGTTAAAGTAAAGAGCTGGATCATACAGGATTGGAATGATATGGTATTTTCCCCAAAGAACAAGTATGAAATCAATCTAGGTGTAATAGGAGAATATGTGACATCTATAGATAATAACCTAGCAAGAAAGAAGTACATCCATGAGTTCAGGGTCTTACTGACAGTTATAGTTGCAACAATCAGAAGGTTGTGCACAATGATCCAATTGTCGAAGAGCAAGAATATAACAAAGAGAACTTTCTGCTCCTTTGAATTCTGTATGAGGCCCAGGAGGACAAACTAAGTCACATTGCTAAGACTGGTAAGTGTGGCTATAAGTATATTCATACAATGCTAAGGTCACAGTGTAGGAATATTTCTATCAAACTGAAAACTGAGATGACTTCCCAGAGAAAGCTATGATTTAACTGTGTTTTAAAGGAAAAGTGAAGAACAAGAGATGAGAAGAGAATGCCATGCAAAATGTTCATCATTTATAAAATCAAAAACACATAATACTGAAGGCCAATATAATAGAATTCACATATCCTATGTGAGTAGATAAAACTATGAATTGTATGAAACCATACTGAGATTTCTTTCCTAGGGTCTTGTGTTGTACATTCCTCCTTTTCCTGACCAACACATGCTGAAGCCCTTTCACTTTTTGTCTCAGCTCCTAACTTTACACTTATTTTCAATCTTTAGTAGATAACATCTCCAACTTGGACATCTATAATTGGATATGAATTTAGTATATATATAAAAATAATGTAAACTTTCCATAATAAAAATGGAGTTCTGCATTTCACTAAATGATACTACTTTCCATATAATTTCTCAGACAAAAAAAAAAACAATTAAGTTTTTCACATACCATTGTTCTCTTAGTACTTATTGATAGCTTTATTAAATCCCCTTGTCTTTACTTTCAAACTGCATCAAAAATTTAATCATCTCCTTAGTCCTGCATTTCCTTCCTGGCCCAGGGCCATAGCTTCATGCTATGATTCTTCACTTCTATTCTGGCCTCCAAAATTGTGTTCTTCTAAAGCAGACCAGATGATTCTCTTTAAATCATATTCAGGATTTAACACTACATTTCTTAAAATTCCTACAGTGGATTCCAATCATGCACTCACAATTTAATACATCACTTTTAAATTTACAGTAACAGGAACTCTAATCTGTATTTCATAGTTGAAGAAATTCAATGCATAGAAAATCTCATTAATTTTCCTAAGGTCATACATTTTTAAGTGGTAAAACTAAAATTTCATCTAAATTTGACTTATTTTAAATAAATTTAATTTCTTACCAAATAAAGTCAAACCTCAGAAGCATGATTTCCACTATTTACTTTTTTGTTTGTTTGTTTGTTTTTGCCTTTTCTAGGGCCACTCTCCATGGCATATGGAGGTTCCCAGGCTAGGGGTCCAATCGGAGCTGTAGCCACTGACCTATGCCAGAGCCACAGCAACACAGGATCTGAGCTGTGTCTGCAACCTACAGCACAGCTCACAGCAACGCCAGATCCCTAAACCATTGAGCAAGGCAAGGGATCGAACCCGCAACCTCATGGTCCCCAGACAGATTCGTTAACCACTGCACCACCATGGGAACTCCCACTATTTACTCTTATTCTTATCTGTGCAGGTGTGTTCACAATCTTAAGAGTGCATTTTTAACTCACTCACAGGGATATGGAATTCTTCTTTTATCCAGTTTGACAACAGAGGGCAAAAGGCTGCATTATTACCTGAGGAAATAGTTTAACTCATTATCATGTCTGCTCATTTTCTCCATGGATTTTTCTGACTACTCAGAAGATTGTTTTTAACTGCACTATATTTTATTTAAAAGAAAATTCATGGTATACGCACAAAAAGACAGTCAAAATAATTTATCATATTAAATTACTACTTATCAAAAGACAAGTAAATCATGTTTACATAGGAAGGTAGCAAATAGTCATTTCCCAAGAAAGTATGTCTCTAGTAACTTGTTGTCTTTCTTACTTCAAAATAGAGAAATACCATTTGATTGTTCAGTCCTTATTCTACCATGTTGATGGAACAAGCATAGTTGACTTGATATTCTGAGAGAAGTTCTTGTGATTTTCTTTTCTCCATGCCATACTTTAAACCTAACAAAGCACTTCCTGAAAGTTTTATCAGTTCTGAATTGGATATCATTTTTTCCTGATATTGGCAAAGATCACTGGACTTTTTAGCCCTTCTAATCATATTCAATCCTTCTAATCAAGCCCAATCTAATCATTGAGTCTCAGTATTGGAATGTGTCCAAGACAGATTCATGCTTAATTAAATTCACTGGGATTTTCCAGTCACATAATTATGGTGAGAAAGATGTAATGCAGAGAAAAAAGTTGCTTTAGAACCATGATGAGATCCATCTTAGGCAAGAATAAAATACCAGCCCAGTCATTTGGTTCCAGTTAAATTAATTCATCAAACATTTCCCAACCTTCCACAGCAAGTGTTTCTTTCCTTTTATTTGATACTATATTTATTCTGCCTTCACACTCAGTTTGATATACAAAACTTTATCAACAACCTAGAAGAAATAAATAATATTTTAATATATTAAATTATTGTTTTTAAATTTTAGGTACTTGTTCAATGGCAGAAACTGTGTAAGGGAATCATATAAAAGTTTTTTCCTGCATGGATCTCATATTCTTATAGTAAAATAGTAAAGGAAAAATTTTAATAAGACTTAAAATTATGGACTTATTCACTGCTTATAAGATAACAAACAGAGTTCTCTTACAGAAATTAGAGGAAGAGATCTACTCTGGATAATGTAATCAGATAAGGCCTTTCTCAAAATGTAATGATTATGCTGAGATACAAAAGATAGGAAATGGCTACTATTAAAAGGACTGTTACATACAGTAAAATGAAGCAAAATTTAATTAATTAAATAAAACTATCTCACTTTAGAGATGATATGATCTATATTAGTAAATTATAAAATTTCAAAGGAATTTATTTTTGTAATTTGTTGACAGAAAAAGTAGTGAGAGTATGCAATCTTGTCTTGTTCCTGATTTTTATATAGGAAATATTTCATCATTTCAATATAGAGATAAATATGAGCTGTGGAACTATTATGTGTGGCTTTTATTATATTCAGGTAATTCCTCTGTATCCAATTTTTGGAGAGAGTTTTATCATTAAAGAATGATGAATTTCTATGCCATCAATGAAAAACACAATGAGGGAATTTTAAAAATTCCACTTATAACAGCACCAAAAAGAATAATTATAACAACATTTTAAATCAACTACACTTATAAAAATTCTAAGAAATAAACTAATTAAGAACCTCTATAGCAAGAGGCAATAGTATTCTACAGGGAAAAATACATAATATCACTGAAATATTTTACAGACATCTAAATAAAAAGACCTTCATGAGCTGGAAGACTTATTTTTTAAAATTTTGTTTTTAAAAATTATTTATTTTTTTAGAGTCACAGCTGCAGCATATGGGAGCCCCTAAGCTAGAGGTCAAATTGGAGCTGCAACTGTCAGCCTACAACACAGCCACAGCAACACAGATCCCAAGCCATGCCTCTGACTTTCACCAAAGCTCTTGCCAGATCCTTAACCAACTGAGCAAGGGCAGGGAACAAACTATATACATAGAACTTAATGATGAGAATGATGAAAGACTGGCAAAAAGTCAATACAACATATAACACTGCTATTACAAAACTACAACACAAATATAAATAAGGAATTACAACAAAATAGGGAGCAGGAGACAACAGAGTCAAGACTCATACTCCCAAGTAGGGACACACAAATAGGAGGATAATTACAATTGCAGATATTCTCTAAAAATGGGAGGGGTCTGAGCCTCCCTTTGAGATACCTAGCCATTAATCCTGTACCTGGAAAATAAGGGCCCAAAATAATTTGCCTTTTAAAGCCAAGTGGGGCTGACTTTTGGAGGAGCCAGAAAATGGCTATGGAAATTGGGAAGAAGCAGTCAGTTGAAAAGGGCTTGGGTCAGATTCATATGCTAATATTACAGAGCCTCCCAGAGAAGCAGGGAACAATTGAGACTGACTTTGGGGATGTAGATCCAGGCAGCAGTCCTTTGGGGGAGATATCTGAGGATGACACTGGTGCTGGCAAGCTCGATTTTAGAACCCTCCTTCAAACTTTGTAGTTATAGGACCCAGCCTTGCCCAACAGCCAGTGTAGGCCAGCCCTAGAAAGCCCTAGATCAGGCAGCTGCGTGGGCAGGAACACAACCCCACCTAAAAGCAGCCTGACTACTGGAGGAAGCCCTCAGGCCCCAGCCATGCATGTGCATCTTTACCCACCAGGGGTGGGCACCAGATCCAGGATGCCTTGGTCCACTTCCCCACCTATGTGCAGGCCAACACCACAGTATGGGATCTGCTGGCCATGCCATCAGAGACCTATCCAGTGTATGGATAAGAATTCACAGTTCTCTAAACAAAGTCTTTCTCAATAAAATCTTATGCAAAATACCCACTAGATGTATTTTTTTAACCATACTAGCCTAATGAAATTTAATTTCAAAACAAAAATATGAAAAAATAGTAATAGATCTTATAAAGAATATTAATGGAGCCCTAGGATTATAAGATATCAAAGTATATTTTACACCAAAGGTAATTATAGCCTTGTGAAATGGCACATGAATAAAGAGATACATGGAAGATGATAGAGGCCTGAAATGGCTCCAAATATACGGCATATGATAGAACACAAAGTTGGGATATCAAAGCAATGGTGAGAAAAAAACATATATGCAGAGAGCCGAGAAGATTCAGGGACTCAAAAAAAGGACCTTGTCTGATGGCGGAAAAACCTGAAGGCAGGTTCCTAACCAAGAAAGGGAGCTCACCTGAACAGTGCATGCCAAAGTTGGGTTTCTGGTCAGGATAAAATGCCTGCCTGCATGGTACAAGCCAAGGGCAGGCCTCAGGTTACACAGCTCTCATTTTGATGTTGATGGGGAAGAATTGGGGCTTTCCTGGGAAAACAATTTCCATGTTTGCACTGGAGAACATGGATTGTTTCTCAGGTGACCTAGTCTTTCCTGCTGTTTTATTTGTTATTCAGTTTTCCTCAGTCCTTCCTGATTATTTACTTATTATTCTTATTTTCCATTATTATTTTCCTGGGGTGATTTGTGATTTAACAAAGTTACAGCAATAATATAATAAGAATTTCATCCTGAAGGACTTTCCCCTATTTTAATCCAACTTAGTTAAAACACAGTGTTTATCTATTAACTAGTTATATAGTAAACTTTAGAGTTAGAATTTTAATGAGGTCCATAGAAGTTAGCCATATATTCTCCAAAGAACGTAGCTGTGAGTTTTGTCTTTGATTTTAAAAGCTTTTAAATGATAGCTAGCTTAATTAAGAAAAGGGAAATTTGCATCAAATTTGTGAAGATTTTTACATTCCAAGAAGAGTGACCCTGATGCTAAATTACACTGTTCTTAATTGTATAGTGCACTTATTTACTACTTAATATAATTTTCTCCAGAGCTTCTTCATAGCATTAGTCAAATCAGAATTTTTTAGGCTGTAGATTAATGGGTTCAGCATGGGAGATACGACCATATAAAACACTCTCAAAGATTTTTCAATGGGGAAGATATTAGCAGGTCTTGCATATATGAAAATACAGGGAAAAAGAAGAAGACAACAACAGTGATGTGGGAACCATGGGTCTTGAGGGTTTTCCACCTCCCTGTCTGACTCAGGTTCTTTAGAGAGTGAAGATGACCACACAGGTGATGAGTAAGAGCAGAAACAAAGTAACGTATATCAGTCCTCCATTGGCCACCACTAAGATGCCATTGATATAGCTGTCAGTGCAGACCAGTTTCAATAATGGGAACATGTTACACATAAACAGAATGGGAGCCCATAAATAGTGCCCAGTGGAATAATTGAGTGCACAAAACCTCCAATACAGGACAGCACCAGTAGCACAACACATACCTTTGCCTCATGATAACCAATTAATGCAAGGGCCTGCAAATGGCCACATAGTAGTCACAGGCTGTCACCAACAGAAGGGAGCATCTCTGATCCACCAAAAAAGTGCTCGGTAAAGAGCTGGGTCATGCGATATTCAAAGGATATGTTATTGCCACCAGAGAACAAGTCTGAAATCAATCTAGGGGTAATGTATGAAGAATAAATTAGACCAATAAATGATAAGCTATCAAGAAAGAAGTACATCGGTGAGTTCAGAGTCTTATTGACAGTTATAGACACAACAATGGGCAGGTTGCACAGCACAGTCAAAATGTAGAAGAGCAAGTAAATAACAAAAAGGACATTCTGCTCCTTTGGATTCTGTGTTAGGCACAGGAGGATAAAGAAAGTCATGTTGTTCCTTGGTTCCATCTAGTCTGTACAGAAGCTGACTTCACATAATAGAAGTAGTTTACCTACAAAATAGTGGGGGAAGCTTTTTTTAATGTGTTATAAGTTTCATCTTTTACTTGTCCACTCAATTATACGAATATGCACGAAATATCTACTTATGTCAATATGTCATAGACATTGCAATTACCAAGATGAATAAGGCATACTTCCTATGCTCAGTGATATACTACAAGACAAGGAAGGGCTCAGACAATTTCACACCCATGTAATAAGTGCAACTGTGAGGATATTCATACAATGCTAGATTCTCAGTGTAGGCATATATCAGTCAAAAGGGAAACAAAGAAAATCTCCCAGAGGAAGCAAATTTTTTGTGTAGTTTTAAAGGAAAAGTTATAAAAAGAAAAGGTGAGAAGGGAAGTCCATGAAAAGTTGCACCATGTATAAAGTCAAAAATATGTAACATTGAAGACACATATAAGCAAATTTCCATATTCATTGTGAGTGCATGAAACTATGAATAAAACATTACTGTTCTTAATTTTCTAAAGCCACAGTGAGACTTCTTTCCCAGGGTCTTGTGTTGCATATTCCTCCCTTTCCAAACAAATACATGCTGAAGCACTTTCACTTTTTATCTCAGCCCCTATCATTCCAGTTATTTTCACCCTTACTGAGGCAAATCTCCAACTTGAACATTTATAGTTGGATATCAGTTTAGTATATACAAAAATAAATAAGTTGTCTATAATAACAAAGGGAGTTCCCCATCTCATCAAATTGTACCAACTTCCATGTAATTGTTCAGACAAGAAAAAAAGGGGGAAATAAAACCTCACAATGTTTTTCACTCCTTATTGTTCTCATATTACATATTGATATCTTCATCACATCCTTTTGTCTTTACTTTCAAATTTGATCATCACCTTGGTCCTGCATTTGCCTGCTGGAACATGGCAATAGCTTCCTGCCATGTCTCTCCACTTTTATTCAACGATGTTTTCTCCTGAAGCACCCCAGATGATTCTCAGAATGTTTTACACATTTTGATTTTTCACTACATTTCTCAAAATTCCTACAGCAGACTCCAACGATGCACACACAATATATCACCTTGAAATTTACAGTAACAAGAAATCTAATCCCCATTTCATAGTTGAATAAACTTAATGCACAGTATATCTAAATTTTCCAAAGGTCACACATTTTTTAGTGGTAAAAATAGAATTGAATCTAAATTTGACTTATTTTAAAGTAATTTCATTTCTTTCATGGGAAAGTCAGACAAACCTGAAGCATTATTCCCGCTCTGAATCTTACCTGTGGAGGCTTAATCACAATCTGAAGAATGAGTTTTTAGCTCACTCATAGGGATGTGAAATATTCTTTCATCCAATTTGACAACAGGAAGGAAAAGGCTGTATTATTACCTTAGGAAATGGATTATTTTATATACATATCTGCTCCTTTTCTCCTTATATTTTCTGATTATCAGAAGATTGTTTTTATTTGCACTATATTTATTTAAAAGAACTTTCATGGTGCACACAAAAAGAGGGACAAAAACTACTATGTTATAGGATAGATTATCAAAGACATGCAAACCCTATGTTTACATAGGAAAATAGTAACAAGTCATTTCTCAAGAAAATGGATCTCTAGTAACATATTGTCCTCCTAACTTCAAAATAGAAAACTTCCTTTCAATGTTGCCATCCTTTTCATTCTATCTTGTTGGGAGAGCCAGCAAAATTGACTTGAGATATTGAGATAAATTCTTCTGCTTTTATTTTCTTCATGCTGTACTTTAAATCTAACAAGGACCTCCTGAAAATTTTATATAAGTTCTTAAAATGATACCACCTTTTTTTCCCCCTGATATTGGCAAAGATCACTAGACATTTTATCCCTTCTAACTATATCTATCATTGAGTCTTAGAATTTGAATGTGTCCAAGAGTCATGATTAATTAAATTCAGTGGGATTTTCCAGAAAACTTTCAAATTACATGTATGGTAAAAACACTACTAGGTTACATCACATAGGGTGAGAAAGAGGTAACACAGAGGGAAAAAAAAAAAAAACTGCTTTAGAACCATGATGAGACAATTGTCAATCAAGAATAAAATATCACCTCAGTTATTTGGTTCCAGTTAGATTAATTAACCAGAGATTCCAAACCTGACAGAGGGAGTGTTTTTTTTTTTTTTTTTTTTTTCTTTATTGGATGCTAAATTTATTCTGCCTTCATGTTTGGTTAGAAATACAAAAAATATATATATCATCAATTTAGATGTGATGATGGAGTTCCTGTCATGGCTCAGTGGTTAACGAATCTGATTAGGAACCATGAGGTTGTGGGTTTGATCCCTGGCCTTGCTTAGTGGGTTAAGGATCCAGCATTGCTGTGAGCTGTAGTGTAGGTTGCAGATATGGATTGGATCCTGCATTGCTGTGGCTCTGGTGTAGGCTGCTGGCTATGGCTCTGACTCGACCCCTAGCCTGGGAACCCCCATATGCCATGGGAGCAACCCAAGAAATGGCAAAAAATGACCAAAAAATTTTAGATGAGATGACTAATTTTTTCTATTACATTATGATTTTTTTTAAACTTAAGGTACTTATTCAATGCTAGTAAATATGTTTTGAGAGACAACACAATAATTAATAAAGTGGAGGCTGGTGGGGAATCACGTAAAATTCCTACCTGAGTGGATCTCATATTATTACAACATAATAAAAAAACAATAAGGTAAAACATTTAATAAGGTAAATATACAATTATTCACTGTTTACAAAATAACAAATAGAGTTATGTTACAGAAATTAGAGGGAGAATCCTACAATGGATAATATAATCAGAGAAAACCTTTCTTAAAATGTGATTATTCTGAGATCCAAAGGGTAGGAAATAGGGAGTTCTCATCATCGTTCATCAATAAGGAAACCCACCAGCATCCATTAGGGTTAGGGTTAGATCCTCAGCCTCGCTCAGTGGGTTCAAGACCCAACATTACCATGAGCTGGGGTGTAGGTCATAGAAGTGGCTCAGATTCTGAGTTACTGTGGCTGTGGAATAGGCTAGCAGCTATAGCTCAGATTAAACCCCTAACCTGGGAACTTGCATATGCCATGGGTTCGGCCCTAAAAAAGATTAAAAAAAAATAAAGACAGGAAATGGATACCATTGGAGGCACTCTTACAGACAGTAAAATAAAATAAAATTTAATTAAATAATATCATCTCACTTCAGAGATAATACGATCTATATTAGTAAATTCTAAAAATTCAGAAATTCCCATCATGGCTCAACAGAAAACTAATTGACTAGTATCCATGAAGATGTAGCGTTGATCACTGGCCTCACACAGTGTGTTAGGTATGGGCATTGCTGTGAGCTGTGGAGTAGATCATGGATGCAGCAAGGATCTGGCATTTCTGTGGCTGTGGCATAGGTCAGAAACTATAGCTCTGATTAAACCCCTAGACTAAGAACTTTCACATGCTGCAGGTGCAGCCCTAAAAAAAAAAAAAAAAAAAAAAATCAGAGAAAAATTTTTAGTAATGTGTTTACAAAAAAAGTAGAGAGAGTATGTATTCTTGTACCTGATTTTTCTCATGAAAGATTTCAGCATTTTAATATTGAATCTAATTTGAGATGTGGAACTGTTATATATAGGGCCTTTATAATGTTCAGATGCATTCCTTCTGTATCCAATTTTTGGACAGTTTTTTATAATTAAATAATAACAAAATTCTATAATATCAATAAGCAACACAAAGAGGAAATTAAGAAAAAGTCAATTTATAAAAGCATAAAAAAATAGAGCATTCCTGTTATGGCTCAGTGGTAACTAATCCAACTAGTATCCATGAGGACGTGGTTTCAATCCCTGGCCTTGCTCAGTAGGTTAAGGATCCAGCATTGCTTTGAGCTGCACTATAGGTTACAGATGCAGCTCAGATATTGTGTTGATGTGCCTATGGTGTACGCTGGCAGCTACCATTCTGATTAGACTACTAGCCTGGAAAATTCCATATGCTGTGGTTTGGGCCCTAAAAAGACAAAAAATAAATATAAATAAAAAAATTATCACAACATTATAAATCAATGATTCTCTAAAAAAAATTTAAAGAATAAAATATTTAGGGGTGAACGTAAGCAAGAGGCAAAAGTCCTCTACAATGGAAACTACAAAATATCACTTAAAGATGTTGTGGAAACATAAATAAAAAGACCTTCATGACTTGATATAATTAATGTTATTAATATGTCAACAATAGTTAAGATTATGTGCATATTTAATCAATCCCTATCAAAATCCCAAAAATATTTTTTGCAGAAATAGAAATATCCATTCTGAAATTCATATGAAATCTAAAGGGAACTCAAATAGCCAAGCAGTTTTGAAAAAGAAGAACAAATTTGGGGGTTCCTATTCCTGATTCTAAAACATACTAAAAAACTATGTGAATCTCAGCAGTATTGTTTGGGTATAAAAGCAGACATATAGGAAGAAGTGGCCAAAAAGTAAGAGTAGGAAGACCCTGAGCTCACTTCCTCCCATGAGGACACCAAAAGTACAACTATTTACAAAGCAGCTACTGACAAGAATGACCTGAAGACTAGGAATGCATTTCCTGTATAATAATAATACAAAGAAGGAACTACAAAAAAACATGTAAGAGGAGACATAGTATAGAGCCATAATCCCAAATGGGTGTCCCCAAAACAGGAGGATAATTACAATTGCAGGGATTCTTTACAAAATGGGGAGAGTTTGAGCACCACATTGAGATACCTAGCCATTAATTCTGTACCTGGAAGATGAGCAACCAAATGATTTGCTTTTGAAGACCAGAGAGGCTGACTTTTGGAGGAGCCAGAAGATGGCTATGGGAAGTGGGAAGAAGCAGACAGTTGAAAAGGGCTTGGGTCAGATTCACATGCTAATATTACAGCACCTCCCAGAGAAGTAGGGAGCAAATGAGACTCAATCTGGGGCTATAGATGCAGGCATCAGTCCTTGGGGGGAGCTATCTTAGGATGACACTGGTGCTGGCAAGCTCCATTTTGGAACCCTCCTTCAAGTTTTGTAGTGATAGGATGCAGCCCTGCCCACCAGTGTATGCTAGCCTTAGGCAGAAAATTACGGGCAGTTAGCTTGGTGCCAGATCTAGGATCCCTTGGTCCCTGGACCCAACTATGTATGATCAGACCAATAGCACATTCTCAACCTGCTGTTCTTGCCAGCAGAGATCTACCCAATTTGTGGATAAGAATTCACAATTCTCTAAACATACAAATTCATACTCAATCAAATATTCAAAATATCACTAGATCCATCCATGTTTCTGCAGATGGCATTATCTTGTTCTTTTTTATGGCTGAGTAACATTCCATTATGTATACATACCACTTCCTCTTAATGCATTCATTTGTCAATGGACATTTATGTTGTTTCCATGTCTTGGCTATTGTGAATGTGCTGCAATGTATAGCACAGGGAAGTATATCTAGTCACTTGTGATGGAACATGATGGAAGATCATGTGAGGAAAAAAAAAATATATATATATATACACATATATATATGTATAACTGGGTCACTTTGCTGTACTATAGAAATTGACAGAACTTTGTACACCAACTATGATGGAAAACATTAAAATCTTAAAAAAATTAAAAAACATAATGTACACACTAGATACAGTTTTTATCATACTAGCTTAATGAAATTTAATTTTAAAACATAAATATGGAAGAATGGTAATAGTCCTGATAAGGAATAGTAATGAAATTACCATAGGCTTATGATGTATCAAAGTGTATTGTAAATCAAATGACATATTATCTAATGTTAAATGGCACATGAACAAAGGGATCCATGGAAGATAATAGAGGCCTGAAATGGCTCCAAACATATGCCATATATTAGAATGCAATGTTTGGGTATCAAAGCCATGAGAAAAAATGATCATACATCTATAAAAGAGCAATCTAGAAAAACAATTTAAATGTAGTCCACACTTGATTTCCTTGCATCAAAATGAAGCATAGTTGGTTTAAAGTTTTTAAATATAAAATATAAAGAAACAAAAAAATTAAATTAAATGTTGAAAACATGTGGAAGAGTGTTTTGGTAACATTTAAATAGGGAAATTCTAAGCAAGATGTAAAAGACATAAAATACTTACTGATTTAAGTGTATACATGTAAAAATAATGCTTCATGGCCAAAAATATTAAGCATGTTATAAAAATAAGGAAAACAAATCACAATCTAGAAAAATAATAATGATACATACAAGGTCAATGAGATAATTCATTTATTATATAGATAAATTACAAAAATCAGTATGGGAAATGATCAGTGTTCAAATTAAAAAAAAATCTTTAATATATAATTCAATAAAAAGGAATATATATCACTTTAAACATGTAAGCAGATTTCAAAATTCAACTATATTTATCTATTTATGGTTAAAATACACAAATGAAATAATTTATTTAATCAAAACTTCATAACTCATAAATTTTCATCAAGCATGTATTGTTTGGAAGGTGGTGAAAAAGGTATTTTTCAGACTGAGAGGAGTAGTAAGTTTGTTCAAGGTCATGAATGTCATATTTGCAATGCTATGAACATGGACAATTAAAATATATATAAAATCGAATCAATGATTCCACTTCTAGGAACCCACACTGAGAAAATTTCAAAATGATTTCCTTGCAGGATTACGTCCAATAGAAATAAACTGAGAACAAGATGAAGAGGACTGGATACACCAATTTTAATATATTTTTGTAGAAAAATTAAGCAATATGAGGAAACGTTATGAGTTAGGTCTATATAGACTGGCACATAAAGATGTTCAGGAAGATGAGAAGTAAAATGCAAAAACAGACAGAGTCATAAAGGCAAACATATATATGAAAATACTTATTATTTCAAAGATTATTACTTGAAGAATTTTAGAAACAGACTAGTGACTGCCTCTGGAAGAAATGGGAGACTGGTAGGGGATGTGTATGAGATTGATTCTATAATATTGCTTTTTGCATAAATTCAAATTTTAAATGTCCTATTAGCCATTATACTTTCAATGTTTTATTTTAAAAATTAAATATTATAGTCAACATATCATATCTGATGCAAATGAAACAATAACAAAGGATAATCTGCAGAGCATTAAATATTTTAACTATTATAATAAGGTGAAGAAAAAACAAAAGAATATGCTTAAAATTAAACAGAATTAGGGGAGTTCCCATTGTGGCTTGACAGTAAGTATCCATTAGTAAGTGGATTCCCTGGCCTCACTCCGTTGCCTGTAGGTATAGGTCACAGACATGGCTCAGATCTGGCATGGCTCAGATTTTTATGGCATAAAAAGGCAGCTAGAGTTCAGATTCTAACCCTAGCCTGGAAATTTACATATGACATGGGTGAAGCCCTAAGGAGACAAATAAAAATAAAAATAAACTAAAAAACAGAAATAAAAAGTATTAAAAGGAAAGCAGAAATTAAGTGAACATTAGCATAACTCTATAAAAAATTCAGCAACTGATAACACATTAATTATTTACTCCCTAAATTAAATGCATTTAATTAAAAAAAAGATGTAGTGAGGAGTTCCTGCTGTGGTACAAAGGA
This sequence comes from Babyrousa celebensis, assembly GCA_028533215.1. Taxonomy (NCBI): domain Eukaryota; kingdom Metazoa; phylum Chordata; class Mammalia; order Artiodactyla; family Suidae; genus Babyrousa; species Babyrousa celebensis. The sequence goes on along the minus strand of CM052694.1, from coordinate 24,055,706 downwards.
ATCCACAGAATTGGGAGCACTGGACATTGGTTCAACCCCTGACCCAGAACAGTGGGTTAAGCATCCAGCATTGCAGCAGGTGCAGTTTAGGTGGCAACTGTGTTAGGATCTGATCCCTGGCTTGGGAATTCCATATGTCACAGAGAGGCCAGAAAAAAAAAGGTGCAGTGATAAACCAGACACTATAAAGTGTACATTCTAGCAGGGAAATTACTATTACTAGCACAAACCTATAGTTCTTTTTTTAATTATAATTATCACAAATCCTTTAAAGAAAAGGAAGTTTTGCATTAGATTTGTAAAGATTTTTACATTCCAAGATTTACTGTATATCTACTGTATATTTGTCATGGATAATGTACTTATTTACCACTTGATAGGATAGGTTTTTCTCTAGAGCTTCTTCATAGCATTAGTCAAATAAGAATTTCTTAGACTGTCAATTAATGTGTTCAGCATGGGGCTTATGATTGTGTAAAACACACTCAATAATTTGTCAATAGGGAAGATCATAGCAGGTCTTGCATACATGAAAACACAGGGAACAAAGAAGAAGACAGCCACAGTGATGTGAGAACTACAGGTCTGGAGAGCTGTCTGCCTCTCTTCCTGACTCAGGTTCTTTAGAGAGTGAAAGATGACTTCATAGGAAATGAGTAAGAGCAGAAAAAAAAATAATGCACATCAGTCCCCCATTGACCACCACTAAGATGCCAATGACATAGCTGTCAGTGCAGATGAGTTTCAATAAGGGGAACATGTCACAAATAAGGTGATCAATGACATTGGGGTCCCAGAATGTGAGCTCATAAATAGTGCTCAGTTGAATAATTGAGGGCAGAAAACCTCCAATACAAGACAAAACCAGTAACACAACACATACCACTTGTCTCATGACAATCAAATAATGCAAGGGCTTACAAATGTTAGTCATAGGCCATCACTAATAGAAGGGAAATCTCTGATCACTGAAAAGGTGTTCTGTAAAAAGCTGGGTCATGCAAGATTCAAAAGACATGGTATTGTCTATAAAGAATACATCTGAAATCAATGTTGGGGTGATAGAAGAAGAATAAATTAGATCTATATATTATATGCTAGCAAGAACTCAGGGTCTTACTGACAGTTATTTTCACAAAAAATGAGCAGGTTTCTCCTCACATCAAAATGGAGAACAATAAGAACATAACAAGAAGGACTTTCTGCTCCTTTGGATTCTTTGTGAGGCT
>CM052694.1:24002702-24053977 GCA_028533215.1 Babyrousa celebensis | reverse complement strand
AGCCTCACAAAGAATCCAAAGGAGCAGAAAGTCCTTCTTGTTATGTTCTTATTGTTCTCCATTTTGATGTGAGGAGAAACCTGCTCATTTTTTGTGAAAATAACTGTCAGTAAGACCCTGAGTTCTTGCTAGCATATAATATATAGATCTAATTTATTCTTCTTCTATCACCCCAACATTGATTTCAGATGTATTCTTTGTAGACAATACCATGTCTTTTGAATCTTGCATGACCCAGCTTTTTACAGAACACCTTTTCAATGATCATAGATTTCCCTTCTACTAGATCAATGATAAATACAATAATTTAGATATACAGTTAATCTTGGAATGTAAAGGTCTTTACAAATCTGATGCAAAATTTGATGCAAATTTTGATGCAAATCTGATGCAAAATTTCCTTTTCTTTAAAGGATTTGTGATAATTATAATTAAAAAAAAGAACTATAGGTTTGTGCTAGTAATAGTAATTTCCCTGCTAGAATGTACATTTTATATTATCTGGATTATCATTGCACCTTTTTATTTTTCTGGCCTCTCTATGACATATGGTATTCCCAAGCTGGGGATAAGATCCAAACACAGTTGCCACCTAAGCCACACCTTCTGCAAATCTGGATTCTTAACCCACTGTTCTGGGTCAGCGGTTGAACCTATATCCAGGGCTCCAAAGACTCTGTGGATCCCTTTGTACCACAGCAGGAACTCCTCACTACATCTTTTTTAAATTAAATGCATTTAAATTATGTAGTCAATAAATAATGTGTCATTTATTGATGAAACTTTTATAGAGTTACACTAATTTTCACTTAATCTCTGCTTTCCTTTTAATACTTTCTATTTCTGTTTTTTAGTTTATTTTTATTTTCCTTTTTATTTTTATTTGTATCTTTAGGTCTGAACCCATGTCATATGGAAATTTGCACGATAGGGTTAGAATTGGAGCTATAGCTGCAGAGCTATGCCACAGCCACAACAAGGCCGGATCTGAGCCATGTCTGTGACATACACCTACAGGCAATTGAGTGAGACCAGGGAACCCACATTCTAATGGATACTTATTGCTAAGCCATGATGGGAACTCCTCTAATTCTGTTTTGTTTTTTTTTTTTTTCTTTTTTTGTCTTTTCTAGGGCCACTCCTGTGGCACATGGAGATTCCCAGGCTAGGAGTCTAATCAGAGTTGTAGCCACTGGCCTATGCCAGAGCCACAGCAATGAGGGATCTGTGCCATGTCTGCAACCTACACCACAGCTAACAGCAATGCCAGATCCTTAACCTGCTAAGAGAGGCCAGGGATCGAACCCTCAACCTCATGGTTCCTAGTCGGATTCACTAACCGCTGAGCCACAATGGGAACTCCTAATTCTGTTTTATTTTAAGCATATTCTTTTGTTTTTTTCTTCATTTGATTGTATTAGTTAAAATATTTAATGCTCTACAGATGATCCCTTTTTTATTGTTTCATTTGTATTAGATATGATATGTTGACTATAATATTTAATTTTTAAACTAAAATATTGAAAGTATAATGGATAATAGGACATTTAAAAATTGAAATTATGCAAAATGCAATATTGTAGAATCAATCTCATACCAATCCCCTACCAGTCTCCTATTTCTTCCAGAGGAAATCACTCTAGTCTGTTTCTAAAATTCATTGAGTAATAACATTTGAAACAATAAGTATACTTCCATATATATGTTTGCCTTTATGACTCTGTTTTTGCATTTTACTTTTCAGCTTTCTGAACATCTTTATGTGCCAGTCTATACAGACCTAGCTCATTGTGTTTCCTCATATTTCTTAAGTTTTCTACAAAAATATATTAAAATTGGTGTATCCAGTAATCTTCATGTTGCCCTCAGTTTATTTCTATTAGAAATAATTCTGGGAGTTCCCATAATGGCTCAGTGGTTAACAAATCTGACTAGGAACCATGAGGTTGCAGGTTCATTCCCTGGCCTTGCTCAGTGGGTTAAGGGTTTGGCACTGCCATGAGCTGTTGTGTAGGTTGCAGACATGGCTCAGATCCTGTATTGCTATGACTCTGGTGTAGCCCAGTGGCTACAGCTCTGATTTGACCCCTAGCCTGGGAACTTCCATATGCCATGGGAACAGCCCCCTCCCCCCAAAAAAACTAGAAATAATTCTGCAAGGAATCTTTTTGAAATTTTCTCAGTGTGGGTTCCTAGAAGTGGAATCATTGAGTCAATTGGTATATATATTTTAATTGTCCGTGTTCAGAGCATTGTCAAAGTGACATTCATGACCTTGAACAAACTTACCACACCTCTCACTCTAGAAAATACCTTTTTCAGCACCTTCTGAACAATCCATGCTTGATGAAATTTTATGATTTATGAAGTTTTGATTAAATAAATTATTTCATTTGTATATTTTAACCACTAAATAAATAAATATAGTTGGAATTTTGGAATCTACCTACATTTTTAAATTGATATATATTCTTTTTTCTTTAATTATATATTAATGATTTTTTAAAGTTTGATCACTGATCATTTTCCATACTGATTTTTATGATTTATTTATATAATAAATTAGTTATATCATTGACCTTGTATGTATAATTATTATTTTTCTAGCTTGTGATTTGTTTTCCTTATTTTTATAACATGCTTAATATTTTTGGCCATGAAGCATTATTTTTACATGTATACACTTAAATCAGTAAGTATTTTATGTCTTTTACATCTTGCTTAGAATTTCCCCATATAAATGTTACCAAAATATACTTCAATATGTTTTCAACATTTAATTTTAATATTTTTTGTTTCTTTATATTTTATATTTAAAAACTTTAAACCAACTATACTTCATTTTGATGCAAGGAATCAAGCATGGATTATATTTTAATTATTCTTCTAGATTGCTCTTTTATAGATGTATAATTATTTTTTCTCATGGCTTTGATACCCCAACATTGCATCCTAATATATGGCATATGTTTGGAGCCATTTCAGGCCTCTATTATCTTCCATGGATTTCTTTATTCATGTGCCATTTAACATAAGGTAACATATCATTTGATTTACAATACACTTTGATATCTCATAAGCCTATGGCAATTTCATTACTATTCCTTATCAGGACTATTACTATTCTTCCATATTTATGTTTTAAAATTAAATTTCAATAAGCTAATATGACAAAAACTATATCTAGTGTGTATATTATGTTTTTTTATTTTTTTAAGATTTTAATGTTTTCCATCATAGTTGGTGTATGAAGTTCTGTGAATTTCTACAGTACAGCAAAATGACCCAGTTATACATACATATATTCTTTTTCGCACTATATCCTCCATCATGTTCCATCACAAGTAACTAGATATACTTCCCTGTGCTATACATTGCAGCACATTCACAATAGCCAAGACATGGAAACAACATAAATGTCCACTGACAAATGAATGGATTAAGAAGATGTGGTATATATACATAACGGAAAGTTACTCAGCCATAAAAAAGAACAAAATAATGCCATCTGCAGCAATATGGATAGATCTAGTGAGTACTTTGAATATTTGATTGAGTATGAATTTGTATATTTAGAGAATTGTGAATACTTGTCCACAAATTGGGTAGATCTCTGCTAGCAAGAACAGTAGGTCAAGACTGTGCTGTTGGTCTGCTCATTCATAAGTGGGTCCAGGGACCAAGGGATCCTAGATCTGGTGCCAAACTAGCTGCCTGGAATGGGGCTTCCTAGGACTAGCCTACACTGGCTAGTGGGCAGGGCTGAGTGCTATCACTACAAAGCTTAAAGCAAGGTTCCAATATGAAGATTGCCAGCACCAGTGTCATCCTAAGATAGCTCCCCCCAAGGACTGATGCCTGCATCTATAGCCCCAGATTGAGTCTCATTTGCTCCCTACTTCTCTGGGAGGTGCTGTAATATCAGTATGTGAATCTGACCCAAGCCCTTTTCAACTGTCTGCTTCTTCCCACTTCCCATAGCCATCTTTTAGCTCCTCCAAAAGTCAGCCTCTCTGGTCTTCAAAAGCAAATCATTTGGTTGCTCATCTTCCAGGTACAGAATTAATGGCTAGGTATCTCAATGTGGTGCTCAGACTCTCCCCATTTTGTAGAAAATCCCTGCAATTTTAATTATCCTCCTGTTTTGGGGCCAACCACTTTGGAGTATGGCCCTTTACTATGTCTCCTCCTACCTGTTTTTCTGTAGTTCCTTCTTTATATTTTTGTTCAGGAAATGTATTCCTAGTCTTCAGGTCATTCTTGTCAGTAGCTGCTTTGTAAATGTTTGTAATTTTGGTGTTCCTATGGGAGGAATTGACCTCAGGGTCTTCCTATTCTGCCATGTCGGCCACTTCTTCCAATATGTCTGGCTTTATACCCAAACAATACTGCTGAGATTCCCATCATTTTACAGCATGTTTCAGAATCAGGAATAGGAACCCCCCAAATTTGTTCTTCTTTTTCAACACTGCTTGAATATTTGAGTTCCCTTTAGATTTCATATGAATTTTAGGATGGATATTTCTATTTCTGCAAAAAAATATTTTGGCATTTTGATAGGGATTGATTAAATATGCAGATCATCTTAGCTATTGTTGACATCTTAATAACATTAATTATATCAAGTCATGAAGGTCTTTTTATTTAAGTTTCTGTAACATCTTTCAGTGATATTTTGTAGTTTCCATTGTAGAGGATTTTGCCTCTTGCTTACGATTATTTTTAAATATTTTATTCTTTAAAAATTTTTATTAAAGAAGCATTGATTTACAATGTTGTGATAATTATTTTATTTATTTATTTTTTTTAAATTTTTTGTCTTTTTAGGGACCAGAACACAGCATATGGAATTTCCCAGGCTAGTGGTCTAATCAGAATTGTAGTTGCCAGCATACACCATAGGCACATCAACACAGTATCTGAGCTACCTCTGTGATCTATGGCATAGCTCACAGCAATGCTGGATCCTTAACCTACTGAGCAAGGTCAGGGATTGAAACCATATCCTCATGGATACTAGTTGGATTAGTTACCACTGAGCTGCAATGGAAACTCTCTTTATTTTATGCTTTTATAAATTGACTTTTTCTTAATTTCCTCTTTGTGTTGCTCATTGGTGTTATAGAATTTTTTATTCTTTAATGATAAAAAACTGTCAAAAAATTGGACACAGAAGGAATGCATCTGAACATTATAAAGACTCTATATAATAGTTCCACATCTTGCATTAGATTCAATATTGAAATGCTGAAACCTTTCATGATAAAAATCAGGAACAAGAATACACACTCTCACTACTTTTTTTGTAAATACATTACTAAAAAAATTTCTCTGAATTTTTTTTTTAATATAGGGCTGCACCCAAAACATGCAACCCACTGAGCGAGGCTAATGATCAAACCCTCACCCTCATGGATCCTGGTTGGGTTCCTTATTGATGAACTACGATGAGAACTCCCTATTTTCTCTCCTTTGGAGCTCAGCAAAATCATCACATTTTAAGAAAGGCTTTCTCTGATTATATTATCCATTTTAGGATTCTCCCTCTAACATCTGTAACAGAAGTCTATTTGTTATTCTCTAAGCAGTGAATAATTCTATATTTACTCTATTAAATGTTTTAACTTATTGTGTTTTTATTCTGTTATAAGATTATGAGATCCACTCAGGAAGGATTTTTTACATGATTCCACACTGACCTCCAGTTTTTTTAATTGTTGTGTTATCACTCAAAACAGAGTTACTAGCACTGAATAGGTATCTTAAGTTTAAAAAAAATCATAATGTAATAGAAAAAACTAGTCATCACATTTAAATTTGTGATAAAATTTTTGTATTTCTAACTAAACTTGAAGGCAGAATAAATTTTATATAAAAAAAGAAAGAAAAAACACTCACTGTGGCAGGTTTGGAATCTCTGGTTAATTAATCTAACTGGACCCAAATAACTGGGCTGATATTTTATTCTTTTTTTCCCACTGTACAACAAGGGGATCAAGTTATCCTTACATGTATACATTTTTCCCCCACCCTTTTTTCTGTTGCAATATGAGTATCTAGACATATTTCTCAATGCTGCTCAGCAGGATCTCCTTGTAAATCGATTCTAAGTTGTGTCTGATAAGCCCAAGTTCCCAATCCCTCCCACTCCCTCCCTCTCCCATCAGGCAGCCACAAGTCTATTTTCCAAGTCCCTGATTTTCTTTTCTGAGGAGATGTTCATTTGTGCTGGATATTAGATTCCAGTTATAAGTGATATCATATGGTATTTGTCTTTGTAATTCTGGCTCTTTTCACTCAGTATGAGATTCTCTAGTTCCATCCATGTTGCTGCAAATGGCATTATGTCATTCTTTTTTATGACTGAGTAGTATTCCATTGTGTATATATACCACATCTTCCGAATCCAATCATCTGTTGATGGACATTTTGGTTGTTTCCATGTACTGGCTATTGTGAATAGGTGCATGTGTCTCTTTCAAGTAGAGTTTTGTCTGGATATATGCCCAAGAGTGGGATTGCGGGGTCATATGGAAGTTCTATGTATAGATGTCTAAGGTGTCTCCAAACTGTTCTCCATAGTGGCTGTTCCAGTTTCCATTCCCACCAACAGTGCAGGAGGGTTCCCTTTTCTCCACAACCCCTCTAACATCTGTTATTTGTGGACTTCTTAATGATGGCCATTCTGACTGGTGTGAGGTGGTATCTCGTGGTAGTTTTGATTTGCATTTCTCTTATAATCAGCGATGTTGAGCATTTTCTCATGTATTTACTGTCCATCTGCATGATATTTTATTCTTGATTGACAATTGTCTCATCACGGTTCTAAAGCATTTTGTTTTTCCTCTGTGTTACCTTTTTCTCACCCTATGTGCTGTAACCTAGTAGTGTTTTCACACGTACATGTACTTTTAAATTTTTCTGGAAAATCCCAGTGAATTTAATTAATCATGACTCTTGGACACATTCCAATTCTAAGACTCAATGATATATATGGTTAGAAGGGATAAAAGGTCCAGAGATCTTTGCCAATAATACTGTAAAACTGATATAAACATTTCAGGAGGTCCTAGTTAGGTTTAAAATATAGCATGAAGAAAATAAAAGCACAAGAATTTATCTCAAACTCTCAAGTAAATTATGCTGGCTAATAGAATAAGGACTGAATCATTGAAAAAAAGTTTTCTATTTTGAAGTTTATAGGACAATATTTTACTAGAGACACATTTTCTTGAGAAATGACTTGTTACTGTCTTCCTATGTAAACATAGGATTTGCATGTCTTTTTGATAAATTATCCTATAAAAGTTTTTTTGTCCCTCTTTTTCTGCACACCATGAAAGTTCTTTTAAATAAGATATAATGCAAATAAAAACAATCTTATGATAATCATAAAAATCCAGGAAAAAAAGGAGCAGCTATGCAAATAAAATAATCCATTTCCTCAGGTAATACTACAGAATTTTCTCTCCTGTTGTCAAATTGGATGAAAGAATAATTCACATCCCCATGAATGAGTTACAATCTCATTCTTCAGATAGTGATTAAGCCTCCACAGGTAAGAATCAGAGTGGGAATAATGCTTCAGATTTGTGTGACTTTATTATGTAAGAAATTAAATTACTTTAAAATAAATTAAATTTAGATTCAATTCTATTTTAGCACTTAAAAATGTGTGACCTTGGGAAAATTTAGATATACTGTGCATTAAGTTTCTTAAACTATGAAATGGAGACTGTTTCTTGTACTGTAAATTTCAAGGTTATATATTGTGTTTGCATGGTTGGAATCTGCTGTAGGAATTTTGAGAAATGTAGTGGTAAATCAAAATATGTAAAACATTCTGAGAATCACCTGGGCTGCTTCAGGATAAAACATTATTGAATAAAAGTGGAGAGACATGGCTATTGCCATGGGCCAGAAGGGAAATGCAGGACCAGGGTGATGATCAAATTTGGGGTATATTTTGAAAGTAAGCACAAGAGGATGTGATGAGGATATTAATATGTAATATGAGAACAATAAGGAGTGAAAAACATTGTGAGTCCCCCCCCCCCCTTTTTTTTTTTGTCTGAACAGTTATATGGAAGCTGGTACCATATAATGAGATGGGGAAATCCCTTTTTTATTGTGGGAAGTTTTAATTTTGTTTTTAAATATACTAAACTGATATCCAAATATAGATGTTCAAGTTGGAGATGTTGCTTCTACAAAGTTGAAAATAAGTGGAAAGATAGGGGCTGAGATAAAAAGCAAAAATACTTCAGCATGTATTGGTCAGGAAAAGGAGGAATATCCAACACAAGACCCTAGGAAAGAAGTCTCAGTGTGGTTTTAGACAATTAAGAACAGTAGCACTTTATCCATAGTTTCATGCACTCACAATGAATATGGAAATTTTCTTATATGTGTCTTCAGTGTTACACATTTTTGACTTTATACATGGTGCAAATTTTCATGGACTCCCCTTCTCACCTTTTCTTTTTTATAACTTTTCCTTTAAAACTACACAAACAATTTACTTCCTCTATAAGATTTTCTTTGATTCCATTTTGATTGATATATTCCTACACTGAGAATCTAGCATTGTATGAATATCCTCACAGCTGCACTTATTACATGGGTCTGGAATTGCCTGAGCCCTTGTCTTGTATCGTATCACTGATCACAGGAAGTATGCCTTATTCAGCTTGGTAATTGCAATGTCTGTGACATATTGACATAAGTAGATATTTCATAAATATTCTTATAAATGATGATTAAGTAAAAGATGAAAATTATAACATATTAAGATTTTTACCCCATTGTTTTGTAGGTAAACTACTTCTAATATGTGAAGTCAGCTTCTGTACAGACTAGATGGAACCAAGGAACAATGTGACATTCTTTATCCTCCTGGGCCTCACACAGAATCCAAAGGAGAAGAATGTCCTTTTTGTTATATTTTTGCTCTTCTACATTTTGACTGTGGTGTGCAACTTGTTCATTGTTGTGACTATAACTATCAGTAAGACCCTGAACTCACCAATGTACTTCTTCCTTGCTAACTTATCATTTATTGATCAAATTTATTCTTCATACATTACCCCTAGATTGATTTCAGACTTGTTCTCTGGGGACAATACCATATCCTTTGAATATTGCATGACTCAGCTCTTTATTCAGCACCTCTTCACTGGATCAGAGATCTCCCTTCTGTTGGTGATGGCCTATGATTTTTAAGCCCCTGTTCATTATTTGATTATCATGAGGCAAAAGGTATGTGTTGTGCTACTGGTGCTGTCCTGTATTGGAGGTTTTCTGCATTCAATTATTCAAATGAGCACTATTTATGGGCTCCCATTCTGTGGCCACAATGTCATTGATCACTTTTTTTGTGACATATTCCACTTATTGAAACTCATCTGCACTGACACCTATGTCACTGGCATCTTAGTGGTGGCCATTGGAAGACTGATGTGCATTACTTTGTTTCTGCCCTTACTCATCTCCTATGAGGTCATCTTGCATTCTCTGAAGAACCTGAGTCAGTCAGGGAGGTGGAAATCCCTCCAGACCTGTGGTTCCCACATTACTGTAGTTGTCTGCTTCTTTGTTTCCTGTATTTTCATATGTGCAAGACCTGCTAAGACTTTCCCTGTTGACAAATCTTTGAGTGTGTTTTATATGGTAATATCCCCCATGCTGAACCTATTAATTTATAGTCAAAGAAATTCTGAGTTGACTAATGCTATGAAGAAGCTCTGGAGAAAATTATATTATATTACGTAGTAAATAAGTACACTATGCAATTAAGAACAGTATAATATAGCATCAGGGTCATTCTTCTTGTAATTTAAAAATCTTCACAAATTTGATGCAAATTTTCCTTTTGTCTAAAGGATTTGTAATAATTATAACTTTAAAAACATCTATAGGTTTGTGCTTCTAACAGTGGTTTCCTTTTTTACAGTTTATAATGTCTTGTTTATCACTGCACCTAGAAACATGAAATTCATTTAAAATAGGAAGTCAATAAATAATGTATAATTTATTAGTCAATAAAATTTTTATAGAGTTACACTCATTTTTCCTAATTTACTTCCTTTTAATACTTTCTAATTCTGTTTTATTTTAGGCATGTTCTTTTGTTTTAGATTCATTGACTTTCTTGTAATTGTTAAAATATTTAATGCTATCATATTATCCTTTTTGCTCAGTTTCACTTGCATTAGATATGATATTGTGACTGTCATATTTAATTGTTAAAATAAAATGTTGAAAGTATAATTGATAATAGGGCATTTAAAAATTGGATTTATTGGAGTTCTCACCATGGCTCAGTGATTAACGAATCTGACTAGGTACTATGAGGTTGCAGGTTTGATCTCTGGCCTGGCTCAGTGGGTTAAGAATCTGGCATTGCTGTGAGCTGTGGTGTAGGTTGCAGATGTGGCTCGGATCCCACAATGCTGTGGCTCTGGCATAGGCTGGCAGCTACAGCTCCAATTTGACCTCTAGCCTGGGAACTTCTATATGCCATGAGAGCAGCCCAAGAAATGGCAAAAAGACAAAAATAAATAAATAAATAAAATAAAAAATAAAAATTGGATTTATGCAAAATGCAATATTACAGAATAAATCTCCCACTCATCCCTTACCGGAGTTTCCACCTCTATTCCAGAGGCTGTCACTCTAGTCAGTATCAAAAAGTATTCAATTAATAATCTTTGCAAAAATAAGTATATTTGCATATATGTGTTTGCCTTTATCACTCTGTCTATTTTTTGCATTTTACTTTTGAATCTCATGAAAATCTTTACATGCAGGTCTATATAGACCTAACTTTTTCTGCTACTTCATCTGCTTAACTCTTCTACAAATACATATTAAAATTGGTTTATCCATTTCTATTCATGTTATCCTCAGTCTTGTTCTATAAGAAAAAATTTCTGCAAGTAAATCTTTTTGAAATTTTCTAAGTGTTAGTTCCTAGAAGTGGAATTGTTTAGTCACTTGGTATATGTATTGAAATGATCCATTTTCTTTAGCATTGCCAAAATACCACTCATGACTATGACCAAACTTCCTTCAGATTGGAAAATACCTTCTGAACAATACGTGTTTAGTGAACCTTTATGATATATGAAATTTTGATTAAGTAATTATTTAATTTGTATATTTTAATTACAAATAAATAAATACAGTTGAATTTTGGCATCTATTTACCTGTTTAAAATGATTTATATTCCTTTTTAAAGAATTGGCTATTAATGATTTTATGTATTATATTTGATCACTAATCTTTTTCCATACTGACTTTTATTATGTAATTGTATAATAAAAAATTTTCTCATTCACCTTGTACATAGAATTATTTTTCTAACGTGTGATTTGTGTTTTTTTTCTTATTTTTATACTGTGCATAATATTTTAGGCCGTGAAGAAATGTTTTTATATATATGTAATTAAATTGATAAATATTTTATGGCTTTAATGTCTTGCTTAGATTTTCACTGTTTCAAAGTTATCAATATATTCTTCCACAAGTTTTCAACATTTAATTTTAATGTCTTTTGTTTCTTTATATTTTATATTTAAAAATTTTAAAACAACTACACTTCATTTTGATGCAGGGATTCAAGAAGAGATTTCATTTTAACTATATTTCTAGACTTCTATTTTATGGATGCATGGTCATTTCTCCCCATTGCTTTGATATCCCAACTTTGTGTTCTAATATATGGCATATGTTTGCAGTCATTTCAGGCCTCTCTCATTTTCCATGTGTCTCTTTATTCATATGCCATTTAACAAGACTATAATTACATTTGGTTTAAAATATGCTTTGATATCTCATACACCTAGGGCCCCATTACTATTCTTTATCAGATCTATTACTATTTCTTCATATCAATGTTTTGAAATTAAATTTCTTCAGGCTAGTATGGTTAAAAAATTCATCTAGTGGGTATTTTGCATAAGATTTTATTGTGAAAGAATTTGTATGTTTAGAGAATGGTGAATTCTTTTCCACACACTGCATAGGTCTCTGATGGCATGGCCAGTGGTCCCAGACTGTGGTGTTGGCCTGCCCATCAGCAGAGTGAAGGACCAAGGCATCCTGGATCTGGCGTCCACCCCTGGTGGTTAAAGATGCTCATGCATGGCTGGGGCCTGAATGCTTCCTCCAGTAGTCAGGCTGCTGGTAGGTGGGTTTGTGTTCCTCCCTAGGTATCTGCCTGGTCTAGGGCTTCCTAAGGCTGGCCTACACTGGCTGGTGGGCAGGGCTGCGTCCTATCACTACAAAGCTTAAAGCAAGGTTCCAAAATGGAGTTTGCCAGCACCAGTGTCATACTAGCTCTCCTAAAGGGCTGCTGCCTGGATCTACATCCCCAAAGTCAGTATCAATTGCTCTGTGCTTCTCTAGGAGGCTCTGTAATATTAGCTTGTGAGTCTAACCCAAGCCCTTTTCAACTGACTGCTTCTGCCTACTTCCTATAGCCATCTTCTGGCTCCTCCAAAAGTCAGCCCCACCTGGCCTTAAAAGACAAATTATTTTGAGCCCTTATTTTCCAGATGCAGCATTAATGGCTAGATATCTCAAAGGGTGGATTAGATCCATCCCATTTTGTAGAGAATCCCTGCAATTGTAATTATCCTCCTATTTGTGTGTCCCCACTTGGGAGTATGAGTCTTAACTCTGTTGTCTCCTGCTCCCTATTTTGTTGTAGTTCCTTCTTTATATTTGTGTTGTAGTTTTTTAAGGGTAGTGTAATATGTTGTATTGAAATTTTTTGCCAGTCTTTGGTCAATCTCATCAGTAATTGCTACATATACATTTAATTTCCTGGCCTTGCTCAGTTGGTTAAGGATCTGGCCTGAGCTGTGGTGAAAATCAGAGGCATGTTTTGGACCTGTGTTGCTGTGGCTGTGGTATAGGCTGGCAGTTGCAGCTCCAATTTGAACCCAAGCATAGGGCCTCCCATATGCTGCAGCTGTGTCTCTAAAAAATAATTAATTTTAAAAAATGAAATTTAAAAAAGTATTCCAGCTCATGATGGTATTTTTATTTAGATGTCTGTAACATCTTTAGTGATATTTTGTATTTTTCCCTGTAGAAGACTATTGCCTCTTGCTTTAGAGGCTCTTAATTACTTTATTTCTTAGAATGTTGTATTAGTGTAGTTTATTTACAAAGTTTTGATAATTACTTTTGGTGCTGTTATAATTGCAATTTTCTTTTAAATTTCCTCTTTGTGTTTTTCATTGATGCCATAGAACTTCATCATTCTATAATGACAAAACTCTCTCCAAAAATTGGATACAGAGGGAAATACCTGAATATAATAAAGGCCACACATAATGGTTCCACAGCACATATTAATCTCTATATTAAAATGATGAAATCTTTCCTATTAAACATCAGGAACAAGACAAGAATGCATATTCTCACTAATTTTTCTGTTAACACATTACCAAAAGAAATTCCTTTGAATTTTTAGAATTTACTAATACAGATCATATCACCTCTAAAGTGAGATAATTTTATTAATTAATTAAATTTTACTTCATTTTACTGACTGTAACAGTGCTTTTAATAGTAGCCATTTCCTATCTTTTGTATCCCTGCCTAATCATCACATTTTAAGAAAGGGCTTCTCTGATTAGCTTATCCAGAGTAGGATTCTTTCTCTAATTTCTGTAAGAGAACTCTATTTGTTATCTTATTAGCAGTGAATAAGTCTGTAATTTTTACTCTTATTAAAATTTTTCTTTTATTGTTTTGCTATGTTATAAGAATATGAGATCCACGCAGGAAACTACATTTATATTATTCCCTTCCCCTCCCCCACCATTCTCCCATTTATTGATTGCTGTGTTATCACTCATAACACAGTTTCTGCCATTGAACAAGTACCTAAAATTAAAAAAAATAATTTAATATATTAAAATATTATTACTTCTAAATTGTTGATAAAATTTTGTATACCTAACCATATGTGAAGGCAGAATAAATTTAGTTTTTTAAATAAAAGGAAATAAACACTTGCTATGGAAGGTTTGGAAATGTTTGATTAATTCATTTAACTGGAAATAAATGACTGGGCTGGTATTTTATTCTTGACTGAGGTTGACCTCATCATGGTTCTGAAGCAATTTTTTTCTCTGCATTACATCTTTCTCACCATAATTATGTGACTGGAAAATCCCAGTGAATTTAATTAAGCATGAATCTGTCTTGGACACATTCCAATACTGAGACTCAATGATAAATATTATTAGAAGGGCTAAAAAGTCCAGTGATCTTTTCCAATATCATGAAAAAATGATATCCTTTTCAGAACTGATAGAAAACTTTCAGAAGGTTCTTTGTTAAGTTCAAAGTATAGCATGGAGAAAAGAAAATCACAAGAACTTCTCTCAGAATATAAAGCCAGCTATGCTGGATCCATCAACATGGTAGAATGAGAAGGACTGAAAAATTGAATGATATGTCTCTATTTTGAAGTTAGCAAGACCATAAGTTACTAGAGACACATTTTCTTGGGAAACCTGTTTGCTATCTTCCTATGTAAGCATGACTTATTTGTCTTTTTGATAAATAATAATTTAACATGGTAAATTGCTTGGTCTATCTTTTTGTGTGTGCACCATGAAATTTCTTTTAAATAAGATATAGTGCTAGTAAAAAAAAAATCTTCTGAGTAATCAGAAAAATCCATGGAGAAAATGAGCAGACATGAAAATGACTTAAACTATTTCTTCAAGTAATAATACAGCCTTTTGCCCTCCATTCCCAAACTGGATAAAAGAAGAATTCCATATCCCTGTGAGTGAGTTAAAAAATCATTCTTCAGATTGTGAACACACCTCCACAGACTAAAAGTAAGAGTAAATAGTGGAAATCATGCTTCCAAATTGTGACGATCTTTATTTGTAAAGAAATTAAATTTATTTAAAATAAGTCTAATTTAGATTAAATTTTAGTTTACTGCTTAAAATTGTATCACCTTGGGAAAATTAATGAGATGTTCTATGCATTAAGTTTCTTCAACTATGAAATAGAGATTAGAATTCCTGTTACTGTAAATTCAGAAATGATGTATTAAATTGTGACTGCATGGTTGGAATCCACTATAGGAATTTTAAGAAATGTAGTGTTAAAATCTGAATATGATTTAAAGAGAATCATCTGGGCTGCTTTAGGATAACACAATTTTGGAGGCCAGAATAGAAGTGAAGCAACATATCATGGAGCTATTGCCGTGGGCCAGGAGGGAAATGCACGACTATGGGGATGATCAAATTTGTGATGCAGTTTGAAAGTAAAGAAAAGGACATGTGATAAAGGTATCAATAAATACTAAGAGAACAATGGTATGTGAAAAACTTGGTTAAGAGTTTTTTTTTAATTATTTGAGCAATTATATGGAAATTGTTATTTAGTGAAATGGGGAACTCCAATTTCAATATGGACAATTTTAAAATTATATATATGTGCATATATATATATATATATATATATATATATATATACTAAATTCATATCCAATTATAGATGACCAAGTTGAAGATATTACCTATAAAATTTGAAAATAAGTGGAGAGTTAGGGGCTGAGACACAAAATGAAAGGGCTTCAGAATGTATTGTTCAGGAAAAGGAGGAATATCCAACACAAAACCCTAGGAAAGAAGTCTCAGTATGGTTTCAAACAGTTCAGGACCTACTGTTCTGTTCATAGTTTTATAAACTGACATGGGATATGTGAATTCCATTATATGGGTCTTCAGTATTATCTGTTTTTGATTTTATAAATGGTGAATATTTTTCATGCAATTCCCTTCTCATTATCTCTTGTTCTTCACTTCTCCTTTAAAACACAATTAAATCATGACTTTCTCTGGGAAGCCATCACAGTTTCCAGTTTTATAGAAATATTCCTACACTGTGACCTTAGCATTGTATGAATATGCTTATAGCCACACTTACTCTACCAGTCAGAATAATGTGACTTAGTTTATCCTCCTGGGCATCACATAGAATCCAAAGGAACAGAAAGGTTTTTTTTGTTAAATTTGTGCTCTTCTACATTTTGACTGTGGTGGGCAACCTGGTGATTGTTGCAACTATAACTGTCAGTAAGTCCCTGAACTCACGGATGTACTTCTTTCCTGCTAGCTTATTATTTATGGATGTCACAGGTTCTTTTTCTTTTACCCCTAGATTGATTTCATACTTGTTCTTTGGGGAAAATACCATATACTTCCAATCCTATATGATCCAGCTCTTTACTAATACCTTTTTGGTGGGTCAGAGATCATCCTTCTGTTGGTGATGGCCTATGACCACTATGTGGACAAATGTAAGCCCTTGCATTATTTGGTTATCATGAGATAATAAAAGGTGTGTGTTGTGCTGCTGGTGGTGTCCTGGATTGGAGTTTTTCTGCACTCAGTGATTCAACTGAGTAGTATATATAGGCTCCCATTCTGTGGCCCCAATGCCATCGATTGCTTTATGTGTGATATGTTCACTTTATTGAAACTCACCTGCACTGACACCTATGTCACTGGCATCTTAGTTGTGACCAATATAGGGATAATTTGTTATATTTCATTTCTGCTCTTACTCATCTCTTATGGAGTCATATTGCACTCTCTATAGCACCATCCTGTGTCAGGATGGGAAGCAGAAGGCCTTTCTGACATGTAGTTCCAATATCACTGTGGTTGTCTGTTGATTTGTTCACTATATTTTCATGTATGCAAGACTTTCCACATCGAAAAATCATTCAGAGTGTTTTGCACAGTCATATCTCCAATACTGCACCCTTTAATCTACAGTCTAAGAAATTCTTCCTTGACTAATGCTATGAAGCAGCGCTGAAGAAATAAAATGTCATATAATGTAATATGGTAGATAAGTTCATTATCCTGAATGAAGAGAGAAATTTTGCATTTTGGCTAATCTTCTTGGAATTTAAAGATCTTCATAAATATGAGGTAAATTTTCCTTTTCTATATAGGGTTTATGATGTTTACAATTAGGTATGAAGCATATGTTTGTGGTATTTTAACATTTTCCCTCACAGAATATAAACACTAAGTATCTAGTTTAACAATGCACCTAGAAAATTTGTATGCATTTTAGTTGAGTAAGTAAATAGTATGAATTACCTTAGTCAATTAAATTTTTATAAAGTTAAACTAATTTTTACTTAATTTATGATTTTTAATACATTTTCATTTTCAGTTTTGTTTTTAGTCATTCTTATCTCTTCATTCTTTTTCTTGTACTGGTTACATTATTTAATATTATATAGACTACACTCAATTGTGCTGTTTGTGTTACATATGACATTTTAAGGTAATATTCTACTTTTTAAAATAAGAAACTGAAAGTACAATGGGTAATAATAACTTTTAGAAATAGAATCCCTACAAAATGGAATATGCATAATAAACCTCCTCCCTCTCCTAAGCCAGATTTCCCCATTGTTCCTGATGTACTCACTGTATTCCTAAGATTCTTCAAGTAAAAATATTTACAAAAATAAATATATTTTCACATATGTGTTTTTAAATATATCCCGTTGTTTACATTTTGCACTTTACTTCTTGGCCTCCTGAAGCTCTTTATATGCCAGTCTATATAGACCTAACTCATTCTGTTTCCTTATACACCTTAACTTTTATAAGAAGATACACTAAAATTGATATATAAATTGTATCCATGAGATGCAGGTTTGAGCCCTGGCCTTGCTCAGTGGGTTACAGATCCTGTGTTGTTGAAAGCTATGGTATACATCACAGATTCATCTCAGATCTTGCATTGTTCTGGCTGTGGTGTAGGCTGGCAGCTGTAGCTCCAATTTGACCCCTAGCCTGGGAACCTCCACATGCTGGGGGTGTGGCCCTAAAAAATAATAATATTAAAACTAAAATAAATAAATAAATAAATAAATAAATAAATAAATAAATAAATAAAATTGGTGTTCCCATTGTGGCTCAGCAGGTTAAGAACCTGACATGGTGTTGTGAAGATGAGGGTTTAGGCCCTGGCTTTGTTCAGTGGATTAAGGATCTGGCTTTGCTACAAGCTATGGCATAGGTTACAGATGTGATTTGCACTTCCCTCACCTTCCCCAACTCCTCCAAATTTTAGGTTCATTTTTGAGAGTTTGAAAACATCACATAGAAATATATTTTGAGGAAAATGATGTTTCAATACCTTGATTCCCCATCCAGAAAATCATGCATATTGTGAAGGATTGATTGACATCTCAATAAATGTTTACAATTATCTCCATAGAATGTACATAAATCTTACCTTTTTGTTTTCTTATTAAAAAGAGGACTCATTTACATTTGACTCACATTTTCAATGAGCTGGTGAGAAAGGCCTAATGTCTTATTTTGGCATGAATTACAGCACAATCCCCAAAGCTATGGGCATATGACTGTATTCAAACATTCATTGGCCTATATCCAACAACACACAAGTTTGTATCCCACCACACACTCAGATATGCATCTGACCTCATGTGAATATACATGGGCATATATTTGTACATATTCAATAATATGAATATCTGTATCCAGTTTCAGATCTCAACTGAACCTCTATGTGACAAAACATGGATAATTATGTGAACACTGATATGAATGCACTAGTGTATGTATATGCATATATATGTGATGTGATCACATACATCTGCATATGTCTATGCATAGGGTTGTATCTTACTATTCACTGGCCTGTATCTGAGCATACATGAATTTTGGCAGAACTCAATTGAATGATTTATATGTTCCATGGGTCATGGACTTTGTTGCTCACTTTCCTAAGAAAGGAAAAAGTATTTCCATCTCACTCTGTATCTGAAAATGTACATGCCATGTGGGTTAAAGATGGAAATATGAAAAGAAGATTTTCAAAAATTTAAAGAAATTTAGAAATTCATTGCTGGCTTTTCTGACCTGAACTCCTCTTGGATGATAAAACTGTAGCCCTCCAGATCCTTGGGGCAGAGCTTCCATGCTGGTCCACTTGCATCTCTTACAAGCATCCTAAATTAAAAAGTCCAATTCTTGCCTTAAAAAATTCATGTCAGGGAAGTCTTTTGAGATGTACATGCAGACATCTTTCGCCCTGAGTCAAGCTTCCTCTCCCCTGCATCACAGCATAGGTGGTAAATCCTTGATCCCAACCACATTTACTTCAGGATCCAGGTGAATAAGTTCTTTATTTACTGCAAATTTTCCAAATAGTTGGAAGATTTTGTAGATTTCTATGTTAATTAGCTCTTTCTGCATGACAAATTATCCCAAAATGTAGTGAATCAGAACACATGTATTATCTCATAGTTTTTGTAGGTTAGCAAACTGTGCATGACTAGGCTGGTTGCTCCTTCAGGTTCTCTCACAAGCCTATAATTAAGGTGCCACCTGGGGCTGCAGTCTCACATGAAGGCTCAGATGAGGAAGGATTCAATTCTTAACTTGTACATATGGATATTGTGAGGATTCATTTTCTCAATATAAATGAAAAAACATATTAAATTATAATTCCAACTCCATCCTACTGCCCTTGGATTGTTGTCGTGTATTTTATTGCTTCATATGCTATATACCCCTGAATGTATTATTAATCTTTCATTAAAATAACCTCTATTTAATTCATATGTTATTCCCAATTTTTTCATTCTTTTCTGTAAATTTAGATTTCCATATGATGTTGTTTTCTTCAGTCTCAATAATTCTCTTTACATTTCTTGTAATGAATGTCTACCTGCTATGATTTTTCCTACCCCTTGTATTCTTAGATTGTTATTGAGCTGCATACAGTCAAATTGTGAATACGTTTAGATAAGCCAAAAAAAAGTTGAATTGCTGAAAAATTAAGCAGAAATTTTAGCATATTCTCAGTGTACATGTTTGGGAAAAGAATTTAGAGGCCAAGTTCTACATTTAGAGAGACATTAAATGCATGATATTGCTGAAATCCAAGATGATCTGTTTGAGAATTAATGTCTACATACCAGGAATAAGGAATATACTGTAGACTTTCAGGCATCACTTATTGCCTGGACTACCCCTTTCACTTTTTATTCTTTATCATTTCCAACTTTTTCTGCTCCAAACTGTTGTTGGTCATCTGGGTCAACAGAGACATTGAATATCTTTCTTATCATGATACAGTTCTCAGGCAGAGCACTAAATGAACTTCAGTCAAGTTTTTCTACTTAAGTGAAAGCAATTTAGTGGGTTTTCTAAGCATCAACTCACTTAGGACAAATACAAGAGAAATAATTGAGTTTTATTCTCTAGGGTCAGGAAAATCTTCATGAAATTTGCCACTTCCCATGAAAGTACAGCTTACTGTCATTTAATGGTTTTGGAAAAATTTCAGCTACATTTTTTTCAAATATTTTACTTACTCTATTTTTTTTTTCTTTTTCTGGAATTATAATTAAACAAAATGTATTATGGAACTACGCACTATGATTTTAAATGTCTCCTGTGATATTTTCTGCATTGTTCATTCTTTTATCTCCCTCTGCTTTGATCTGTATATTCTCTTCTAAACTTTCTTTCTATATACTAATCTTTTTTTATGTCTGTCCAATCTACAGTTAAACCCAATGATTACATTATTATTTCAGTTTTATATATTTTAATTTTCAAATTTATTTCCTTCAATTTATTATCCATCTGGTGCCTTAATTATTTGAGCACACTATGTTTATTTTAAAATTCTGGTTTTTTCATAGTTTGATTCATCTGTATCTATTTCTATTGCTCTACTTTTCAGTTAGGTCTTATATTAGAATATGTTTTATCACTTTTGTTTTTGTTGAAGATTTTATACTTAAAAATTTGAGAGGCAATGCTGAGATTTTGGTGATGTTTTCTTATTTGTGATAATTTTATTGTTTTCAGCTATCAGCTGAGTCTGAGGAAAAAATGTCCCAGAAAACCTCAATCTAATTAAGGAATTAGATGTTTCAGACTATGCTTGAGTTTCTTTTTATTTTTTCATTTTTAAAAATTTTATTGAATTGTAGATGATTTACAATGTTTTGATAATTTCTACTGTACAACAAAGTGATTCAGTTATAAATATACACACATCCAGTCTTTTTCAGATTTTTTTCCCATATAGGTCATCACAGAATATTGGGTAGAGTTCCCTGTGCTATATATACAGCTAGTCCCCATTGACCATCCATTCTATAAACAATATTGTTCATATGCCAAACCCAAACATCCAATCAATCTCTCTCCCCCACCATTCCCCTTTGGTAACCATAAGTTTGTTTTTAAAGTTTGTGAGTCTGTTTCTGATTTGTAAATAAGTTCCTCTGTATATATATTTTTTTGGATTCCACATATGAGTGGCATCATATGATGTTTGTCTCTCTCTGTCTGACTTACTTCACTTAGTAGGATAATCTCTAGGTCCATCCATGTTGTTCCTAATGGCATTCATTATTTTTTATGACTAAGTAACATTCCATTTGCATGTATGTACTGCATCTTCTTTTTCCATTCCTCTGTCAACAGACACTTAAGTTGTTTTCATTTCTTGCTATTGTAAATAATGCTTCAATGAACACTGAGTTGTGTGTATCTTTTCCAATCATGGTTTTCTCAGGATATATGCCCAGGAGTGGGATTGCAGGAACATATGATAGTCCTATTTTTGTTTTTTTAAGGAACCTCCATACTACTCTCTATAGTGGTTCTAACAATTTATATTACCACCAATATCATAGGAGTGTTACCTTTTCTCCACATCCTCATCAACATTTATTGTTTGTAGATTTTTTGATGATGGCTATTCTGATGACTGTGAGGTGATTCCTATTACAGTTTTTATTTGCATTTCTCTAAAAATGAGTGATATTGAGAATCTTCTCATGTATATTTAAATCTGTTTTTAAGGGCTTTGCCAGAGGTATATTGAAATTCCCAGGCTCAAGGTTTAATTGGGCTATAGCTGCTGGCATAACTTACAGCCACAGTAATACCAGATCTGATGTGCCTCCAAGACCTACACTACATCTTGCAGCAATGCTGGATCTTTAACCCACTGAGAAAGGCCAGGGATTAAACCTGCATCCTCAGGGATAGTAGTCAGGTTCTTAACCCTCTGAGCCACAACAGGGACTTCTAGATCTTATGCTCATTTTTTGATTGGATCATTTGTTTATTTTATATAGAAAGTCTTAAGTTGTTTGTATATTTTGGAGATTAATCCCTTGTTGGTTGCTTAATTTGCAAATATTGCAAATATTTTCTTCCATTCTCTGGGTTGCTTCTCTGTTTTGTTTATGGTTTCCTTTGCTGTGAGAAACTTTTAAGTTTAATTAGGTCTCATTTGTTTATTTTTGTTCTTATTTTCATTACTCATGAGATAGACCAAAAATATTGCTGAAATTTATGTCAAAGAGTGTTCTGCCTATGTTTTCCTCCAAGAGTTTTATAATGTCCAGCCCTACATTTGTGGTTTTTAGTATTAGCCCATATCTTTAGCAAAAAGAGGACCTCAAATTCAAGGTTAGGTGTCAGGCTTTTATTCATTTCAAAATATGGGCCACAACAATCCTTGACCTTGCTGGTTTTCTAATGACTTCAGATATATGCATGTTAGATTTTCTAGGTATTCTAGTGGTTGTTATTAAAATTTTTGGTGCAAAACAAGCCATTCTTGCTTTACAGATAACAAATATTATCTCTTTAAGTTTCTAGTTTGATAGTGTACATAGTTCACAAAGAATTATTGTGTGTTATTACATATTTTGAGGCAATGTCTATATCATTTGTATTGTCAGTATATAATACATATTAGGACACATAAATTCAGCTTATAGGCTATTGAAAACATTATTGAACTAGCAAATATTTTAATTCATCCAGAGAGAAGGTAACAATAGTAGTTATTAGCATTCAGCTGGAAGGGACACAGAGAATTATGTCTATGTATATATTAGCTCTCTAGTTGAGTTATAGTCCACAGTAACCTAGATCATATCAGATAGTTTTTCCAAGTGAAAGATAAGTTTTCAATTTTTACCACCTACTGGTAAAAGAGAAACTGGTGCTTAGATGTACTCTTTAAATCATAGACATACTACATGTAACATTTGTGTTTGCTGCATTGCATCCATTTTTTAGTAGGCAAAAAACCACCAACTTTAAAAAATCATCAGAATATAGTTGACTTAATAATGTTATGTTAGTGACAAACCCACAGAAAATACAATACTCAATGGAGAAAAGCTGAAATCTTTCCCACTAAAATATGGAACAAGACAAGGATGCCCACTCTCTCCACTGTTATTCAACATAGTATTGGAAGTCCTAGCCATAGCAATCAGACAAATGAAAAAAAATAAAAGACATCCAAATAAGAAAAGAAGTAAAACTGTTACTGTATGAAGATGACATGATACTATATATGGAAAACCCTAAGGACTCAACCCAAAAACTACTTGAACTGATCAACAAATTCAGCAAAGTAGCAGGATATAAGATTAACATTCAGAAATCAGTCACATTTCTGTATGCTAAAAATGAAATACTAGAAAAGGAATACAAAAATACAATACCTTTTAAAATTGCACACCAAAAAATCAAATACCTGAAAATACACCTGACCAAAGAGGTGAAAGACTTATATGATGACAACTTTAAAACATTAATCAAGGAAATTAAAGAAGACAAAGAAATGTAAAGATAGTCCATGCTCCTGGGATGGAAAAATTAATATTGTAAAAATGCCCATACTACCTAAAGCAATCTTTATATTCAATGCAAACCCCATCAAATACCCCATGACATTTTTCACAGAACTAGAAAAAAACCCAAAAATTTATATGGAACCCAAAAGACCCAGAGTTGCCAAAGCCATTCTGAGGAAGAAAAACCACGCAGGAGGCATAACTCTCCCAGACTTCATGCAATATTACAAAGCCACAGTCATTAGGACAGTGTGGTGCTGGTACCAAAACAGAAAAACTGACACATGGAACAGATTAGAAAACCCAAAAGTAAACCCAGACACCTACAGTCAATTAGTCTTTGACAATGAGCCAAGAACTTAAAATGGGAAATAGTCTTTCAGCAAATATTGCTTGGAAATCTGGACAGCTGTATGTAAATCAATGAAACTAGAACACACCTTCACACCATGCATGAAAATAAACTCGAATGGCTTAAAGACTTAAATATAAGACAAGGCACCATATCTTTTGTTGCTTTAGGTAGAATGGGTATTTTGTCAAATGCAAATCAAAACTATAATTGCTTAGGACAGCTATTGAAAAAAAGTCAATGGTATTGGCAAGGATAAGGAGAAAGGAAGCCATTGGCCACTGCTGATAAGACTGTAAACTGGTTACAGCCATTACCAAAAACAATATGGAGGTTTCTCAAAAAATTAAAAATAAAACTAACAAATGATCTAGCAAGCATTACTGGGTATTTATCTAAAGGTATTGAAATCAGGACCTTGGAGAGGAACTGCACTTCTGTGTTCATCACAGCATTATTCACAAGAGTCAAGATATGAAAACAGCTTAAATGTCTATTTTTGGAAAAATGGATTAAAAATCTGACCTGTACATACAACAGAATATTATTCAGCCTTAATAAAAGAGGAAATCCTGCCATTGCAATTATGAGGATGGATCCGGGGAACATTTGCTAGGTGAAATAAATCAAACACAGCCAAATAACTTCATGACCTCACTTATAGCAGTTATCAAAAATGATCAGATTCATAGAAGCAAAATAGAAGGGTGGTTACCAGGGGCTGAGGGAAGGGGGAAATGAGTAGGTGACAGTCAAAAGGTACAAAGTTTCAGTTATGAAAGTTAAATAAATTCTGCAGATTACATAATAGCATGTATAGTTAACAATACTGTTTTGTATGTTAAAATTTACTAAGATGAAGATATTCTATTAAAGTGTTATTACTATGATAATTATAATAACTATAAAGAAGACAGGAGAAAGTAAAAAGCAAAGATATGTTTATGAACTTGATAGGAGTGATGTTTTCATGGCTGAGTATTCATCCCAAAACACTTTGAAAGGAGTGCATTAAATATGCATAGAATATTCCATGTCAGTTATACCTCAATAAGTTTGTTTATTGTGTGTGTTTGTATATATACACAAGATAAACACTCAAGACATGAGACATAATCTTATGTTGTATCTCTGACACTGTGTTAACCTATACATTTTCTGAGGCTCAGTTTCCTCATCCTGGCAATATAACTTATTATATTGGAGCAAAGCAGTTTATCTGGTAAAGTATACACTGCAAAATTACACTATATTATTTTGCAGGATACAGCACATGCATTTATAGTCATCTGAATTAATTATACTTCTACTCTGTTCAAACTATAAAGTCCCGTGTTCAAAGTTAAAAAATATTTAAATTTTGAACATATTGAAATTGTTATCATTTAAGTAATAAGAAAAGCACAACATGCCATAAGCACATGGAGTAGGATGCAAAACATTTACAGCTCTGTAAGACTTCAGAAGATGAGATATTTTGAGTCCTGAGTGCTAAGTGATAGCATATTTGTAAGACATAGTAATTATATGTCTCTATCTATGCACACACATGTAGGACCTAAATACAGAAATTTAACATTGATAGACAAATGAGACCCTTTTTTTTTTTTTTTTTTTTTTACTTTTCCACTGTTGTTCAGTTGCTCTCGCTGGGCTGTTAGATTGGAAACAACATATCTGGCAACAATTCCTCACTTTATTGATGAGCAAATTGAACTCTGGTGCAGAAAAGTGATTTGATAAACATTAATGAATTTATCTGTTCATTCACAAATACTTTTGAGACTCTACCAAGTTGGGGGGACTGGACATTTTAGAGGTAATGCAGTGTATGTCTCTGTGATGATGTCAGAAACAAACCTGAATGAACTGATGTGACATGGCACTAAGAATTCCTTTCTGTGGCCAATTTGTAAAAACGGTCAGATAACATATACTACACACATTTGAATAAATCCTCTACTTTGAAAAGGAGAACAAAAACAAAAAATAAACTGAAAGTAGGGTCTTCTGATCTCAAATTCTACAGGCAAGGGTCTTGAAAGTTCCCAATCTGTCCTTTCAATAAGTAAAAAGTTAAACAGACTAAAAATTAACCTCTGTTTGAGTCCTTAAAGAGAGGAAGGCACCAGACAAATAGCAGACTCCAAGATTTGAAAAACAGACAGGGAAACAGCAGCAGTCAAGGCTTACCTGCAGAGACACAGGAGTAGAAACCCCATGGGAACCAGCGCCTGGATAGGAAAACATGGACCCAAATTGACAAAATGCTGAGGCTCAGCGTAGGCATCACTGAGAGTTAAAAATTTCAGGGGGATTCAGTTCTCACTGTGGCACAGTGGTTTAAGAATGCAACTACAACAACTCACTGAAGATGCCCTGGTTCAATCCCTGTCCCAGCACAGTGGGTTAGATTATCTGGTGTTGTCATAGCTGTGGCATAGGTCTCAGCTGTGGCTTGGAATCAATCCCTCGCTTAGGAACTTCCATATGGTGCTGATACAGCCATAAAAATAAAAAAAAAGTAAAAAATAAATTAAAAATTCAGGGAGATACACACATAGGGGCCCCTCACAACATTGAGAGATTTATCACAATGATCTTGACCTCATTGACACAGAAAATATTGGGGAAATATTATTTGTACTTCCAGCAGCAGGGAGGCAAAGGGAACTATTTTGAAATATGTCAGAATAATTTTCCTAAAAAGTGTGCCCCCAGGGGACACTAATTAATCTCAGCCTAGCCTGTTGGGGTATTATCTGAGCCTAACTAACCCAGGAGGAAGTTAATACCAAACTCCAGCTCACTCTAGCTATCCAGTTCTTCTTAAGGGAGGAGAAAAATACAAAGAAACAACTATGAAGTTCACAGTCCAAAGGCATAGGCTCACTTTAAGTCTGAGACCTAACTATGATACTGTAGAACAGTTTCCCAACTCAAGCACCTTATCACATCATCACTAAAGATCCATTTATAACCATTTCTTCTTAATTAGTACATCATGTTCAGCTATCCAGAGAAAAACTGCACTTCTTATTAAAGGCAAAAAACAAAAACAAAAAAGAGTTTGATGACACAGAGATCATACCAGAATCAAACTTGGCAGAGATGTTGGAATTAAATATCAGACTAGGAATTTAAAATAGCTATAGATAACAAACAACAGTCTCACAGCTCAATGCACGTAGAAGCCCATAGTATGACACCAGAACTTTGCATAACCTTTGATTCTGAATGGGTTCCTTTCCTCAGGTTCTGTTCAAGTTCTGGCCATTTGGTTCCAAGTTGGGGAGAAACTTTGGTTCTGGAAAGTTTTTACTCTGCATATATTTCAGCTGCAATGACTTCCTGTTTTGTTATGTTGTCACTGAAAAAAAAAAAAAAAAAAAACTTATTATCTTGTCAGAAACAGGATAAGTCCAGATCCAGCCAGATCCAGATCCTTGCTGGTTCTACTGGTCCATTATAACTAATATGCTAATATTTTAATGAATCTAGCAGACAGCAGGCAAGCACCAATGGACAATGTCAGTAAGGAGAGGGAAATTTTGAGAAAGAACCAAAATGATAAGCTAAAATCAAAACCACTAACCAAACGAAGAATGCTTTAATGGGTTCACTAGTAGCCTTGATATGGCAGGGAAACTAATCTGTGAACTTGATGATGTATCAATGGAAACTTAGAAAACTGAAAATCAGAGAACAAAATGA
This sequence comes from Babyrousa celebensis, assembly GCA_028533215.1. NCBI lineage: Eukaryota > Metazoa > Chordata > Mammalia > Artiodactyla > Suidae > Babyrousa > Babyrousa celebensis. The sequence continues at coordinate 24,026,182 of CM052694.1, read as the reverse complement.
ATAAAATATAGAATGATTGCCAGAGGTGGCTCAGGGGCAGGAAGATAAAGAGGCAGAGCAGAGAGGATTTTTAGGGCAGTGAAAACTACTCTGTGTAAGACTATGTTGATAGGAGTTCTCATTGTAGCACAGCAGGTTAAAGATCTGGCGTTGTCACTGTAGTGGCTGCTGTAGCTGCTGTGGCCTGAGTTGGATGCCTTGTCTGGGAACTTCCACATGCCTGAGGGCTAGGCAAAACAAAATAAAATAAATAAAAAAGAAAGACTATAATGATAGATTCACATCACTCTATATCTTTTTGAACTCCTGGAACATACAAAACTAAGAGTGAACCCTAAAGTAAATGAAGGACTTTGAGTGATTATGAAGTGTGGATATGGATCTACCAGTTGGTATATATACATAAAAAAAAACTTTGATGGAAACTATTAATGATGAGTGTATATGAAAAATATCTGTACCTTTCTCTTAATTTTGCTGTGAACAAAAACTTCTCTAAGAGGGATAAAAAAAGGAAAATTTAATGAAAATGGAACGGGCCATACAGAACAAAATTAGAGAGTTCTCATTAGTAAATCCAGAACCATCCCCAAAATACTTCCTAAAATAAAACTTACCAACAACAAACTAAGTAAAGAGATGGAAGAAAAAAGGTGATTATTCTGACAAAGTAGTATCAAAAAATTTCTCTACTAATCCCACAATAAGGATTTTTGAGTTGTCAAATCACTTTAAAACATTTAAAAAGGAGAGGAAAACTTACTGAGTGGGAATCTCAATCAAATCAATCTGGTGCATTCAAAAAGTTTTTACTTGATCCAGGCTGCAGATGAATGATTCTCTTGCCCCCATCCAGGTCACAGAGGGACTGAAGGAGACCCCAATGGTGGGCACTCCAGGTCACTGCAGATATCAGAAATGTGCAGACATACTGTCTTCCAAAGTACAGGGCTGGAGCTCCCATTGTGGCACAGCAGAAACGAATCTGACTAGGAAACATGAGGTAGCAGGTTGGATTCCTGACCTCGATCTGTGGGTTAAAGATCTGGCGTTGCTGTGAGCTGTGGTAAAGGTTACAGATACTGCTCGGATCCTGTGTTGCTGTGGTTGTGGTATTGGCTAGCAGCTATAGCTCTGATTTGACCCATAGCCTGGGAACCTCCATATGCTGCAGGTTCAGCCCTAAAAAGCAACAACAACAACAACAAAACACACACACACACACAAAAACCCAAAAAACAAACAAACAAAAGGTCAGAGCTCAGGTGAGGAAGAGAGAGATTCTGAGAGGTGAATGCCAATGAACAGGGCAGAAACAATAGGAAAGAAAGTGTGAAAAAGGGGAGGAGATTTCTGGAGGAAATAAGTCTCTCAGAAAGTACTGTTACAGCAACATAAAATGTCTGAAGTGTAGACTACCACTTTGGAAAGTAAGATCTAACTAATTATGGGAGTCAAGGAACTCCAAGCAGAAGAGTTAATAAATTAGGCTTAGTTCTGAAATTTAAAGTAGTTAAACAATAAAACTATAAAAACATGTGAGTGATACTTTGAACATGAAACTTGAAATGCTACCTTGACCTATCTCTAAGCTACATACATATATCTCTTTATGATACTCAAAATGCTCATCCCATTTAAATATAGGACGGGAAAGGTAGATAGAAGAATTATTGTAATATAATAGTCTGTAACTTATAAATGAGGAAAAACAACTAAATAATATTCCAAAAGGTACTAAAATCCACATAGCAAGCAAACTAATATGGTGGTTGAATATCTTAAGATAATATTAAAGCTGGACAGAGGAATAAGAAATATCATATGAGGTCACCAATATGTAGAAACAAATAAAAATGATGCAAAAGAATTTAGAAAACAGAAACAAATTCAAAGATTTTAAAACCGAACTTATGGTTACCAAAGGCAGAACGTGGTGCGGGGAGGGATAAATTAGGGTGTTGGGATTGACATATACTTGCTGCTATATATAAAATAGATGGATAACAATGACCAACTGTATAGCACAGGGAAATCTACTCAATACTATGTACTCACCTATATGGGGAAAGAATCTGAAAAGGAATGGATATATGTATAACTGATTTATGTTTCTGTATGCCTGAAATTAACAGAAGTTTTAAATTAACTATATGCCAGTAAAATTTTTTAAACTATGTTTGGTCACTTATAATGGTGCATGATAATGTGAGAAAAAAGAATATATACATGTATCTGTAACTGGGTCACCATGCTGTACAGCAGAAAATTGACATAACACTATAAACCAGCTATAACGGAAAAAAAATAAAAATCATAAAATAAAAATTTTAAACTATTACTAAATAAGATTTAAAATAATAAAGTTTTATTAACATAATAAGATATATTGGTGCATTAAAAATGAGATGGCTAGACACCACTAGTATTTGAAAATTAGGGCACCAGAAGGAGCTGCACTGCTGGTGCTGCTGGTGCTGGCCGCCCTGCAGCCTTCATCGCTGCCTTCAGTCAGACTGCGCTCCGTTCTTCAGTGCCAACCTCCTTTGGACACATCGCTACTTCTAGACATTTCCGGTGGGCTTGGATCTTGTCGGGTGAGACTGCTTCTGCACTAGGAGTCCAGGAGGAGAGCGAGGGACTCTGCACAAGCGGGAGGTGGGAGCGGTAACGGAGGTGACTGGACTCACTTCTTGGATCTAGGGCTAAGGGTTTCTCCCCTTCATCTTGCTCCTGGCTGCAGGCTGATCGACGGATCGCCCCCACCCCACCCCCACCCCAGGAGGTGTGGGAGGCTGATGACATCTCTCCAGAAGGGTTTCTTTGCACTTGATGTCAGGCCTGGCTGGGGGGGTGGGGAGGGGAGCAGACATGGCCCCTCCCCCACCCCTTCCAGGGGCGGGCACTAACAGCTAGGTAGCTGTTAGCTGAGGGTGATCCCTGACTACTTTTGTTCATTTGGCCTTAAAGGGCTGTGGGCTTCAAGCCCTTTGGCCTGGCCCTCCTCCCCCATTCACTAATTCTACTGAAAGGGAGAGGTAGACCTGACTCTTGGAGGAGTCTTTGGCACTAATTAAGATTATTCGCAGTGTAACATTCTGGTCGGTATTTCTGAAGCAGTTGCTAGCAATTAGAGGAATAACCAGGACAGAAACTACCAGAAGTGCTCAGTTTCTGTAATACTCCCCTTTTTTAGGATTTAGGAACTGTTGGTAGCTTTGGACCATTTTCTTCTGAAAACCAAGAGTAATGCTTTTAGTAGATAAAGATTCTACTGTTGAAGAATCAAACTGTACTCACCTGACTGGAAAAAAAGTTTCTAGCATTGCTACTAAAGAAATACACACTCAGACACCTAGTGGTTCTGAGTGCCTTTTTTGAAAATGAACTCTCATTACATGCAAAGTTAGCCTTAAGGAATCTTACAAAAGTTCCTTTGTTCAGGAGTGTTCATGGGGCAGGAAGAATAGAAATTTTCCTTGCTACTGGCATTTCTGAACCTCCTAGTCATAACTAGTGTGTCTCCAACTTGTATATACTGGCGTATTCTTTTCCTCTTTCCAGGAGGAACAGAGCCAATCGCCTAACCAAAATCCTTGGGATCAGTATGTTTTGGAATTCAGAAAACTTTGGATTTTTATCTTTAGAATTTAGGAAGACAATAAGGTGCATAGATGAGCGATCACTCCAGCAGAGTCCAGGCAGCACCCTAATTCAATATTAATGTTTGTGCAGATGTAGGTAGAAATTAATGGAAATGAGAAATAACCTCAGGTCATATTTTTGCCACCGAGTTAGGTGTACATCGAACTTGGGAGCATTTCTTTCATTTTTAGACGTTTCTGAATTGAGAACTACAGATAAAGTTTTGTGGACCTTTGATAGCTATTGTAAAAGCTGAGTTTTGTTATGTGCCAGACGGTGACCAAGATGAGTGTTTATTATGCAAGTCTCAATAAATCTGTGAGATGGGTGCTATTCTAGTCTGCTTTCACTCTTAGGTTTTCAAAGTTCAGCTTGTCCAGAACCTGCCAGGGGAGAACTGCGATGTTATCTATTAAGTCATACTTCTGGTGTTTTAACCATAAGTGATTCGCCCATGTACCAAGGAATGCAAGATAGTATATCTATTTTCCAAGCACATTTGTTATAGGCACTGGATTTACCAGTCCCATTTAGTCTGTCACATTATCAGCCCATTCTTTTAGTTGAAGTAACAGGTTCCTTCAGATGAGCTGATTGAGACATTCAGACCTTGGTCTAGAGACTGCTAAGGCTTTTGTCTTCCCCTTTCTATATTCCCACCAATATGAACTGCTTACATGTCCTTCCCACATCTCTCTTTTGTCTCTCACAGCTCTTGCAGACTGCTCCTCTCCTTAGAGCCTCTCCCACCATCCCCTACCTCCAGCTCTTTCCTCATTGCTCTTCCAGACTGCACAGGCACCACTCCTCAGGATTTCTCTACTGATACCCTTTCCTTGATTCCTTTGGGAGCTCTTCAGGGTAACTCCATAGTGCCCTGTGCTTGCCCCAGTTACCTCAGGTAGCTACTATTGAGACAGACAGCAACACTTCAACCCTTTTTTCCATGGAATGCTATTCATTTCCCCAACACAGTACCTGGCACTTAAGTTCCAGTATCTGAATGTAGAAAATATGGCTGATGTGATATATATTTTAATTATATGTTTTTAAGTAACCTAAAATATCCAAAATGTTGCAAATCTCCAGTTTCTTGAGTTGCCCAAATATAGAGCTTATCTGATAAAAGCTAATACAACTATCAAATATGTTAATTCAAAAAATATATTTTCACAAAAGTTCCCATTGTGGAGCAATGGAAACAAATCCAACTAGGAACCATGAGGTTGTGGGTTTGATCCCTTGCTTTGCTCAGCAGGTTAAGAATCTGACATTGCCATGAGCTGTGGTACATATGTCACAGATGCAGCTTAGATCCTTTTTTGCTGTTGTTGTGGGGTAGTCCGGCAGCTGTAGCTCCAGTTTGACCCCTAGCCTGGGAACCTCTATAAAATAGTAAATATATATATATATTTTTTTCTTAGTACAATATTATACCATTATCCTCTCCCCCACCATACTAAACAAAACACTGCAAAATTCCTGATCTCCCTTAGTGATTCTTAATAAATATTTATAACATGTTACAGATTATTAGATATTTTACTAACATGTGAAGTAGTCAGGAATTATAACTGTTTTGCTGATAAGAAAATGGTCCCTGGTTAAAAAGCTTGCCTTTGTCAACAGATTCAGGCAAGAGGATTGACGTCCAGGCTTCAGAACAGTATGGCTCCATACTGTTATTGACTCTACTACAGTTTGAGACCCTTTGAAATATTCCATATACAGCAGTGAGTAGTAATTTATGGAGTTCAACTGTTATCTTTTCTTTTTTTTTTTTTTTCTTTTTCTTGTTTGCTTTTTAGGGCCTCACCTTCAGCATATGGAAGTTCCCAGACTAAGAGTCAAATCGGAGCTATAGCCACTGACCTGTACCACAGCCACACCAGATCTGAGCCTCATCTGCAACCAATACCACAGCTCATGGCAACACTGGATCCTTAACCCAGGCCAGGGATCAAACCTGCATCCTCATGGATGCTAGTAAGGTTTGTTAACTGCTGAGCCACAAACGGAACTCATGGAGTTCAACTTTTTAAAACCTTCCCGTGAATTACTGCGTTTACTCTAAAGGCCACAGGCATTACAGAAATGTTTTACTTTTCTAGTGCATGTAAAAAGAAATTTTGTACTCTATTTTAAAATTACTCCTGCTCTTCATAAAATACAGTGATTATTTTTCACATGATGTATACTGCCATAAAGTGTTAATGAAAAGTTCTGGGAGTAATAGCTTTAGATTACTCCAAAAAGAAAAATGAAGATCTTCCCTTGATTTTAAACTTTTTTTTTTTTTTTTTTTTTTTTGCTAGTTCAAGGTTACATTGGCCTCATTTTAGTTGGCATAATCCATTTGTTTTGGAATTGTTTTTTAGAAAATCTAAGGTTTACTTTTTTACATTCTGCAATTCTTCTCCTATTGGATCACCAACCTTATTTTTAAACCTTTTTATGATGAAGTATTCCCCAAAGGGTAAATTGAAATGTTTTCAATTAATATGAACACTTTATTCCAGGCACAGAGAGCAGGTCACTTTACTGTGCAATGCTGTAGAGCAGGAAATAGCCTATCTTTAATCTCTTTGGTCAGGTCTATTATTTCCTCCATATTCCAGGATATGATTTTGAATTTAAATTATTGGAAGCCAGAGTTATGAATCAGTTTAATATTATTTAACTAATGGAATAACATTTTAATGTAATGCTGTGATTAATTAACTATAGTTTTTCAGAAACTAAGAAGGAAAGAGTAATTCTGAAAATCTGAACTTAAAGACCATGTGAAATTTAATGTGTTGCTTTGTTAGGTTTTCTGTTTCATAAGTAATATGAACTTTGATACAGAACAATTTTCTGTTTCAGAGGGGCTCTCCCTGTTTGAAAACAATGTTATTAGTCTTATGTAGACTTTAAAGTTGTGCACTGATAAACTTTATTTGGAAGTTAGTCTTAAAAATTTTCTATTGTGTCATGTGACAATTTAGTATAAAACAAAACTGAACAGGAATGAGTGGATAATTGTATTTCCTACACATTCATGATGTGTTTTTTAACATGAATTAAGAGCAAGTTTATAGTAGTTTTGACAGTAGGCTTTGTGTTCATTTTTTTATCATTCTTCATGATAACCAAATCATATTTAATAAAACTTTGTGAATGTAAGAATGGTTTAATATGCAACTATATACATATATATATGTTTGTGTGTATATGTGTGTGTACATATATATATATATATATATATATATATATATATGTATTGTGTATTGATAGGTCAAAGGAGAAAAACTGAGATTAACTCATTAGATGCTAAAGAAATTTAATGTCCCTTTTTTTGTTACCAGCAAAATAGGAATAAATAAATCTAGCAACATATGCATTTAAAAAGAGAAAAAAAGAAAAAATTATGACACCAAAATTAACTAGAAATAATACAAGAAATCATAAATCCAGTAGAATTTAGTAACATGCAAGGATGAGTGGTAACTGTTAAAATCATAATTAAGAGAAGATAGAACAGAGAGAGATGAAGAAAAATCAAATTGAAATAAAGATAGCTGAGATTTTGTGAGAAATTGACAGAAAAAACATGCTAGACAGATGACTTAAAACCAATATAAAATGATATATAGCAAATGCGTATTAACTTTCTCAGTAATAGGAGAGTTGGAAAGAAGGGATATAATGGTTAAAGGGCATGTAAGTATTAGGAGTTTATTGAATATATCATAAAATGTACAACAAAAAAGGGTTTGTTTCCTTTTTATTTTTAATTAAGATATACATGCAAAAAATACTTCTATCACTAAGTGTACAGCTTGATGAATTCTCATAATTGAATATAACCCTCTAAACCAAACCAAAACTAAGAAGTAGAATATTACCATTACCTCAAATGCCTCTCATAATTTTTTAAAATTGTCTGGCCACTCCCTTCAGCAAATGAAAGTACCCAGGGCTGAGATCAAACCCACATCTCCACAGAAACAAGACAGATCATTAAACCACTGCACTACATCAGGAAGTTTCTCTTCCTACAGATAATTCCCCTACAAAGGAAATCTCCATTCTGAAGCTAAAATTAAAATAAAAATTTAAATGAAAAATTAAAAATTAAATTAAATTAAAAATTAAATTAATTAAAATTTAAAAAATAAATTAAAAAATAAAACAGCTAGTTTTATAAATCGGGGTCCTTAAGTTTTAAATACAAAATGATAAAAATTGACCATTTATAGGTGCCAGTTATGTGAATGTAAAATACAAACACATAACAGCTATGTAACTAATTAAGTTCTAGAACACTTCCGTCATTCTAAAACATCCTGTGGATATCACTTGTAGTCAGTCACTTACTGCCTAGTTCTTGCAAGCACAGAGGTGTTCTCCACTTCTACATTTTTTCTTGTCCAGAAGGTGATATAGGCGGAGTCATGTTGTCTGTCACCTTTGGAATTTGCCTTCTTTGACTTAGCACAAGACATTTGAGATTCATTGGTGTATTTGAATATATCAGTAGACTCATTCCTATTAACTGCTGAGTAGTATTCCATTCTATGGATATGCTACTGTTAGTTTATCCATTGTCTAGTTGATGATCATTTAAATTATTTTCAGTTTGGAAAGATAGTAATTTTAGCTGCTAGAAACTTTAGAAACCAGGAATTTTGTGTACATTCCCTTTTTCCGTTTCTCTTGGGAAAATAACAGGGTTGAGATTGCTGAGTCATATGAAAGTGTATAGTTCACTTCATAAGAAACTGTCAGATTGTTTTCTGCAGTGGCTGCACCATTAACATTCCTACCAGCAATAGATGAGTGTTTCAGTTGCTCTGCAACCTCACAAGTACTTCATTTTCTCAGCTGTAGCAATGCAGGATCCTTAAAACACTTCGGGGCCAGGGATCAAACCTGCACCTCCACATCAACCTGAGCCCATTATGCCACAGTGGAAACTCCCAGAATCACCTTGCATTTTCTTTCTTTAACATCAGATGACTTTTTCATAGACTTCTGTTATAAAATGTTTGTTCAAGTTTATGCACATATTTAATTATTTTCTTTATTTTGTTTTTGAGATTCTTTTTAAATTATTATTACTATTATTATTATTTTAATTTGTTTCTGTTTTTGGCAGAGCCCAAGGCATGTGGAAGCTCCCAGTCCAGGAACTGAACTGATGCCACAGCAGCGATAACACCAAATGATTAACCACTAAGCCAAAAAGGAACTCCCATATTCTTTATTGGGTAGCTGTTTAGTGAATATTTTGTACAAGTCTGTAAATATTTGACCTTTATCTCTACCATTTCTCTACCATTGTAATGTTCTATCACATAGAATATTACAGGTCGGTGTTCCCATTTTGGTGCAGCAGAAATGAATCTGACTCATAACCATTAGGATGCAGGTTTGATCTCTGCCCCCCTCGGTAGATCAAGGATCTGTGAGCTGTGATATAGGTTGCAGATAGGGCCCATATCCCATGTTGCTATGGCAGTGATATAGGCCAGCAGCTGTACCTCCAATTCTACTCCTAGTCTGAGAATTTCCATATGCTATAGGTGTGGCCTTAAAAAATAAAAGAATAGAACATTATGGTTATCTGTATACTGTCAGATATCTCCAATCAATACTTCATATATTCATATCTTGTCACACCTGCTAAACTCTCAATGAACTTAAAGCTATTCTGCATACCACTTAGTGTAGCATTTTAAAATTTACAAAAAGTATAGTCATCTTTATTAAAGAATTATAAATTATGTCATAGGTTACACTTTCATCATGCTCATATTTAGAGAATGCTCAGAAAATTAAAAAGATTATATTCTCAGAAAGATAAAACTGGATTTTACAGTATTAGTTTATAAACTGAATGACAAATAGCTATTTAGTCTCAGAGTTTGGAACATGTCCTAAAATATTAGATGTCTTTTCCACTGATGGATCATTTTAGCCCAAAGTCCAGATTGCTTTCATTTAATCATTTTCATCAGGTTTGTCATTATTCAGAATCTCTTGTTTACGATGGAAAAAAAAATCACCTTGAAACTTTTCTGTCCTAGAAAAAATTAGTGTGGTTTCCTCTCGGGATTTCACTATAACTTTAAGAACTTGAGAAGATGGTACAGAATAAAATATAAATGCATGGTATTCAAGTGTATCTTAATTGAGTGAAGAATTCATATCCACAGGTAAGAGGAAAGATTTGTTATAAATTACAGTATATTTTAGAAACTATACTTTTGAATTTGAAACTATAATAAGTGTCTCAATATTTGTAATTGAGAGAGGATTCTAGTTAACTCAAAATTGTATGAAAAATTGATCACTTGCCTTTTAGGGAACATATTAAAGAAAATAGGAAGGGCTTTCTGCGTATTTTGGTCAATAGAGCTGTAAACTAAGAAATTTTTTTAAAATTTCCTTTATGAAAGATAATAATATAGGAGAAGGGTAATTAAGGAGTTATTTTTAAAGTTTAAAAAATTATTAAATGGAGAAAAATTATTAATTAACCACTTGGGATATGCACTTTAGAATCATAATTTTTTGAATACAAAACATTTAAATTTACTATTCTAGTTAGCAAATTGATCTAGAAGCAATGTGTGTGTGTGTGTGTCTGTGTGTTTTAATTTCACATCTAATAAGCTTAACTGCTTAAAAGGAGAATTCTAATGTGCAAGGATGCTATCTTATATTGTTTCTAAGTGATAACATTTTCAGATTGTTGCATTTCATAATGGAATTTTAATATGATCAAGTGGAAAAAGTATAGCATGAAGTCAAAGAAACCTAGATTTGATTTTTTTTTTTTTAATGGGCCGAGGGACAGGCACCAGAGTCCTGTGTGACATAGAAATTGTGTGACCCTTGTCAAGTTATATATCTAGTTGGGCCTTAGTTTTCTCTTCTATAAAATGAGGCTGAAATCTTTAGTTTGTCAGTTTCCATATAGACTAAGTTAGGCAATCTGCACAAAATTCCTAACCCCTTGTAGCCACTTAACAATAGATATATTCATAGCTTTCCTTCTCAGTGAGCTTAGTGTCTGTAATACTGTTCTGGTAGATGTCTGGTACTTTATATGTTTTGATCATGAGAGTTGGGATGCTGATATTATTTTAGTCTTCCAGATTGATTATGTTTTGTTAAAAATTCAGGATGGATATTTTTGCCTTTTCATTCTGTTTAAGTGAACTAGTACAATATAAACACAGCCCATTCTAATCTCCTTAAATAACAGTTAACAAAACTGCCTGTTTGAAGCAGAGTTTGGATACAGTAACTAAATCTCATGCTTTTCTCTGTCATGACTCCAGTTCCCTATAGTGAAGTGGATAAATGCCCTACTGGGAACAAAATTTGGGATCAAACATACTTTCATTATTAAACTCATCTTCTTGCTCTGAGGCAAGAACAGAGACATCAAGGACTTCTAGAAATTTATAATGGCCAGAATATCAAGACAATTTAAATAAATATGTTATTTTAATGACATATCCACATTTTTAACCAGAGTATATTTTATTTTTTAAAAATGGTACTAATTCTTAAATTTTTCCTTTTCTTAGCTTAAAAAGACCACCAGCCAAGGTCTTTTGGTTTTGGTATACCACATCACAGAATGCCACTTATAGTTTTAAAGACACTCTTAATTTTCAAATGTCATTTATGATACAGCTACCTTTCAGAAAAGATGATTCACCATTCTAGTTTGGGAGTAGGCAGAATGCAGTGACAGAAAATCATTTTAAGCTTTTTTTATAGCCTAGACTATTGGGATTTACAGGGTTTAATATCAATAAATTGTGTCTTTGTATATTCAGTGTAATTTAGCAAATATGTGTTTAACATTAAAGAGAATTTTTTTTGCTTTTCTTTTGAATATGTTAACCTTTCAATGAATTTATTTTTACAAATAAATTCATTTTAAATTAGCTGTTTATTTTAAATTAGAGGATTGTATATTAGCTGTTTATTTTATTAGGATGAAATAAAATTTGCAAGTTATATTTCATGTATATGCTCTTTTCATAATTAATTTTAACTTGATAAAGCATTTTAATAAATTTGATAAACAGAATCCACTTCAATCACACCATGTTCATGTAGTTGAGCAAGATATGCCTGAAGATTTTGGTCAATCTTTGTTTTTCTTTTTGGTTCAGAAGAAGTAACTTTTTCAAGCTTACATTGTCACTAAGCACTAAATCTGAGCTTTTAATTCAGGATTTTAACTTCTATTATAAATCTCTCAATTTTCCAAAATTGTCTTATTTCAGGCACATCAGTTAAACAAAGTTTAGCATTGCAATGTCACTGAAATTTCTTCTGTACGTATTAGGAAATATGTATTTTGTTACAGATTTCTTATTAGAATACTTAATGGTACATTTCTAAAAATTCACTTGCATATTTTTAATTTATTTTCTCTGTGCTTCTTGCTTCCTGTATAATTCCTGTTTGTTATTTAACTCTCTGTAGTAAATATTTTTGTATATATTTGAGAAAGAGGAGAGTGAGGTGGGGTGGAGAGAGAGAGGGAAAGGAGAGATGTTTTGGAGAAAAAAAGAGAATTGAAATGATTTAAAGAGTAGATATTTGTTGTGATGCCCCCACATTTATTAACCATATTTTTTCTAAAATTGATGTCTTTGTATACTTTTATTAATGTAACAATTCAAACCTAATTACACATTATTATTTTTTCTTTGTGTGTTTTCTCATGAGTATTATGTAAGTTGTATAGATTGATACAAAAATCAGAAATTAGTTGTATTTTTTCTGCTCTGAATTTTTCTAAGAATCAAGTGATAATTTTTTGGTGTTGTAAACTCACAGTTATCAACCTATTTATTCTATGCATTAGAAATGTCTTCTACATGGATTTATGGGAACAGTTCTGGGAAAGTAAAGACATGTGTCTTTCTTCCTTGTCTAACAGCAATTTTAAGATTATTTATTACTCTCTGCTTGATGTATGGACATCTCAATACAACAAAAATGTAGTACATTTGATATCATGAATATAAATCATTTGTAAATCCCTTAATTCAGCCTGGCCCCATGTAGAGCAGATTTTTAACTTCTATAAAACGTTTTTTGCTTATGACTGACTTAAGCAAAAGTTAACACACCAAAAACCTGGCCCTTAAATGTGATGAATCCAGTAATTCAATAGCTAAAATTTCAGTCCAAATATAAGTGCATCTTTAACTTAAAACAAATCATGTATTTCCCCTTATTTACATGTCACTAAGTAAGAAACAATGTGATGACATCAGCAGGAAAAAACACAGAAATCAAACAAAATTTGGTGGCAAAAACAGTGATTTTATCCTCTTAGCAAAAGCTTCTAAAAAACAATTTTGTTATCTATGTTCAGGTGACATTAATTTCACAGTCATTTTGTAAACTCCATAAGAAGCTATAATATATGAAAATAATGGTTGTGATTTGTTTTTAACTGAAATACTATCTCAAAAATGCATCCAAGGACTTTACAGGGGTAATACGCATATGTGTTGAGAAACATCTCACAATGTGATTAAGATAAAATTTGGAAACCAGTAACAATATGATAAGCTTCAGATGTCAAAATGAATAGTTTAACAATATGTATTTTGGGGGAAAAACTGGCATTGCATGGCACTTTGTATCAAATGATAGTACTTCATTGTGTACTTTCCACTATATTATATCAAGATTGAAACAGTCATATGTTAATTCATCTTTATGAATTTTAAAATTATGTAATGTGAAAACAGACGGTGAAGAAATTGACAAAAATAATCTGGAAAATAAACCACTTAAATTGACAGGATTTTAAATATGTAAATAGTCAATGACTGAATGAAACAATTTCCTCCTTTTACTCAACAGCAAAATGGATCCGTGCAGGTCCAATATCTTTATCACTGCCTGCCCCATGAGTACCAAGGATATCACACCCTAATAGGAAATAAACAGGTGGATATAATTAGGTGGACTCTTATTTTCATAAGCTATTACCTTTAGAAACTACAATGGAAAACTGAAATGTCACAGTTCTCATCAGATCTAGATTTATACAGGATGCAGATGAAAAATATGACTTAAGTCACCATGTTTATACTGATGGGCTTTACAGGTGATTTTGAGGTGGAAATCTTCCTATTTTTACTTTTTTTAGCAAGCTATCTTTTTACACTTGTAGAAAATTTGGGATTGGTTATATTGGTCATTGGGAATTATCGGCTTCCCAATCCTATGTACTATTTTCTGAGTGTGTTGTCATGCTGGGATGCTTGCTATTCCTCAGTTTTCACTCCAGAAATGTTGGTCAATTTCCTGTCAGAGAATAAAGCAATTACATTTATTGGGTGTGCAGCACAGATGCTTCTCTTTGTAACTTTTGGGACCACAGAATACTTTCTCTTGGCTGCAATGGCATATGATCACTATGAAGCCACCTAAAACTCCCCCCTGTATTCAGTTAGCATGTAACCTAGAGTCTATGTGACAGTCATCATTGCTTCCTAAGTTGGTGGCATCTTGTATGCCTCTGAACACACCATGGCTACTTTTACCTATCATTCTGTGCATCTAATGAAATTAGACATGTCTTCTGTGACATCCCTCCTCTCATTGCTATTTCTTGCACTGATACTCACACATAGCAGCTTCTCCTCTTCTACTTTGTGGGCTATGTTGAGCTAGTCAGTATCCTGATTGTTCTGATCTCCTATGGTTTCATTCTGCTGGCCATTCTGAGGATGCATTGTGCTGAAGGGAGAAGAAAAGTCTTTTCGACATGTGGCTCTCATCTAACTGGAGTGTCAATTTACCATGGAATGCTCCTCTTCCCATATATGAGACCAAGTTCCAGCTATGCTTCAGACTATGACATGATAGTGTCAACATTTTACACCAATGTGTTTCCCATGCTTAATCCCATTATCTACAGTTTAAGGAATAAAGATGTCAAAGAAGCTATGAAAAATTATTAAGAGAAATTGGTTCATAAGTAAAGTACATTTTCAGCATTGAATAACACCACAACGAATATTGACCATCCAAAATTCTATGCTGAGAAACAAAGGAAGAAAATGTCTTGGTTTCAGTTAATATTGCTGTATGTTTTAAAATATTTCCAAATAAAGCATTAATAAGTCCATCAATGAAAAAATGCAAATATAAATAATTTATATCATTTATATACTGATTACTACATTTAAATTGATTCATATCAAACACTCATTGATCTAAGTGTATTTCTCTTGTCAGTCACTATGTAATTTGAATTTCACCTGCTATTCCTATAGGTATATCCTCAGGATACTAAGTATGGATGATACATCACATTATTTATAGTAAGTCTTTGGCACTCATTATGATGTTACTTCTCCATTCTTGAGCCCCTGAGAAGAACCTCCATCGGATCTCACATGGTATGCTGTATCCAAGCTTATAGGATACAAATATGGTCAACATAATGTGTATTTATTCCATTATCAAAATCTAATCTTATTACTGTCAGATCATAGAAATTTATTAGATTCACTCTGAAACTCCAAAAATTATACTTTTACTAGACAGTAATATTTTTTGAGAGTGTGCTTAAGTCACAGGGAAGACAAATCCAAGTATAGCTTAAAGAAAAACATTACATTAGATATATTTTATATATACATTCACTATATACTGTATATAATATCAGTGTATACATTATATACATTTTATGTATAAATATATATGTATATGTATGTTTTATGTGTATATATACAAACCATTTGTATTCATCATATATAATTTACATATGCATACTATATTACTATATATATGCTATATATACATATGTGATACATAATGTATATTCACATTATATGCAATTTATAGATACATACTATATATCATATAATTTATCCAGTTGTATACATTGCATAAACTTTATATATACATATTATATTTATATGTGCATATGTATGTTTGCATATATAAATGCACATAATTAGCCATTTTTATACATTGTATACACTTTACATATGTATGTGTATATATGTGTGTATATATATATATGGGGGGGTTGTTTGTGTCTATATATCCCTATCATTGTCGCCTATATTGGTGGCATTTTGCATGTTTCTGTACACAGTGTCTACATTTACCCTCTCCTTCTGTGCATCCAGTGAAATCACATATCTTTTATGATATCCCTCCTCTCCTTGCTCTATCTTGTTCTGATGCTCATACATGTATGCCACAGGATTTGAATCAGGGTATAATTGCAAATTTGGATTCTTCTGCTTCCAAGCAAATTGGAGAGCTAGTTATCCTGCCCAAGGTTCTTCCCATTAGGAGGATTTCCCTTCACTATATCCTTTCATGGGTGTCACATAAAGGCTCTATCACATCACAGCTGTCCATCTTAGGGGTGATAACATGCTTATTGTAAAGAATTATCTATAAATTAGGCCTGAGTCTTTACCTATGCCACATAACCATAGGGAACTGCCAAGAATCCATAGATTCAAGCTAAGAGAGAGAAAGATTGTGGACCATGGGTATTTGGGCCACTCCAAACTTACTTGGACATTCAACGACTGTTCAGTCCCAATGTCATATACAGCCCTTCTAATTTATCAAGGGGTGTTTCTGTGTATGCCCAAATTTATGATGTGTTGGAGTAGAAGACACCCAGCTCTGTAATGGGAAGCTCATTTGACATGGTAACTTGGTGGCCACAGTACAGTTTTCTGTTCCTATCTGGCCCAGTGTAAGACCAAGAGCTAATTTCCAAAAGAAAAGGAGTCATGTATGGAGGATGGAAGGGCTTAGCTCAAATATACTAAGGGCCTGCAGTGTTATTTTCCTATAGCGGGTCAACCAAAGTCTCCAAACAGCATTCCTATATGGCACTGACACTTCATGCACAATTGGATCTGCTGGATCACATGGTCCAAGCAGAAAAGAAGCTCGTGGAGCAGTTTGGACCTGTGGAAGAGCCTTCTCATTTTACAAACCCCATTAAAACTATCTTCTATTTAGGTCACTTGGTAAATAGGTTGGTGTAACAATCAAATGAGGACTATCCTCCTTCTGGGATTCTGAGGTCTACTAGTGTTCTATATTTTTTATCCATTATTGAAGGGTCAAATGTAGCAAATTTTCCCAACTTTAAAAGAGATATTTCAAAATGCCCCATACCACTGGAATCCTACAAATTTCACTAAGGTAGAAAAGTGATTACTTTTTTGCCAGCTTTCTTGCCCAGTGGATGATTCACAGATGTCTCACCAATGAATTTGTGGGAGTCACAACTTATTGCTCTCAAGGCCAAATCACCATGTCTCCAATGTCATGGATCTATGTGAAAGCTTCTGCAAGGAAAAGCGATAAAATCCCTGAGAATCAAATGATGACATAGACTGGAGAATTGACAGACCTGAGGTAGGATAGTGAAGTTGTATTGTTGCCATTACTAGCAGAGCACAAACTGCTTATGGTGGACCTTATGAAAATGGATGGAGGGAAAAGTACTTGCCAGAAACTCTGCTAATTTGTTCCATATCAGGTACAAGGAACACTTGTTAATTTGTTCAAGCAGTGAAACTACATCTGGTCCAATAGCAGCAATTGGAGTAATTACACATTTAAGCTTAAAATTATTCTTCATCCTTCTCAAATACACTTTGGTATTCATTACAGGCCAAAGAGGAGACTTGAATGGGGATGTGATGGGAATGCTCACCCCCACTTCCCTCAAGTCCACACTGGTGGAATTAATCTTCTTTTCATCCAGGAATATAGTATTGGTTATGATTACTATTGGTTAGTATTACTATTTCCTTAGTAGAGGCAATTCTAGTGGCTTCTGCCTGGCTTTTTCCACAACATAAGCCGTCACTTCCCAGGTAAAAGAAGCAATGTGGGGATTCTGCCAGGTGCTTAGTTGATCTGTTCCAAATATGCTTTCTAGACCTGGGACAGATCCATGGATGAATTCAGGAAACCACTAGGCTGACTGTGAGGTAAAATCCATTGATGACCTGACCTCCATAAAGCTCTGCTCTGACTTTTAGGCTGCAGTGATATTTTGAGTCCTCTGTAAATAATATCACTTCAGAACTAGAGTCCAGCATTCCCCAAAGATTGGGTTATTTCCTTTTCACCACTGCACTGATACCTGGTAAAAGACCAAGAGTGCCTTTAAGGAAGGCTTAGAGAAAGAGCCACAGTTTCACATGTTGATAGTATACCAGAGTGCTAACTCAAGGCTCCCTGTCCTCCCCTTCATTAAAGGGTACTAGGACTGTTAACTGACTAAATCTTGGAGTTGGCTGAAGGACTATGACTCCATTTTTGTAATTCAAGTTTGAATTTTGTTCACTCAACCTAGATCTTTTCAGTTTATATAGATCAAGTCAAAATTTAGTGGGCTTCCTATACATTTCACTTCTAGGAACACTATGATCAACTAGCCAATGCCACTCATTAACAACTCAGTCTTATTCTGACTGCTGCTTGGAGTCTGCCATCCTAGAGGATAACCACATCTCATTTCCTCTGAAACTGACTGTCTCTACTTGGTATCTGTCACCCAAGGATACAATCACTGTCTTTTCATTTAGGATTCCCAATTCAATGGCTGCAGTTCCTGATGCAATATCTGGACATTGAATTCTTTAAGCATGCTGGAGGTGCCACAGTAAATAAGAGTCTCTTTTAGGAAAGACGTAGAAGATGAGGTCATTTATATGGCACTTGAGATGGAAATAATCTTTAATTTAAAGTAGGAAAGCTTGTGCTTCAACAATTTTCCAGGCAGAAGGAGTATGATAACAGAAGGAAACATGACCTACACAAAAAGATTTAAAAAATACAAAAAGATTCAAAATGTAATAAAAAGTCAACATAATGTATATTAGGTTTTAATTTTAATTACTTCAAAATATAAATGACCAATGCAAAACTGTATTGATAATTATACCTTTAAACAATACAAAAAAGTAAAGTTTATCACAACATAGCACAATGAATGGGAGAGAGAAAAATGTATCTCTATAACTCTAAGGTTCCTTCAAGTTATGGTGTATATTATTTAAGTTTTAATTTAATGAGAAGTTAAACATGCATATTATAATTCCTAGGGATATCACACTGAAAAGAGAGAAGCACACATTACCAATATGCAGAATAAAAGAAGGGATATCACTATGAGTTCCACAAGTTTGGAAATGAAAATAACATATATTAAATAATCTATCAACATTTTTATAGTAATTTTGAGAATTAAGGTGCAATTTAATAAAGAGACTCTTATCAAAGAAATGGTTATATTTAATAGTCCTATGTCTTTTAATTATATGATATTAAAAAAACAATATATATGGAGTTCTTACTCTGGCACAGTGGGTTAAGGATCCAGTATTGTCTCTGCAGTAGCTCTGTTTCAATACCCAGCATACCTCAGTGGGTTAAGGGTCCAGCCTTGCTGCAGCCATGGTCTAGGTTACATTTAATTTGATCCCTGGCCCAGAAATTTCCTTATGCCATGAATTCAGCTGAAAAATGAAAAAAAAAGAAGACATATGCATACACACGTACACAAATTTGAAAACTGTTATTTCAGTGTGAAAAAATATTCAGCTTTAACTTATACTAGAATGGTGAAAAAAAAAAGATGGATAAATTCTCACTATCCATGCAGAATCAGATATTTGAAGGAGAACAACACAGATTGCTCCCAGGAGTATCTCATGATAATGGATCACCCACAAATTTTAGTCAACTAAACTGCTCAGTTATATCCAGTACACTTTTTTTTTCTTTGTTTAATCACTCTGTTTCCAAATTTGTTAATCTGGAATAATTTGTAGCCTTCCTAATACATATTTTGTCTCTGGCACCATTTCACCATTTAATTAACTGTTCTCTCCTTCACCATGTTGAATTTTCTGCAAACAGGATTCTACCAGTGTTTGAGAAACCAGTACTGCCAAAATCAGTCTTCTACCAACACATCTAGGGAATATCTCAAGCCATATACACTTTTCAATGGTTCTTGGTATTTTATTTAATGCTTTCTTAAAATAATAAAGTAATAAATACTATTTTTCAACAGCAATAATAGCAATATAGTTTTAGAGGGAAATATCATATCTTTTTTATGATTTATTTATTTATTTTTCCACTGTACAGCATGGGGGCCAAGGTACACTTACATGTATACATTTTTTCCCACCCTTTGTTCTGTTGCAATATAAATATCTAGACATAGTTCTGAATGCTATTCAGCAGGATCTCATTGTAAATCCATTCCAAGTTGAATCTGATAACCCAAGGCTTCTGATCCCTCCCACTCCCTCCCTCTCCCTCCAGGTGGCCACAAATCTATTCGCCAAGTCCATGATTTTCTTTTCTGAGGAGATGTTCATTTGTGCTGGATATTAGATTCCAGCTATAAGTGATATCATATGGTATTTGTCTTTGTCTTTCTGGCTCATTTCACTCAGTATGAGAGTCTCTAATTCCATCCATGTTGCTAGAAATGGCATTATGTCATTCTTTTTTAAGGCTGAGTAATATTCCTTTGTGTATATATAACACATCTTCATAATCCAATCATCTGTTGATGGACATTTGGGTTGTTTTCATATCCTGGCTATTGTGAATAGTGCTGCAATGAACATGCGGGAGCATGTGTCTCTTTCAAGTAGAGTTTTGTCTGGATATAAGCCCAAGAGTGGGATTGTGGGGTCATATGGAAGTTCTATATATAGATTTCTAAGGTATCTCCAAACTGTTCTCCATAGTGGCTATACCAGTTTACATTCCCATCATTAGTTCAGGAGGGTTCCCTTTTCTCCACACCCCCTCCAGCACTTGTTATTTGTGGACTTATTAATCATGGCCATACTGACTGGTGTGAGGTATCTCATGGTAGTTTTGATTTGCATTTCTCTTATAATCGGTGATGTTCAGCATTTTTTCATGTGTTTGTTGGCCATCGTTATATCTTCCTTGGAGAAATGTCTATTCAAGTCTTTTGTCCATTTTTCCTTTGGGTGATTGGTTTTTTTGCTGTTGAGTTGTATAAGTTGCTTATATATCCTAGAGATTAAGCCCTTGTTGGTTGCATCATTTGAAACTATTTTCTCCCATTCTGTAAGTTGTCTTTTTGTTTTCTTTTGGGTTTCCTTTGCTGTGCAAAAGCTTTTCAGTTTGATTAGATCCCATGGGTTTATTTTTGCTCTTATTTCTATTGTTTTGGGTGACTGACCTGAGAAAATATTCATGTTGTTGATGTCAGAGAGTGTTTTGCCTATGTTTTCTTCTAGGAGTTTGATGGTGTCCTGTCGTATATTTAAGACTTTCAGCCATTTTGAGTTTATTTTTTGTGCATGGTGTGAGGGTGTGTTCTAGTTTCATTGCTTTGCATGCAGCTGTCCAGGTTTCCCAGCCATTCTGGCTGAATACATTTTCTTTTCCCCACTTTATATTCTCGCCTCCAAAGATTAATTGAACAGAGTTGTATGGATTTACTTCCAGGTTCTCTATTCTGTTCCATTGGTCTGTCTGTCTGTTTTGATACCAGTACCACACTGTTTTGATGACTGTGGCTTTGTAATATTGCTTGTAGTCTGGGAGAGTTATGTCCCCTGCTTGGTTTTTGTGTCTCAGGATTGCTTTGGCAATTCTGGGTCTTTTGTGGTTCCATATAAATGCTTGGATTGTTTGTTGTAGTTCTGTGAAAAATGTCATGGGTCATTTGATAGGGACTGCATTGAATCTGTAGATTGCTTTGGGTAGCATGGCCATTTTTACAATATTGATTTTTCCAATCCATGAACATGGAATATCTTTCCATTTCTTTACATCTTCTTTGATTTCTTTGATTATCGTTTTATTGTTCTCGGTATATAAGTCTTTTACCTCCTTCGACAGGTGTATTCAAAGGTATTTGATTTTGTGAGGTGCACTTTTAAAAGGTATCATATTTCGTATTCCTTTTCTAATATTTCATTGCTGGTATACAGAAATGTGACTGACTCCTGAATGTTAATCTTAAATCCCGCTACTTTGCTGAATTTAGTAATCAATTCAAGTAGTTTTTGGGTTGAGTCCTTAGGGTTTTCTATGTATAGTTATCATGTCGACTGCACACAGTGACAGTTTAATCTCTTCTTTTCCTATATGGATGCATTTTATTTCATTTCTTTACCTGCTGGATGTGGCTAGGACTTCCAAAACTATGTTGAAGAGCAGTGGTGAGAGTGGGCATCCCTGTCTTGTTCCAGATTTGAGTGAGAAGGCTTTCAGTTTTTCCTCATTGAGTATTATATTTGCTATGGGTTTATGATCAATGGCTTTGATTATGTACAGGAATGTTCCCTCTATACCCACTTTGGTGAGAGTCTTCATCATGAAGGGATGTTGGACTTTGACAAATGCTATTTCTGCATCTATTGAGGTGATCATATGGTTTTTGACTTTCCTTTTTTTAATGTGCTGTATGACGTTGATTGATTTGCATATGTTGAACTATCCTTGTGCACCTGGGATGAACCCTACCTGGTCATAGTGTATGATCTTTTTGATATCTTGTTAGATTCGGTTGGCTAAGATTTTGTTGAGAATTTCTGCATCTCTACTCATCAACGATATTGGCCTATAGTTTTATTTTTTTGGAGTTATCTCTGTCTGGTTCTAGAATGAGAGTGTGTCTGGTTTTAGAATGAGAGTGATAGTGGCATCATAGAATGTCTTTGGGAGTGTTCCTTCTTCAACCTTTTAAAAGAGTTTAAGGAGGATGGGCACCAGTTCCTCTTTATATGTTTGGTAGAATTCGCCTGTGAAGTCAACTGGTCCTGGACTTTTATTTGTAGGGAGTGTTTTGATGACCTCTTCAATTTCATTTCTAGTGAACAGTTGGTTCAGTTGGTCTGTTTCTTCTTGATTCAGTTTTGGCATGCTGTAAGATTCTAGAAAACTGTCCATTTATTCCAGATTGTCAAATTTGTTGGCATATAGTTGCTCATAGTATTCTCTTATGGTTTTTTGTAGTTTTGCTGTATCCATTGCGATTTCTCCCTTTTCATTTATAATTTTGGTTATTTGAGTTCTTTCTCACCTCTTTTTTTTGTGAGTCTGGCCAAGGGTTTGTCAATTTTGTTTACCTTTTCAAAGAACCAACTCTTGGTTTTATTAATTTCCTCTATTGTTTTTTGAATCTCTATTTTATTGATTTCTTCTTTGATCTTTATAATTTCCTTCTTTCTGCTGACTTTAAGTCTTTTTTGTTCTTCTTTTTCTAGTTCGTTTAGGTGGAGGGTTAAGTTGTCAATTTGAGAGCTTTCTCCTTTTTTGAGGAAGGCCTGTTTTGCTATAAATTTCCCTCTGAGCACTGCTTTCATAGCATCCCATAGATTTTGAGGGGTTGTATCTTCATTATCATTTGATTCAAGGTATTGTTTAATTTCCTTCTTGATTTCCTCATTGACCCATTGGTTTTTTAGTAGCATGTTGTTTAGTCTCCATGTAGTAGGTTTTTTCTCTTTCCTTTTCCCATGGTTGATTTCTAATTTCATGGCATTGTGGTCAGAGAAGATACTTGAGATAATTTCTATGCTCCTAAATTTATTGAGGTTAGCTTTGTGTCCCAGTATGTGGTCGATTCTTGAGAATGTTCGATGTTCATTTGAGAAGATTATGTATTCTGATTTTTTTGGACACAGTGTCCTGAAGATATCAATTAAGAATAAAGTTTAAAAAAAAAAGAATAAAGTTTCTATTGTTTCCTTTAGGATCTCTGTTGCTTTATTGGTTTTCTATCTAGAGGATCT
>CM052694.1:23885625-24002202 GCA_028533215.1 Babyrousa celebensis | reverse complement strand
TCCATTGATGTGAGGGGGGTATTAAGGTCTCCTACTATGATTGTATTCCCATCAATATCTCCCTTTATGTCTGTTAATATTTGTTGTATGTATCTGGGTGCTCCTATATTTGGGGCATATATATTGATGATAGTAACATCCTCTCCTTGGATGGATCCCTTAATCATTAAGTTGTGTCCTTCTTTGTCTTTCTTTATGTCTTTTGTTTTAAAGTCTATTTTGTCTTATAAAAGTATTGCAACTCCTGCTTTTCTGTCATGTCTATTGGCATGAAATATTTTCCCCACCCCTTCACTTTCAATCTATATGTGCCCTTTGTCATAAGGTGAGTTTCTTGGAGGCAACGTATTGAAGGTTTTTGCCTTTTTATCCACTCAGCCACTCTGTGTCTTTTGATTCAGGCATTCAGTCCATTGACATTTAAAGTGATAATTGATAGATGATTATTTATTGCCATTTTTAACCTCGTGTTCCAGTTGATTCTATGGTTCTCCATTCTTCCTTTCCTTTTTTGGTTGGGTGGTCTCTGGTTATTATCTGTTTGAATGGTTTTTTTTTCCTCATTTTTTTTTGCAAATGCAATGTTTCGTTTTGGCTTGTGTTGCCCTGATTTTAAGTATACTAACCTTTTCCTATAATTGTGTGTTTTAGCCTGATGGTCCTGTAGGTTCAAACACTTCATTACTATATTAAAATTAAGAGAAACAAACAAACAAACAAAAAGGGTCTATTTATTTCCTAACATCCCTTGCCCACATTTTATGATTTTGATGACTCTTTATTTTCTTCTTAATTTTATTTTGTTTGAAACATGTTCATGATTATATCTGTATGCTGGCTTATTTGAGTGACTGCTCTCTGATTGTGGTTTCCTCAGTCCTTGTTCTCCTTCTTCGTTTTTGTTTTTGTTTTTTTCCTTTTTCCTCCCTTTCTCTCCTTCCTTTCTTTTTGGTTTAGAGAAGTGCTTTCAGTATTTCTTTTAGCCTGGGATTTGTTTTCCTGTATCTATTTAACTTTTGCTTGTTGGAAAATCTTTTTATTTCTCCTTCTATTTTAAATAATATTTTTGCTGGATAGCGTATTCTAGGTTGCATATTTTTTTTCCTTTTAGCACTTTAAATAGCTCTTGCCATTCCCTCCTGGCCTGTAGTGTTTCTGCAGAGAAATCAGCTGATAATCTTATGGGGGTTCCCTTGTAGGTAACATTCTGCTTTTCTCTTGCTGCCTTTAGGATCCTCCCTTTATCACTAACTTTTGCCATTTTTATTATAATATGTCTTGGTGTGGGCCTATTTAGGTTCAACTTGTTTGGGGCCCTCTGGGCTTTCTGTATCTTGAACTCAGTATCCTATAGATTAGGGAAGTTTCCAGTGATAATTTCTTCAACTATATTTTCCATTCCCTTATCTTTTTCTACTCCTTCTGGAATTCCTATTATGCATAGATTGGCCCACTTTATATAATCCCATAGGTCTCTTATATTGCTTTCCTGTTTTTTGATTTGGTTTTCCGTCTGCTGACTTGATTGAGTGATTTCCATTATTCTATCTCCCATGTCACTGATTCATTCTTCTGCATTATTCACTCTGGTTATTACTGCCCTTAGTTCTGTTTGTATGTCTGCAAATGAATTTTCTAGTTTTTCGTGGCTCCTCCTTAAATTTTCTATTTCCTTTATGAGCGTGTCTGCATTACTGTTCATATCTTCTCTTAATTCCTTCAGTATTTTCACTATTTCTCCTTTGAACTCCAGGTCTGTCAGACTGCAGAGATCTGTTTCATTATTGACTGCTTTAAGTGAGTTCTCCTGTTGGTTTAACTGGGGGTGGATTCTCAGCTTCAGTTTGCCTTGTCCCTGCCATGGAAGGTTTCCTGAGGGCTGGTGTTGTTGGTCAGTCTTTTCTGAGGCAGTGTAGATTTTTGGAGTGTTGGTGGGGTTAACAGGGTCTCTCTGAAGCAAAGGAGGACTTCCTGAGGGCAGACAGGTCTGGGAGATCCACACCACGATGGGGGAAAATTTCACTTGGTCGGGCAGAGATTGCTCTGGTGTTTTTGGGCTGTGGGGCTCTTGCAGGGGGCTGATGGTGCTGGGAAGCTGTTCTGAAGGAATGTAGCACCCCCCAGGGTTGGTGCAGCTATCTGGGTCACTGAGAACCCAAGAGGCTCTTCCCCAGAGCAGCCTGACTCAGAATGACTGTCTAAGAGTGTAGGCAGCTCTTTACATGGCCTGGCCAAGCTTGTTGTAGCTTTTTTGGGCTCCTTGGGCTCTTCCAGTGGGCTGGCAGTGCTGAGCAGCTCTTCTGTAGGAGTGAAGCACCCCCCGAGGCCTGGAGAAGCTAGCTGGGCTGCTGAAAACGCAAGAGACTCTTCCCCAGGGCAGCCCAACTTGGAAGGACTGTCCGAGAATTAGGCAGATCCTTTCACAGCCTGGCCAAGCTTGTTTTAGCTTTTCTGGGGTGCGGGGTTTCCTGCAGGGGCTGGAAGTCCTGGGGAGCTGTTCTGCAGGAATGCAGCACCCCCTGAGGGATGGAGCAGCTAGCTGGGCTGCTGTGAACTCAAGAGGCTCTTCCCCAGGGCAGCCAGACTTGGAAGGACTGTCTGAGAATTAGGCAGACCTTTTCTGAGCCTGGCCAAGCTTGTTCTAGCTTTTCTGGGCTGCAGGCCTTTCCCTGGGGGCTGGCGGTGTTTGGTGCTGCTCCACGGGGGTGTAGCCCCTTCAAAGGTCAAGCATGCCAGGGCATGGACAGCCCCTGTGGTGGTAAGCTTCTGACAATTATTGAGGCCAGCCCTCCCAGATGGCAGGCAGCCCCAGATCCATCATGTATGTAAGGGCTGGTGGGGGGTAGGGGGATGCACTGGGAAGCACAACTTTCTGATAGCTAGTGGGCCAGTAAGCTCGCTGTGGCATGGAGAGTGTTCTATGGGGGTCCACCCCTTCTTCTCTCCCTTCCCCAACATTGGCACAGACCTGGCTCTTCTCCCAGGTTCCCTCTGATGTTGCTTTCCACTTCTCCGCCCTTAGCATATTGCTCCCTCCCCCTGTGACACTCTGCTTTCTAGTCTCCCAGGCAGTTTCTGCCCTGTCAAACTTGATGGACTGGTTTCTAGACCTCCCAAGCAGTCTCTGCTCCACCCTGCGCCCCCCACCAGCCCTTTCCCGGGGGACTAACCTCAGGAGCTGAGGTCTTGGTGCCCAGCCCCCACCCAGGCATCTCAATTTTTGGTGACTGTGCCCATAGATCTGATGATCTGTTCGGTTCTCGCTCTGCTATTCAGAACTCCAACTTACTGCTACACTCCTCTGCATCTGGAGATTCCTCCAGTTCAGTTGATCTTTACATTGAGTAGGTGACTTTCCAGGGTACAGGATCCCTTTCTCCTCTGCAGTTCCCTTTTGGGAGCACCTGTCCAGCTCAGATTCCCCTTCTCTCTCTTTTCTCTTGTTTTACCTAGTAATGTCACGAAATTCTTGCCATTATTGGAGTTTAGGTTCTTCTGCCTGCAATTGGTTGCTGCTCTGTGTGAGTCGTTGATCCTGTAGATGTGTTTTTTTTGGTTGTGTTTGTGGGAGAGGTGCAGCATGTCCCCCTACTCTTCTGCCATCTTGCCTCCTCCCCAAGTTTTAAATTAGAATCACTAACCCTGTGTCTGGCCTCACCGAGATTCAGGTTCTTCATCTCTCTGCAAAGAAGGAATTCGGTGAGAGACAAAGTTATATGCAAGAAATAGATTTATGAAGATAGGATGCTCATGAGAGATGTAAGTGGGCAGGTGCAGAAACTCTGCCCTGAGGATCCAGTGGGCTACAGATTTGATCATTCAAGGGGAGTGGGGGTTGGAAAAGCCCACCTTTTCCTTTCTGGGAGTAGTAGCTCCTCCTTAATATCTGGCAAGGTGTATTCAAATCCACAGAAATGTGGTCCTCATACTCTTGCCCTAGTTCTGAATATGAATGCAAGCCTAATCCCATCCCCCACCCAGTGACTTGAGGCAATTCTTAAGTCTCCACTAATGAAGCAAACTTGCCTTGTTCTGATGGCTTTTTTGAGCAATTTATTTACTTACAGAGATCTCTCAGTGAATGTCCCCTAAGTTTCTCTCTTTAAATATGGTCCTTTATCAGGACTTCTAAAACTACCTGTGTCTACTCCATCCCTAATCAAAAAGAGCCAAAAAAAAGCATATTATTAAACTTTTCTAAGCAAAACACAGTATCAATAGATGTATAGAGTCTAAATATCATGGCTATTAGACAAAAAAGTCATAATAATTTTAAATGTCATTCATATATAATATGGGGATATTTAAAATAAACTATTTAGAGGAAGATAACACATATTTAAAATATTTGAATAAGTTAATTGACAGTTTTAAATTAGGCAAGATTTTTAAGCATTTAACTCTTAAAAGGGAATTCATACTTTTGCACTTTACTTTAAATATTTAGGAGTTACCTTCGTGGCTCAGTAGAAATAAATCTGACTAGTATCCATGAGGATGCAGGTTTGATCCCTGGTCTCTCTCAGTAGGTTAATGATCTGGCTTTGCCATGAGCTGTGATGTAGGTCACAGAGATAGCTTGGAGCCTATGTTGCTGTGGCTATGACTGTAGCCAGCATCTGTAGCTCTGATTTGATTCCTAGCCTAGGAACCTCCATATGCTACAGGCATGGCCCTAAAAAGACAAAATAAAAATTTTAAATGTGTTTTTGGAAAATAATCAAATATAATTTTGCAAAGAAAACTGAAAATTTCAAAAAATAAAAAAATATAGCTTGAAAAAAAAAAAAAAAAACTAGTTACAGGGAGTTCCAGTCATGATGCTGCAGAACAAATCCAACTAGTCACCAGGAGGATGTGAGTTTGATCCCTGGCCTTGCTCAGTGGGTTAAGGATCCAACATTGCTCATTAGCTGTGGTGTAGGTCACAGAAGTGGCTAGGATCTGGCATTGCTGTGGCTCTGGTTTAGGCCAGCAACAACAGCTCTGATTATAACCTTAGCCTGGGAATCTCCATATGCTATGGGTGCAGCCCTAAAAAAGACAAAAGAAAAAAGAAAAAAAAAGTTACAAAAGTTTAAGAAATACCAAATAGTGGGGAAAAGGAAACATATGTTCTTTTATAGCATTTAAATAGCAGAGTAAATAGAAAGTGCAATTTTAGACTATGTAGAAGAAAATATTTAGGGAGTTTCCTTGTGATACAGTGAGTTAAGGATGCAGCCTTGTCACTGTAAAGGCTCAGGTGTCTGCTGTGGCACAAGTTTGATCCCAGGCCCAGGAGCTTCCACATGGCTCAAGCATGGCAAAATGAATGAATGAATGAATGAATAAATAAATAAAGGAAATTTTAGTACCCAATCTGACTAAAATGTATGATTTACTGCACAATCTGAATTCATTGTAAATTTGTAGCTTTATAATTTGTCTCTGTTAAAAAAAAGTAGGACAAGTAAGTCAAGCATTTAATTCAACCATTTATTTTAATGGTTATAAAAGCCTATAGAATGCAAGAGACAGGCTATGATTTTTTAAAAAATACACGGAATTTTAACAAAGGAGCACTTTACTGACACATCACAGAAAAGTAAGGAGGCCACCAAGGAGATAGAACTGCATGCAAATTTTTAACTTGATGAATTTACAAACATTTCAGGTCCAAAGCATTTCAAAATGAGTTGTGAGGTTTTCCCATGTACCAAGAACACATTCACCTTAGGTTTCATTAACAAAAGAATAAAAAAATTAAATTTGTAAGCTTATATGGAAAGCTATAAAAAAGTACATAGGAAATGACAAAAACATTGCTTATGTATATAATATGTATGCATTTACAAATAACGATTAAACTAGAACACATACAAAGCTGTTAATTATCATTAGGGCCTTTCTACTAACTTAAATATTTCAATATTTTCCAAATTTTCTCCAATGTTAACATATAGCACTCCAACTCTAAAACTATGAAGTGCTGATTTGTTCCTTAGCTGCTTGTGTGCTTATCCTTTAATTCAATCAAAAGAAATTTATAAAAAACAAGTGAATATTCTTTAAGAAAAAGTCATGGAACATTAAAAATAATGTAGTAATGTGAGTGTTCTAATGATAATGTCCAGTCTTTATTAGTACTACTATAAATGTCCAAAAGTCATTATCTGATTTTATTTTATAACTCTATGGACCTTGAATTATTATTTCTTTCTTGCAGTTGAAGAATCCTGAGGCTAAAATTTTCAGTGAGTTATCAAGGGTTATACAGCTAAAAGGG
Organism: Babyrousa celebensis; assembly: GCA_028533215.1. Taxonomy (NCBI): domain Eukaryota; kingdom Metazoa; phylum Chordata; class Mammalia; order Artiodactyla; family Suidae; genus Babyrousa; species Babyrousa celebensis. Next base: position 23,995,934 of record CM052694.1, on the reverse strand, counting down.
TACAAGATCTAGTCTAGAATCTAAATTCTGGAATGTTTAGTTCCAAAGCCAATTTTAATAATCACTCACTATATTGCTTCTCCATAAAATAAATTAAATAATTCCTATCATTACTCCTCAAATGGAGTTCTTTTCCATAATAAAATTCTCTGAAATTCAAGGATACATGGGAATTTGTATGATATAGCTTTAAAAATGACAATTGTATTTTTTGATTTTCAAATCAGTTATCCTCAAAAACATGTAAGTTTTGACCATAGCATTAATATATTTCATAGTTTCCAATATATTATCAATTTCTGCAGTCAAATGCTCAACCACTGAGCTATACCCCCTACATGGATTTCTAAAGGCATCTTCCTGTAAATGAAAAGACCATATTTGGTCAAACAGAAAACAAATACATAAAGGATTCAAGCATTTCTGGAAAAAGACCAAGGGAATACACTATAGGGAAGAGGGGAAAAAAATCTATTCAGTTTAGCTTCACTCTCACTTTAATTGCCAGGTACCCACGGTTTTTTGTAAGACTCTAATGAAAGCATTTTTTACTTCTTTGTTTCTAAGACTGTGAATGAGTGGATTCAGTGTGGGGATGACAATAGTATAAAAAACAGAACCACTTGATTTCTTTCCCAAGGAGGACTTACTTGGTTTTAAATAAGTAAAAACCATAGTGCCATAAATGATGGTGACTCCCAGGATGTGGAAGGCACAAGTAGAGAAGGCTATTTCTTTCCTGAGGTAGAAGTAATTTTCAGGATAGTAGACAGGATAGACACATAGGACACAAGTATTGTGATAAGAGATGCCATTAGAGTGGAGCCAGCTACAATGAATATCATTATTTCCATGTCTTATATGTCAGTACAAGACAAGCCTAAAATTAGGTATGTGTCACATAAAAAGTGATGGATTATATTGGAGTTGCAAAAATCCAGTATGCTAATGCAAAGCACACTGACAAAGGAGTCCATGAAACCAATCAAATAAGATCCAAAAACTAAGGAGCAGCAGCATCATGTGGACACAACAATGTGATACTGCAGAGGACTGCAAGTAGCTACACAGCAGTCAAAGGTTGTGGAGGAGAGAAGAACACATTCAGTGACCCCCTAAGATGACAAAGAAATACAACGGTGTGAAGCCGTTCATGTATGGAATGTACTTGGTGGGAATCAATAAGTTCTCTAAAGTTTTAGGTGTGATGACTTTTGAGTAACTGAGATCAAGGAATGACAAGTGGCTGAGGAAAAAAATACTTGGGGGTATGAAGCTGGAGACTCAGGTGGATTATCCATATCATCCCTGCATAGCCCAGCACAGTAACCAGGTATATCTGGAGAAATAGCATAAATAGCATCCTCTAGATTGCTTCAGAATCTGTCAGTCCCATAAGGATGAAGTCATTCACATGTGTGTTATGTTTTCCACCCATAGTATTCAAATGCTCTAAACTGTTGAGAAATTGAAGTTGATGTTTAGCAGGGATGGCTTCAGAAAGTTGTGTTTAAATGAAAGACAGGACATATTTTTACTAGTTTAGTTTTTCTAGAATGTTATATTAAGAAAGGTTTACAGAGTAAAAAGAGAAAAAACTTAATTTGATTGCTAAATATAGAAATACGTATAAATTAACATTTGGATATAATGTAAGATAATATATTGGATATTTAAAATATGCATGACACTGTTCTGAATGCTTCCCTTTAATAGAGCATTATGTTTCCATGGATTATTACACCATAGGTAATACTACTAGCCACATATTTTAGAGGAGAAAAATGGCACAGAGAATTTTGGTAACTTATCCAAAATCAGTACTATTATATGTTGGGTCTGTAATTTTCCCAAAATATATTGACATCAGACAGCAGACTTATGATACTATATTCCTATTTATAAACTTCAGCAAACCTCAGGAAGAAAATGCTAGATATATAATAAACAATGACAGAATAATAGTTTTAATCCACCATGTGCTCTTTTAACTTCCAATATTATTTAATATAAATGATAAATATATTTAACCTAGTGGATATTAGTAGGGTGCATTAAAATGATAGACCACAGGTTCATATTAGCTTCCAAAAGTTATGATGAATAATTTCCTAATTTGACCATTCAAAATCAAAATTCCTCCAAAATTATATTTCTAAAATATGCATGTTTCTTGTAGTCCCTGATTATGTCATCTCTGTATTTCTAGTCCCACATGCCCTGGCATTACTTAGGGTGTTGTCAAAGTACTATCTATATGTATATTCTTCTGATAATGTCAACGTTTTATCTGAGCTTAAGGAAAACCTTCTAATTTTCAAATAATACTTACCAGGAGTCAAATTTGATGTAAAACCACTGTCTTCCTGTATTATTTTTTAGCCATATGTCAACCTCAAAATTTATTCACAAATAAGACATGAAGACTATTTAAGTAGAAAATTTCTGTAATATATTCGTTTTCTAAGAGATATGTTCTCTTTAAATCTTAGTGCATTCATTTCCCAGAGGGAAAAAAAAATAAACCTAGAAATTGTGGTCAGCTCCTGATCAAAGGTAAAATTTTCCAGAAAACTATGTTTAAAACAAATATGTATATAAACAGGGAAACCTAAGTCTTGCCACTCATCCTGTTAATTGTAGGTTACCTCATATACTGTGGATTGGTGATAATGAAAAATTTGGTCATCCCTGTGGACCAATTTACATGGAATTTTACTCAAAATGTTTCCAAAGACAAAAGTTCAAGGACTCCATGCAGCTCTGCCAAGTTTTGAAATGCTACTTATCTTTTCCCTTACTAAGCACACAATGAAGAGCCTAATGGTTTGGTCTTCTTTTGTGATGTCCAAATTGATGCCTGGAGTGGTAGAGAAGCACTTTCTAGGGAAATACTTAATCACTCTAGGTCTGAAACCATCAGGGACAGAAGGATACATTTTCCTCAATGATACTTTTATATTTAAATGTGTGATACTATATAGGAGTAAATATGTTCATTAGAAACCAAATACAAAGAACAGTATGAAAACAATTCAAAACTGTTGAAATGTTTTGATAATTTCTCTCAATTATTTTTTCATAAAATGTTTATTTATATGCCTCTAGAATTGCATAATTTTTGTAGTACCATATATTCAGTATTCATCCTCAATTCACCTAAAATTTCATAATATACTATAAAGTGTTACATTAGACTTTCATAAAACCCATAATTTGTAGATTTTTCATTAATTCATGATAATTAGATCAATGGTTGTATATATTTAAAAGGGAATCTTACAGAAAAGTCCACTCATACATCATTGTTTTAGGAGGTAATATATTGTTGTAACCAAGGGAGCACATTTTATTTGTATTATATCTTTGATGAAGGGCAGTTCTATTTATTAGAAGTCAGTGCTGCTGAAACAGGCTTATTTGGATGTGAAAAAGTGAATATAAATCTATTTGACAGTAGATAACTGAGAGTTAAATCAAATGAGAGACATGGTAATTTTCTATGTAAATGCTACTTCCAAAGCCCTGTTGTTTGCAAAATTACTGGGAGTAAGTGCTTCTTCCTCAATATTTTCCCTACGTATGTCATGTTTAGTGTTGCTTATGACTTTAAGCTATTCTTCTTCTTTTTTTTTTTTTTTTTGGCCATGCCCACAGCATGCAAATTTCCAGGGACAGTGATTGAACCTGCTCCAGAGCTGGGACCCAAACCACACCAGTGAAAACCCCAAATCCTTAACTCACTGAGCCAAATGGTATAATAGATTATACCATTTATCATGTCATGGAAGAAAACAAAGTCTGATCAGAGATTTTAAATATCTTTTGATTTAATGATGATATACACTAGCTCACTACAGTTTTAAATATTCATTCATGTATATGTATATACATATACACACGCTTTTTTCTTTTATTTTATTCTAGTTACTATTGCTTTCTTCTTTAACTCTTGAAAGACCATTGTTTTTTTTTCAGATAGATGCTATTTTTTTGCCTTCAAATCCATTAATTGTTATCTAGATTTTATCATTCTTCCCCTACTTTACTAGGATTATGAAGAACAACAAACAATTTTTCCTCTATTCTTGTTTTTTGAATGAGACCTACGCACTGTAATGAAGGACAGATTAATAGGAGAAAAATAAGCATAAATATAATGATATTTATATCCTGTATACATGGGTGATACCAGGAAAACTGAGTGACTCCTTCAAATGGCCCAAGCCTCCCCCTTAAATATCATATCAAGCTAAACACAAAGGATAATGGGAGGAGGGAGGATGGGAGGCGGGAAAAAGAACATAGTAAACAATGGTATGTTTGTCAGTGCAGGTTCAAGTCCAAGTCTTCTTCATTGATAAGTTTCTAGATATTTAGTTTTCTTCCTCTTCTTGGTACAGAGAGAGAGACATCCTTGTACATGAAGATTTCCATTTTAAATGTAAATGCCTCTTACAAAAGGGTAACTTCTACTCATTTTTCAGAATATCTCCTGTGTCTGCTCTTTCTTAAAAATAACCAGCTTGGAGTTCCTGTCATGGCACAGTGGAAACAAATCAGACTAGGAACCATGAGGTTTCAGGTTCAATCCCTGGCCTTGCTCAGTAGGTTAATGATCCAGCTTTGCCATGAGCTGTGGTGTAGATCACACACTTGGCTTAGATCTGATGTTGCTGTGGCTCTGGCATAGACCAGCAGCTACAGCTCTGATTAGACACCTAGCCTGGGAACCTCCACATGTGTGGGTACGGCCCTAAAATGACAAAAGACAAAAAAATAAAAATAAAAATAAAAATAACCAGCTCAAGGTAATCCTTATGCCAAAGAAGCATACTGTGGCATAGAAATGCTTTTCCCCTTTAGATTGAATTCATTTTTTTTCTCTATTACCTAGTAATATCTGTTTATTTACTTTTTGTAATCTGTTTGATAATATATGAATTTAATATATGCATTACTCATCTGAGTGTTGCTTTAAATTTGACCTGTATATAGTGATAATAATTACTCTTATTGTGGCATATTAAATAGATAATCTAAAGTTAAAATTTTAAATTTCCTATTGTTGAAGAATTATTCAAGATTAAAAAAAATAGGTCAAGCTAAAACAATATATTTTATTTATTTACTTTTTTGTCTTTTTAGGGCCAAACCCACAGCATATGTGTTCCCAGGCTAGGGGTCAAATTAGAGCTGCAGCCACCAGCCTTTGCCACAGCCACAGCAACAGCAGATCTTAGACATGACTGTGAACTACATTGCAGCTCAAGGCAACACTGGATCTTTAACCCACTGGGAGATGCCAGGGAGCCACCCCACATCCTCATGGATACTTGTAGGGTTTGTTATTTTTAAACCAGTACAGAAACTCTCCACTTTTTTTCCTTTAAGTATCAATTTTATATTATACTACATTGCAGACAGAAAATGAATGTGACTTTTTAATTTAAATGTGGTAAATTTATTGAAATTTATGGATTAATCAATTTATCAATTAATTTATGGATTAATAAATTGAAATTAATGGATTTAAATTTATGCATTACTCAACTAGTATAATTGACTCAGATTCTGGGAAAGAGAGTCAAATGTTGATATGCATGTCTGGTCTTATCAATTATAGTATTAAAGATTATCAATTCACAGCTGGGGTAAATAGGAAAAAATACATAAAAAGTAATATAACATGTTAGAAGGTGAAAACTGCTATAAAAATAAAAAGTGAAACAGCTCAGAGGAGGGAGTTCTGGAATAGGGGCATGAGGAAGCAATCAGAAATTGTGTGGTCAAGGTAAGTTTAATACAATGTTGGATTGTAAGCAAATATTTGAAGGAAGGAAGTGTTAGTCATGCAGGTACATGGGAGGGGAGTGGTTCAGAAAGGGGAACATCAGTGCAGATGCCCATGCAGTAGATGGGCCATACACTCTGAGGGGCAGAGAGTAATATGTAGTAAGAGTGTTATTTTATGTTGGGAGAGGGGAGAAGGAGAAGCAATAATGAAGAATCTGTGTGTCTACGGTGATAAGTGCTTTGGAGAAAAACTAAGAGCAGGGACTGCATGGAGACAATTGGACCTCTTCTATTAAAAACAAATTTTAGGGTTCCTACTGTGTTGCAGTGCATTAAGAAACCAAGGGCAGTGTGCAGTGGCTCTGGTCACTGCAGAAGTGCAAGTTGGATTCCTGGCACAGTGCATTGGGTTAAGGGTCCAGCATTACTGTGTCTGTGGCTCCTATTCAAATTCCATATGCTATGAGTATAGCCATAATATTTAATTTTTTTTTCCTCAGGGAAATTTCTTCAGAGCCTTCAGTGATACAGTCACACTGAAAGAAGAGAAGTATAAAATATTAAATATATATATATGTATATATATATATATATATATATATGGAAGAGGTGAGAGTCAGGCAAATGGAATAGTAAAAATGGTGTTCTATAAAATTAGTTATTCTATTATAATATTTTGCATCACTATTTTGTTAAAAGTGTGTGAAAAATATAATATAATCATTTGATAATCATTGTCTTTTTAGAAGACTTTGTTATACTGAATAAATATAAAATTATTTTTTCTCCAATATGTTCATGTTTTGTAACACCAATTGTTCTATATTTTTTCTAAAATGTATTTTTACTCCTTCATTTCGTTAGCTATTTTTAGATTCTCAGACCATTTCCCTTTCCCATATTTTGAAAGCAAATATCCTATGTAAAAATCTTACATAAAAATCTTAACTTACTTTACAGTACTTTTTCCAATTCAGACAATATCTGGAATTCATTTCTGAACTGATCTCTAATCTTTGTGTAGGGGCAAGAGAGTGAGTCTGACTCTGCCTGCTATCAAAAAGTTACTTTCATTGAGTAATTTGGTTCTTCAGGAATTTCTATTCTTTCTTGAAGTAAAAGAAATTAAGGAGGTCTCCTGTGGTGTAGCTGGTTAAGGATTCAGTATTGTCACTGCAGTGACTTGGGTTGCTGCTGGGTGTGAGTCTGAACCCTGGACCCCTAGCCTGGGAACTTCTGCATGCTGTGAGCACAACCAAAAAAAAAAGGAAATGTGAAACATAATTTTATTTTTTCTTTACATTGATAGAAATGATGTTTTAAAGCTGTGAAATAGAACACAAACTAGAGAAACACAAATGTTAACAGGTGTATTTTAAGGGCACTGCAGTATAAATACATGGAAAAAACACTCAGTATTTTTATTTTGAAGCCTGATGAGGTAAACATTTTAAACAGATTGTCTTTTATTCCAGCCTAATGAAAAAAAGAAAGAAAAAATCTGGGTCATTTTACAAACTGTGATCACTTTGGGGACATTGTTCTAAACATTATTGAGTTGATCATCTGGCCTGGTCAAGTGCTAGAGTCTGGAGAGAAAGAAAGACTAGAGAAAATGCAAAGATGTATAAGGCTCATTCTGGACATGTGTATCACAGATTCTAGAGGGAAGGAATATAAAGAGCATCTAGAAGAGAGAAAGATGGAAGTTTTACACATAAATAAATATGAAGAGAATATTGAAACTATATAAGGAAATTTAATCATAACTTTGTTCAAATAAATTATATTCTTGCTTGTGATTAGTGAGAAAAATATGACACTTTTTTCCCTTAAAAACAAGCAAGGAAACATAAAAGCATAAAAATAACAATTAGATACATAATTTTATTGATACCAAAATGATAAAATCTCAGAATTATCTACATATGATTAATACATATGCAAAAACAAGTGAAAATTGATAAATTCAATTAGACAAAGGGTAAATATAAATACAGTTCAGCAGTCTTGATGTTGCAGACATTTACAAAAAATTGAGCAATGTGGTTATAATTCATGACAGAAAATCTTTGAAATGAAAGGAAAATATAATCAGGTTACTAGGTCTCCATGATGATGATGAAAAAATATTGAGAGCAACCAATCTGAATTACACTCTGCTTCAGAGGAAAAATAAATTCATGTAGACTTGACAAAAGAAATGACTGATAAGACAGAAGCCTCAATATATCCCTAGAGTAATGCATAGTATGTTTCAAGTTGTCACATATAATGGTTCTTAGCATAGTATTTTACATTATAAAATGAACTTTGCAGGAGTCAGAAGACATTTGTAGATCAGAGAAGAAAATTAAAATTTTAAAACCAAGTAGATATGTGTGCACAAACAGAGCCTTTCACATGAATTATTTTAGCTACTTATTTCCAAGACTGAGGCTGATTTTTTTATAACACATTTGTCTGTGGTTCAGGATATGTGAGAAGGCTTTACCAGAGATTTATACATTGTCTATATGATTTTAAATCCTATAAATCTCTGTATACTCATTTCTGTATCTTAACCATAAGGAAAAATCAGGTGAAAAAAATATGTTAATTACTATGCCATTTTATCATATAAATAAGATGTTTTTGCAGGAATTCTAGAAATAGAAGTTTCAACTAAACTAATGCGTTTTTGAATGCCAAAATGCACACTTTCCAAATACCAAAGAAAGAGATCAACATGACTAAGGTAGAATCCCTGCCCTTAATGCATGAATCCCTATGCTTCCACAAGCAAATAAAATGCAAAGAAAGTATTTAATTACATATTGTGTATGTGATACATTAGCAATGTGTTGTGGAGAGGAAAAATATAACATAGAAAACTCTCTGTCAGAGAGCTTACATACTTGGAAAGAGAAAAATATCATAAACACACATTTTCTTTTTAATGCACCTCATCAAATTCCTTTTAAAATATATTTTAAATGTGATGTCCCGAATCCTTTAGTTACTACTCAATGATTCATGCTCAGTAAAGGCAGTAATGAGGGTTACTTCTTCTCCAGTGGTCATTTTGTAACAGTGCCTGGGAGAATTCATTAATTGAGGTTTACCTTAAATCTCCTTTCAAGGAAAATAATAAGGAAACAGTTTCCCCTTTTAATACTACATACTTAGTGAAGGTTTTTCTGCCTGCTTTAGAGAAATGAGAACCTCTACAGATTCCTTCTAAAATGCCTAGGGAATTATGCTACTGCTAGTACTTCATTCATCTACACAAACACTCACACAGACACATTCACATTTAAATGTTTATCAAGTCTTTGAACTTAGGGAGGAAGATCAAGGTGATGAAGAAATTAAACTGCTCTTTTTGATGGAGAAAGAACTCCACTTCATAAATGCATTGCTTTTCTGTGTAATCAAAAATCATGTTTCAGAAATAAATGATCAAAATTATAATTGTTATAGCGAAATGAATCTACATGTCCAAGAGATGTCTCTGTATTATCCCGTGTCTCTTGTTCTCATTGATCACCACTGGAATAACTTCAAAAACCCACCACTTCAACCCTGGACTTACATTTGCATTTGTTAATGCTGCACATTTTTTTTTTTTTTTTGCTCTGTGGATTTCAGCCATAATTTGAGTCATTATCTCTTCATTTTCTAGTTTACTATTACTCTCAATTTGTTGATGATTGAGAAAACAATATCAAACAATATGAAAAGTCAATAGAATAATTGTCTAGCATGTTTTGCTGTGACAATATGCTCACTCAAGGATAGTCAGGGAAAGATTCAGTTACTGGTCAGTTGCTTTCTTTTTTGTGCATGTGTGTGTCTGAATAGTGTAATGAAATGAACTCTTAAAATGATTATTTGGTATCCCATACATATTAAATAATAATTTGTCTCTCACATTTTAAGACTCTATTATCAGTTATTTTGTGTTATGCTTTTTTGAGTTATTCTAGTAGTTTCCTAATTGTTGGAGCAATGGAGTGCTTGAAACCAGACAGGTGTGCTTTAATTGCAGCATGAAGAGATTTGTCATGCAAAATGTTTTCTTTGTATGACTCTCAGGAGAGGACCTTTTTCATCTTTATTCTTCAAACTATAGATGAGTGGATTCAGCATTGGAATGACAGTGGTATAGAATACAGATGCCACTTGTGCTTGGGTCAAGGATGGTGTGTTATCAGGCTGCAAATATGTGAAAATCAGGGACCCATAAAAGATAGTCACACCCATGATGTGGAACACATAGGTAGAAAAGACTTTTTTTCTGCCTGAAGCAGACTTGGTCTTCAGGACGGCTGAGATAATGACAATATAGGTGATAATGATGATAAAGAGAGAATTAAGAATGGTGAGCCCAGCCAAAACAAAGATCTCCATTTCTGTGCTGAATGCATGCACACAGGACAGGGCCAAAAGAGCTGTGGTGTCATAGAAAAATTGATTGATGCTGGTATCACAGAATGCCAAACTGCTGATCACACAGATGTATATCAGAGAATTGGTAAAGCCTACTGTATCTAGCATTGTTCCCAGTCAGTTACACCCTTTCTGAGACATAATCACTGAATACAGTAGGGATTTCAGGTTGTGACATAGTGGTCATAGGCCACTGATCCCAGAAGAAAACACTCACTACTCACCAAATCCACAAAAATACATTTGAACAAATCATCCGATGAAAGAGATGGTTTTCTGTTTTGACTGGGAATTCCCCAGTGCCTTGGGTGTTACAGTAGAGGAATAAAATATGTCAATGAATGGTAAACTGCTAAGAAAAAGGACATAGGTGTGTGAAGCTGAGAGTCAATTCTGATTAACATAATCAGTCCAAGTTTCCCCAAAGCAATGAACAGATAAAAAGAAACACCAAGAAAAGGCTGACCCATAGCTCAGGGTGATTTGCAAATCCAGAGAGGATGAAGAAAGTCACCTTAGTGAAAATTTTCCCAGTTGTGTCTATCAGCTCAGGCCTTTGGCTTACCTGCCAAATAACAATAATGGAAGTCAGAGAAGGATGCAAATCTGAAGACTTGCTTATCATGATAGATTTAACCTCCCACAATGGGATAGTGACCAATGAGATATGAATGTTAATGACATCAAGTTAACTGATAACATATGTATTATTTTTACTCTTTAAAGAGCTGACACAAGAATTAAAAATTTTCAAAATCACAGTTGTGTGGAATTGGTTGCACTCAAAAATAAATTTATCTTTAATGATTTTTGAAGATTTTCCTTCTAAGATTTAACAGCCTCTACCCTAGTATCACTAGTCACAAACTTTGAAATTTACCTCATGGAATAAATTATACTGTATTAGAAAATGTAAATGTTATTTAGGAAAGTAGGATCTGTAATTTGTGAATGTAATAATACTTTTGTGTGGCAGTCTTAAAATTTCATCATTTAACAGCTACTTTAAAGGATTGCTTTTGGAATGGATAAGCAAAGAGTTCCTGCTGTTTAGCACTGAGAACTGTACATAGTCACTTATGATGGAGCATGATAATATGAGAAAAAAGAGTGTATATATTTATGTGTGACTGGGTCACCTTGCTATATAGTAGAAAATTTACAGAACACTGTAAACCAGCTACAATGGAAAAAATAAAAATCCTTATTAGTAAATAAATAAATACATAAATAAAGGATTGCTTTAAGAGCTTAATAAGATCTTAGATGGGCACATTTAATAGTTACTTGGAATCAATAAAATTTGCAAAATTTTGTAAAATATGTATATATACACATATTTATGTATTATATTAATGTATAATATACACTATAAATTTATAAATTATATAAAACATATATAAAAATGAAGTAAGAAACACTGTATTTATTTTCCATGTTAATGCTAAAATTCCCTAGGTTTTTTCTATCACCTACCCTTTCTTTCAATTGGTGAGATATGACCAAATTAGGAACTTAATCTATATCATAGCCAAATAGTTTTATATTTGTGCTTAGTAACCATGTGTGTTTCCAACATGAAATGCATGATTATCTATGATCTCAGGGGATAACTAATTCATTGCAATATGGTACTTTCCAAGTCAATGATAAAACACCTACAAACAGTGAAATAAATACAATTTGTTATATTTAAAGAAAAAAATAATATGTAAGCTGATTACACTAGAAATTAGAGAACTCGTTTAGTTATACTGATATAAGTGGGTGATAAATAGTCAGAACTGAAAATAGAATTGCTTTTTTTTCTCTCTCAGGTTAAGGCAATTTAACCTCTGGCATTTTGCTAGAAATAGGTAACAGTTGCCTCTGCCTCCCCACAACCACTTTCCCCCAACCCCCAAATCAGCTGGGGTGATCCAAGGCCTTCATTGGCAACTCAGCACCCAGATCTTTCCCTTCCCAGGACAGGAGCCTAGGGCCTTGGATTGGTGTTGGCTGGATGGTTTGGGGGACTTTGGCTGCTTCCAGCAACCAACAGGCAGAGCCACACAGGGCCCCCCCAGCCTGTCTTTCCTGCCAGGCCCCCCACCTCAGCTTCACCTTGCAGGGAATCCAGGTAGTGATGCCTCTGGGGAGTGGCCCTGGCCCCTGGACCCCAGCAGAGTAGTGCCCCCCATCCTGCCCATCTCCTTAGCCATCCTGCCAGTGTGCACCTCGAAGTTAGCAATCCTCGGCCCTGGACTGCACAATGCTGGCAAGGCCAAGGCCGGTCCTTCAGGCCTCCATAGAGGAGTAGTGAGCACAGGTGCTGGGGGCCCTGGTGGAGTGCACTGCCCAGGGAGCATCTGACTACTGGAGTTTAAGTGCACAGTGCAGCCCAGCTTTCTACTGGTATGCACTGCACACTGGTAGAGCATGCACAGGACCCACCCAGAGCCAGCCAGAGACCCTGCCACTGTAAGTTGATGTGAGCATTTGGGAGCAGCCCCTGGTGATGCAGATGCAGGATAATGCATAGCCCAGCAGGGTGCCTAGACTGTGCTCCACCAGGCTCAAGGTCTGGGATCCTCAGGCATCACTCACCATGCTGTTGAAACTAGCATAATGTTAATGCAAGTTTATTTCAGACATTTAGCACTCTACTGGAGTAACCCAAAAGGACTTGATGTAATATTAAATATATTTAATCACTTAGTATCTCTCATGTTCACAGTGTTCCTCTTTGTCCATTATTTCCTTTAACTAGTATTTAGTCAATGGTAGCATTTTTGCCTTGCCTGTCATTAAAGGCACTTTTCTGAAAACTTACTGGAATATACAGGCTTTTGTAAAAAGAAAAAGTTTCTCAATATTAGAAACACACAAGCACACACACAATAATGAAGAAGATGTTAAAATTAGACTTACCTGGGATTTAGTCTACAAAAGGAAATTTCTTTCCCTTTTAGATCTCTGCCAGCTATTTTCAGAGATATATTCAGATTACAAGAAGCAAAAACATTGTGCAATATTTGTGAAATTCACCATATATTTTTGGCCTTAACTATATTGGCCTCAACAATTCTGAATCCTGTGAATTCCCAATAGAATAGCTTGAATATGATGTTATTTCTGCTGCTATTATAAACAGAACTCTATCTTTTATATAATGGACACCTGAAGATATTAGGAATTTGATGGAGAAATCATTGGTGGTTTTGATGACAGTTCTGGATAATACCTATACTACATTCCATTGATAGAATAAAATTAAAAGCCAAATTAACAAAGTATTTATTTTGTGTGCCTTCTCAAAATTAAAATCTATTTTTTAGCTCAAATTTATATTTATATTCAGGTAACTTTTTTTTTTTGTAGTGTATTTCTAAAACAGTCCCATAACAAAGGATTCTTTTCTGAAATTAGAGTTAAGAAATCTTTGCATACAAGCATCTCTTTTAAACTCATAAAATTAAATCATAAAGGAATTGGTCAGTTAGCATCTTTGATCTCTTGAGATTTGTATTTTAATTGCACCCCAAGGTTTAATTTTAATTTGTCTGGGATACATCTACAATAGAAATATTTGGAAAAAATATTATTTACTTTTTTGTACTTCAGTGTAAATGTCCATAGATATAGTAAAAACTGCAGTTAACATACTTTTAGAAATTTATTTTTATTTTGATATTTCATATGTTATATACCAATACACACATATATAACACATTTTCTAAAATGTTATGAAATGTAAATGAGATACATGGTATTAGAAGGTATCAGATAACCACTGCCTCTGCCTCGCTGCCAAGATAAACTCTCCCAGCAAAGAGAAGTGAGCTTTCCTATATGATTTAATGGGATTAATATACATTGAAATTATATTACCACCTATGTCAATAAATCATATATGTATTTAATTTTAATGCAGGTGTTCAATTTTTATTTGACTGTGCCTAATGTTACACACAAAAAAATGATTGGCTGAAGAAAATTATACCATCTATGAAAATAAAAAATCTTAAGTGCAATTGTCTTATTTGTAGCTCATGACAAACACCTCAATCAAAATTCTCTGTGGTGTGATTCCCCAAAATCACTCAGGTAGATGCAAATGTACAGCATGATCCCAAATTTATTTGAAAGTATGGCTCACCCTTGAGAGGTTCTCTATGGTGTCCTTGACTTATTTTTTTAATGAGAAAAATGCAATTTAATTGAAGACTTTACTGTAAAATACTTTGGAAGAGGTTTTGATACCCTAATATTATAGGCTATGACAATTTATTTTAATCAAAGTTGTGTTTTGGCAATAATTTTCAAGAATCATTTTTAAATCAAAGAAGATCTCAGTCAAAAAAATCTAAAAAGAATATCTGTGTTCTGGTGAGTTGTTCAACTAAGTGTAATACTTTTATTCTGATGTGGGAAACTATGAAATCATCAATATTTTTTGCAGAGAAACACCTTTGCAAATTCAGTAGCATTACAATAGTGTACATTTAATTCAGTTAAGAATAAGGAGTTACTCAAATCTATTTCTTACATTTTAAAAATTGTTGTAATGCATTTGTCTTTTAATGTTCCTTCTGTAATTTACTTGATGGATGTTCAAGTAATATTACCTGTTCTCAATTTCAAAATATATTTTAGGAAAATAGTAAGAAGAAACCCATAAAACTGTAGGGAAATATACCAGAATTTGCATTAGAATTTTGAGTTTAAAACCAGTTAGTGGAAGAAAGTTTGAGCAGTAATATAACTTCATTTTATGGATTAATCACCAACATTGTCTGGAAGAGTTTTGCCAGGAATTTGATATTAAAAAATTGTGATGCTTAAAATCTGATGGAGTAGAGGACAATGTGGTCAATGTGATGAAGACATGACGTTATAGAAATGTGTTTTATGCAAAAATGATCAAAATTACTGCTGTGAGTTAAACAAAAGGAGTATCAATTAAAGAGTCTGGGTGATATAGTGACATTAGGGATTATAGAAATTCAGAAAGAAGGGTTAAGATTTTGAGTAATTTGTAAGGAGGTAATTTTGAAAATGTCTACAAATCTAAATCCAAGCACAAATCTAAAATAAAATTTAATGAAAGATAGTCCTGAAGTGTGGTCATATAGGCAGGCTAAATAAAGATGATTGTTAGGTAAGTAGATGGTGGTAGCTAGGGGTAAAGATGGGAGCACATTTTGAAAAATACTTTCACTTAGTCCTAACTGCCTTTCTCAAAACCTGAAATTGAGAAGAAAAGCAAATCATAGAAATCAAGAAAAAGGGAAGAGAATTGGAGAAAAGAAAGTTTATGCATGGATGGTTTGACATGATAATAGAGATGTGTATCCAAGAAGAAAGCATTAAAATGAACTAGGAAAGACAGCTATTTCCTCTATGTCTCTGCAATATTTTTCCATGTCATATTCTCTATTTGTGCCACTTCATATCTCTAAAGATATAACTGGTACTGCGTTCTAAGGTATTTTATAGTCATATATTTGAAATTCAAAATATACCTATTTAAAAACAGAATTAGAAGCACAGGAAGAGAAGAAATTAAATTTGAGGTGACATTTACTACATGTGCAATTAATCTTAGATGTTTACAAAATAGCTATCAAATTATGATATATAAAATTGTACAATAAAAATAAAAATAAATGCTTACACTATTATCATATCTCTATAGATAAGGGAATGTGTTGCAGAAAGATTAAATAACTTGTCAGGGACACATCAATAGGTGGCTGAGGCCAAATTTGAACCCAGGTTGACCATATTACAATGCCCAAGATCTTTACAAGATGTCATTCCTATTCTCTAGAAGATGCAAATGACCTATTAAAAAGGTTAAGTCAGTTGATGAAATCATTACAAGGATGTTAAACTAGGGCTTGTCTGATGGCTGGAGAGGAAAAGTGACAAGAAAAACAGAAAAGTGAGGAAAAGTGAGAGCAACGTGAAGAAATCTTGGCCAATTGAAATGGCCAGAGCAAACACAGGAATTTGTAGCCATAGTCAAAAATTTTAACTAAATGGGTCTATTTAAAGAAACATTTATGTGAAGGGAAATGGGAAAGAGCTAAGATGAGCAAATTCAAAGAGGTCCATTCCCTGAGCCATCCCTGATGCTCAGATCATTCTAGTCCATTCTAGACCTGACCCTCCATCAAGACACAAACTTACTCCCTCGCAAACACCCGGAGACACACCATGCAGGTTTCAGGCTCCACTAGATTTGTAACATTTGGTTGCTCAGGAAGGACTCTCTGATTTTCTCCAGCAGGAACCATAGTGATGGAAAAGGGAAATCAGAGTGTTGGAATCACCTTCATTCTCCTGGACTTCTCTGAATAACTACACCTCCAGGTGCCCCTCTTCTTGGTCTTCTTGGCCATCTATGCAGTCTCCGAAGTGGGGAATGTGGGTATGATTGTGATCATCACAATGAATCCCAAGCTCCACACCCCCATGTACTTTTTTCTCAGCCATCTCTCCTTTATTGATTTTTGTTAGTATTCTGTAAATATACCCAAACTCTTAGAGATCTTGTTTGTGGACATAAGGACTATCTCTCACATGGGTTGCATGATGCAGTTTTCCTTTGGCTGCACATTCATGATTATGGAAATATTCATTTTAGCCTTGATGGCTTATGACCAGTTTGTGGCTATTTGTAACCCCCTTCTCTACATGGTTTCTATGTCTCCTAAGCTCTATACCCTCCTGGTAGCCTCAACTTGCTCATGGGGTGGGTTATGTTCCTTGACACTCACATATGCTCTTTTGGAACTCTCTTCCTGTGGTTCTAACATTATAAACCATGTTTGCTGTGAGTATTCTGCCATCATCTCTGCCTCCTGCTCTGACATGTATTTCAACCTGATGCTGAGTTTTATCATTTCCACAGTCAATGAGGCTTGTAGTCTTCCAATTAACCTCTATTCATTTCTGTTCATCATTGTCACAATTATCAAGATGTCATTTACTGGTGGGCTCTGAAAAGCCTTCTCCAACTGTGCCTCCTACATGACTGTCATCACCATCTTACATGGGAACTTCCTTCTTCTTTACTGTGTGACCAGCTCCAAAAGATCATTTCTCTTCATGAGAATAGCCACTGTGTTTTACACAGTGGTGATCCACATGCTAAACCCCACGATGTATAGCCTTAGAAATAATGATATGTAAGTATTGATCAGAAAGTTAATCAATGCCGAACAACTGTTTTCTCACTAAATGTAATTTTGATGAGAGAGGACTTATTTTCTTAAATGTTTTTATACATTTTAATTTTTATTAAATTTTTTCTTCTAGTAATGGTATCACAATTTATTGAGTAAATCGGATAATATATGTGTATATATATGATCATTAAATCTTACTGTGCTTTAAAAAATCATCTTCAGTTCATAAGAAAAAAAAGAAAATTCTATTTATGTATCACTCCCAGAATATGAGGCTTAAAAACATTCCTCTAAAGACGTCCACATCCTAATTTCAAGAAGCCTGTAAATTATTACCCTGCCCTGTTTTCTTCCCTTATTTTCTGCTGCCTTGCCTTTTCTCTTCCTCTCTCTCTTACATCAGGAAATATGAAAAACAAGCAGAAAACATTCTGAATAAAAATTCTGTAGGTTACTTTCTCCAAGAAATTAAATATAAAACACTGTCAGCACTTTACAACATTTCCATACACATTCTCTAGTTATGGTGTCTAACACCACCAGGAGCAAACTGCTTCAAGGACTGTGTCATATTCATAACTTTTTCTTTTCAGTTACAACCCCTGATAATAGGTTATGAGAGTCTCAAAGTTACCTTTTTGTCTCCTTTTGAAATGCATATAAAATTTTAGTGTGTATATGCCCTCATATCTAGCATTGCTGCAAGCTGCTTTGTTGGATGCATATGTAGCTGGTATCTGGCATTCCTATGGCTGTGTTGTCAGTTGAAAGCTGCAGTTCTGATCAGACCCCTAGTCTGGGAACTTCCAATGCTGTGGGTACAGCCTGATAAAAGAAAAACAAACAAATTATTACAAGACCATAGCTATAATTCCCATGCTATACAATATACCCTTGTTTCTTAGCTACTGCATATGGAGTATTTTGTGTATTTTAATTCAATATCCCTAAATTGCCCCATCTCCATTCCTTCTACAAAGTCTACAAAACACCAGTGTTGGAGAGAATGTGGAGAAAAGAGAACCCTTGTACACCATTGGTGAGAATGTAAATTGGTGCAGGAAATTACATACCATATGGAAAATATCATGGAGGTATTCATCCCAAAATTTAAAATTAAACTACTATATGATCCAGCAATTTCTCTCCTGGATATTTCCTTTTCTGCATTTAATGGAAATGTTGCTATGAACATTCTTAACACAAAGATGCGCTACATTGCACATAAGCTGTCATTCTGTGAGTAAAGTCCTATGTTGAATGTTCTGGATCAAAGGGAACTTGTTTCTTTTCTTTTACTAGACACCATCATACAACTTCCCAAGTAGTTGTATTAGTTTGCACTTTACACATGTTGCAGCTGAATTCTAATTATTGCCCATTCTTGCCAGCATTTAATATTGTCATGGGATATTTCTTATTTTCAAGTTGGTAGGTGAGTACCAACTTTTTATGGCTTTATGGCTCTTTTTTTATGGCTGTATCCATGGCATATAGAAGTTCCCAGGCTAGGAGTTGAATCAGAGCTGCAGCTACTGGGCTGCACCACAGCCACAGCAACACCAGATTTGAGCTACATCTGTGACCTACACTGCAGCTCACAGAAATGCTGAATCCTTAACTCACTTAGCAAGGCCAGAGATCAAATCTGCATCCTCATGAATACTAGTCAGGTTCTCAGCCCACTGAGCCACAACAGAAACTTCTGAACCACTACCTTTTAATATCAAGTTCCTGGCAAAACAAAAACAAAAAACAAACTTCCAGAAAACACTGGTGATTAATCCAGAACTCAAAGATACTTTACGGCTCCAACTTTCTTCCACTATGGTTTTAAACTAAGATTTTCCTTCAAAGTCTGGCATATCTCTACAGTTCTATAGGTTTCTTTTTAACAGCCATGACAGGAACTCCAAGGACGATATGTGAAGCCAGATTTCTTCACATACCAATTCTGTGGTCTAGGGAATTAGAATTATTGTGTCTTGTTTGTGAAATGTGTGTATTATCGGGAAATAATATGTAAGTTTGGATTCACTAAATTAGTTCTTATTTAGTTATAGGAGTGCAAAAATATTACTTACTATCCCCAAACCTCCACCCTTCAACCTAGTCCCAACACACTCACAGCCGAAGACATTAAACACAAAATCTGACAAGGTGGGTAGCAAAGTTAATCAAAGTTGGGGGGAAGTGGAGGCTGAGAAGTTGCTTATTATGATTACACTATTTCAGTTCAGAGGGAATGGTGTGTTGGCCTAAAGTAGAACTGGTTGTGTTATTAGAGATGCAAATAAAATGGGACTATTAAATGATTGATTTTTAGAAATAAATTTTACAATTTTTAATATGTTTGATTTACAAAATAAGGTTCAAGGATATTTCAGAGAGTTTTCATCACCCTTTACATTGTTAGTATTAAAGAAAATGTTGTAACTGCTGTGGAAAACAGTATGGAGGTACTTTACAAATTAAAAATTGAGTTATACATGATCCAGTTATACTATTTCTGGACACATAAAAAATTCTAATCAAGTTTTCAAGGAGATATTAGGCTTGCCATGTTCATTGTAGAACCCTTCACAACAGCCAAGATTTGTAGACAACCTAAATATCTGTGGACATTTTGATTTAAAAAAAAATGTATTATGTATAAACAATAGAATGCAATTTGGCTTTAAAAAAGATAGAAATTCTGTAATATGTGACCACATGGATGAACACTGAAAACATTTTGCTCAGTGCCAGAGAAAGAAAAATACTATATGAGTCCATTTACAGGACATATGTAATATAATAAAATTCATAAACTTAAAGAGGGGAATATTAGTTGCCAGAGGCTAGTGGAGGGGAAAATGGGAAGTTTAAAATCAATGGGCACAAAGTTTCAGTAAAATAAGATGAATAAGATCTAGAGATGTGTTGTACAAAATTATATCTATAGTCAACAATGCTGTGCTGTACTCTACACTTGAATATATCTTAAGGAGTTCCTGCTATGACACAATGGGATCTTCAGCATCTCTGCAGTGCCAGAACACAGGTTAGATCCCCAGCCCTGTCAACTGAGTTAAAGCACCAGTGTTGCCACAGTAGGTGGCAACTGTGGCTCAGATCTAATATCTGGTCTGGGAAATCCATAAAAAGAAAAAGACAAAAATACCTTAGACTAGATCTCATGTTAAATGTTTTACCCAGTGTAAAATAAAAATTTTTAAAAAAGAAATAATGTTACATTATGATGGCTAAAATATAAATTTTATTTGGATTCTATCAGTTTTTTCCATTATTGTCCTTTTTCTGGAGTTTCCATCATGGTGCAGTGGTTAACAAATCTGACTAGGAACCATGGGATGTGGGTGCAATCCCTGGCCTTGCTCAGTGGGTTAAGGGTCCAGTGTTGCTGTGAGCTGTGGTGTATGTTGTAGACCCAGCTTGGATCCCACATTTCTGTGGCTCTGGAATAGGTCAGTTGCTACAGCTCCAATTAGACCCCTAGCCTGGGAACCTCCATATGCCATGAGAGCAACCATAGAAAAGGTAAAAAAAGACAAAATTAATGTCCTTTTTTTCTTTTCTGGGATCCAGTCCAGGAGACCACATTGCATTAAGTTGGCATGTCTCCCAAATCACCTCTGTCTGTGATGGGTTTTCACTTTTTCCTTGTTTTTCTCAACTTTGAGAAGTCTAAGGAGTACTGCTGGGATATCCTGTAGGATTCTTCCAAATATGGGTTTGTCTAATGATTTATCTCATATTAAACTGGGACTATTGGTTTGGGGAAAGAATATTACAGAGGTATATCTTCTGTTCTCACATCACATCAGGGGTAAATGATAAGCACATATTCCCATTGGTAAAGGTCAAATCCATCCTTTGCTTCAGGTCATGTTGTCCAAGTTTCTCTACTATACTTCTGAATATAGGATTTGAAATTCAGTTGAATTCATAACAATTACATCTAGATTCTTCTTTTTTCCTTATTTAAAATCCTACAGTTAATGTTTACTTCTTTGACTATGTATTATTTCAATAATTCAAAATCTAAAAGTAAGTAATGATGTCTTGTCTTACATTTAAGTCTTTAAGCCATTTTGAGTTTATTTTGGTGCATGGTGGGAGGGTGTTTTCTAGTTTCATTGATTTACATGCAGCTGACCAGATTTCCCAGCAATACTTGTGGAAAAGACTGTCTTTTTGCCATTTCATGTTCTTGCCTCCTTTGTCAAAAATTAATGGACCAAAGGTGTCTGGGTTTATTTCTGGGTTCTCTATACTGTTCCATTGGTCAGGATGTCTGTTTTGGTACCAGTACCACATTCTCTTCATGACTGTGGCTTACTGCCTGAAGTCTGGGAGAGTTATGCATTCTGCATGGTTTTTGTTCCTTTGGATTGCTTTGGCAACTCTGGGTATTTTGTGATTCCATATAACTTTTTTGGATTGTTTGTTATACTTCTGTGAAAAATATCATGGGTAATTTAATAGGGATTGCATTGAATCTGTAGATTGCTTTGGGTAGTATGGCCATTTTTGCAATATTAATTTTTCCAAACCAGGAGCATGGAATATCTTTCCATTTTTTACATCTTCTTTAATTTCTTTGATCAATGTTTTATAGTTCTTGGCATATAAGTACTTTACATCCTTGGTCAGGTGTTTTCCCAGGTATTTGATATTTGGGGGTACAATTTTAAAAGGTATTGTATTTTTGTATTCATTTTCTAATATTTAATTGTAAGTATACATAAATGTGACTGATTTCTGAATGTTAATCATATCCTGCTACTTTGCACTATTTGTTGATCAGTTCAAGTAGTTTTTGTGTTGAGTCTTTGGGGTTTTCTACACAGAGATCATGTCATCTGAATATAGTGACAGTTTTACCTCTTCTCTTCCTATTTGGATGCCTTTTATTTCTTTTGTTTGTCTGATTGCTGTGGCTAGGACTTCCAATACTATGTTGAATAACAGTATGAGAGTGGGCATCCTTGTCTTGTTCCAGATTTTAGTGGGAAGGCTTTCAATTTTTCTCCTTTGAGTATAATATTTGCTGTGGGTTTGTCATAAATGGCTTTGATTATGTTAAGGAATGTTCCCTCTATATCCACTTTGGTAAGAGTTTTTATCACAAAGGGATGTTGTACTGTGTCAAATGCTTTTCCTGCATCTATTGAGTTGATCATGTGGTTTTTGACTTCTTTTTTTAATGTGGTGTATGATGTTGATTGATTTACATATGTTGAACCCATCCTTGGAAAACTGGGATGAATCCCAACTGGTCGTGGTGTACCCTCTTTTTGATATGTTGTTGGATTCAGTTGGCTAAAATTTTGTTGAGAATTTTTGTGTCTGTATTTATCAAAGACATTTACCAATAATTTCCTTTTTTGGTGGTATCTTTGTCTGGTTTTGGAATTAGGGTAAAGGTGGCATCACAAGATGTCTTTCTGAGTGTTCTTATTTCATCAAACTTTTGATGAAGCTTAAGGAGGATAGGTATAAATTCCTCTTTGTATGTTTAGTAGAAATCACCTGTGAATTCATCTGGTCCTGGACTTTTATTTGTAGAAAGTGTTTTTATGACATATTAAATTTCATTTCTAGTAATCAGTCTGTTCAGTTGATCTATTTCTTCTTGATTCAGTTTTGGAAGGCTGTAAGTCACTAGAAAGTTGTCAATTTCCTCTAGGTTGTTGAATTTGTTGGCATATAATTGTTGATAGTATTTTCATTTTTTTTTTTTGTATTTTTGTAGTATCTGTGTGACTTCTCCTTTTTCATTTCTTATTTTGTTTATTTGAGTTATTTCTCTCCTCTACTTGGTGAGTCTAGCCAGAGGTTTGTCAATTTTGTTTACATTTTCAAAGAACCAGCTCATGGTTTGGCTGATTTTGTCTATTATTTTTTAATCACCATTTTAGTGATTTCCTCATTGGTCTTTATGATTTCCTTCCTTCTGTTGACTTTAGGTTTTGCTTGTTCTTCTTTTTCTAATTCATTTAGGTGGTGGGTTAAGTTGTCAATTTGAGATTATTTTTCTTTTTTGAGGAAGGCCTGTATTACTATGAACTTCCTTCTGAGCACTGATTTTGCAGCTTCCCATAGAGAAGACACCATTAAACTCCTGGAAGAGAACATAGAGAAAACATTCTCTCACATCAACTTTACAAATGTTTTATCAGGTCAGTCTCCCAAAGCAACAGAAATATGAGCAAAAATAAACCAATTAGACCTAATCAAACTCACAAGCTTTTTCACAGCAAAGGAAATGAAAAAAAAAAAAAAGGCAACTTACAGAATGGGAGAAAATAGTGTCAAATGATGCAATGGACAAGGGCTCAATCTCTAGGATATAAAAGCACCTTATACAACTCAACAGCAAAAAAGCCAACAACCCAATTGAACAATGGGCAAAAGGCCTGAATAGATATTTCTCCAAGGAAATACGACGGCCAGCAACACATTCAAAAGTGCTCAATATCACTGATTATTAGATAAATGCAAATCAAAACCACCATGAGCTACCACCACCTCAAACCAGTCAGAATGGTCATCATTAATAAGTCCACAAATAACAAATGCTGGAGAAGGTGTGGAGAAAAAGGAAACCTCCTGTACTTTTGGTGGGAATGTAAGCTGGTACAGCCACTATGGAGAACAGTATGGAGGTACATTATAAATCTATACATAGAACGACCCTATCACCCAGCAGTCCCACTCTTGGGCATATATCCTGATGAAACTCTCCTTAAAAAAAACACATGCACCCTCATGTTCCTTGCAGCACTATTCACAATTGCCAAGACATGGAAGCAACACAAATATCCATTGACAGATGATTGGATTAGAAAGATGTGGTGTATATATACAAAATGGAGTACTACTCAGCCATAAAAAAGAACAAAATAATGTCATTTCAAATGACATGGATGGAACTAGAGACTCTCATCCTGATTGAAGTAAGTCAGAAAGAGAAAAACAAATACCACATGATATCACTTATATCTAGAATATAATATATGGCACAAAGGAACCTTTCCACAGAAAAGAAAATCATGGACTTGGAGAATAGACTTGTGGTTGCCAAGGGGGAAGGTGAGGGAATGGGAGGGACTGGGATCTTGGCATAAAGAGATAAAGAATGTTGCCTTTGGGATGGATTAGCAATGGGATCCTGCTGTGAAACACTGGGAACTCTGTCTAGTCACTTACCATGGAACATGAATTGTGAGAAAAAAGATTTTATACCAGTGTTTCATATAATTATATGATTTTGTGGTCCAGTGAGTAATACTCCAATTATAATTCTCTGTAGTTTATACATTCATGGTCACAGAGGCAAATATAAGACCCACAGTTTAGCAAAGTTTAGAAAGGCAATTGAGCTTTTATTTTTTTCTTTGTATTCATTATTATGTCCTGCAAATAAAATGCCATTTCTACTTGCAGTCTCATTGAAATATACTGCCAGATTTTTTACAAACTTAAGCCTGTTAATATCTTAAAAAATGTCTGATTACTGAGCATGAAAGTTCCTGAGGTTCATCAATCATACAAAGGCCTCCTTCATAAATTGATCAATGTTTTCTGGTTTCATGTCAGTTCATGTCTCTTTCGGTATCTTTCAATTTAGATTAAAAAAATGGAGCTCCAGCTCATATAGCTTACTCTAAAAATTATAGATAGCCTTTTATATGGTCAGAGACATTTTGTTTTTTCTTTTTAGGGCCAGACGTATAGCGTATGGAAGTTATGAGGCTACAGTCAACTTAGAACTGTAGCTATGCCACAGCCATGGCAACACCAGGTGCAAGCCACATCTGCAAACTACATCGCAGCTTGTGGCAATGCTAGATACTTAATCCAATGATCAAGGCCTGGGATTGAACCTACATCCTCAAGGACATGATATCATGTTGTTAACTCACTGAGATGCCATGGGAACTCCTGGTTAGAGACATTTTAATTTTCACTAAGACAGCCTGAAGTGTTTCTGATAATTAAGTTATATATTGCAGAAACAGGCAGAGGTGAGCAATGGAGAAGCTGCACAAATTTTATAGGCTATTTAATGATTTTTAAATCTCATGGGCCTAGTTTCAACTTGAGAATAAACCTAATAAACTTAATTCTTATCCAGATAT
Source organism: Babyrousa celebensis (assembly GCA_028533215.1). NCBI lineage: Eukaryota > Metazoa > Chordata > Mammalia > Artiodactyla > Suidae > Babyrousa > Babyrousa celebensis. The sequence continues at coordinate 23,970,385 of CM052694.1, read as the reverse complement.
TTTTGCCAAAATCATTTCAAAGTGCTAGAGTTTAATACCAAGTCTTTTTCTGAGTATATATTGTTATTAATGTAATTGTTCCAATAAATCAGAAAAGTAGTATCAATCTCCCTAATATACCAGGGTTTTGCTAATATTTTCAGATGTTGAAGGAGACTCATTGTCACTGCAGCTGTGGCACAGGCTGCAGCTGCAATGCTTGTTGGATCCCTGGCCCAGGAACTTCCACTTATCAGCAGGTGCAGCTGGACAAATAAATAAATACATATATAAATAAGCCTGAATAATAATGGATATTTGGAACTTATCTGCCCAGTAACTTTTGCTATTGGGAAAAATATTCTGAAGGCATGTGCTTTATGTCTGGGGTTGTTTATAGTGCATGTCAAGTAGGCATTCATGGAGCTATGTCTGGAGCCCAACACTTGATCCAGACAAAACTAAGTAGATAGAACAAAATCATCCATATATTTTTGTGGCAGTTTTATGTCTATATCTTGCAGTCATTTATTCTTTGGCATTACTGCTTTCACCTTCTTATCTTCCTAAAGTTTGCCTCATCATAAAGAGGGCTTATTTCTCATTGAACCTTAGGACATATTTTGTGTGAAACTATTGTCTTCTATTTTGTATGAAACTATTGTCTTCTATTTATGTTATATATATTTTATATTGTATATATTTATAATCTTTAAATGTATATCAGAATAGATGACCTAAGAAGCATATTAATATATAATAAATGCAATTTAATTAATTAACTTAAATTAACAAATAAAAATGCTAAATAAGATCTCAATAAAAGAGCCATAAAATTTCATCAGGAGGCAGTGCACCATTAATGGAGGTTTTGGTGGTGGCTACATCATCATTTCATGTGTAAGGTTCTGTAATCAATTTTTAAGAACCAGAAGGAAGGCATGGGACTAGATACAATTTTTGATTTACTCCAACTCACACATTCTGTGGGTATTTAATTCTTCATAATGTCTGAAACAAACAAAAACAAAAAAATTTACGCTGATATTTATCTGACACCCTTTGCAATGTCATGTGATGTATGGATCCTAAATGTAGTTGTTTTTCTTTTTTTTCTTTTTATTTTTTTGGTCTTTTTTAGCACTGCACCTGTGGCCTATGGAAGTTCCCAGGATAGGGGGTTTGAATAGGAACTATAGCTGATGGTCTGGGCCATAGCAATGCTGGATTCAAGCCACAACTCATGGCAATGTCAGATCCTTAACCCAGGGAACAAGACCAGGGATTGAGCCTGCATCCTCATGGATACTAGTCAGGTTTATTACCACCTAGCAACAATGGGACCTCTGTTAGTATCATTCTTAGAACCATAACAAGGTACTCTTTTCTTCTGTCTCACCTCTCTTGATTTTGTTTTCTATAATTTATTTTTGGTCTAAATTTATACTTCAGTTCTGTCATATATTAATATCAATTCACCAATTCAGTAATGAAGGCTGAATTTTAGACAGTAGCATGATTATTATATATATTTTAGTGATTCTTATAATTTATAATTCATCAATATTACCTGGAGGGCTGGTTAAAACATAAATTGCAGGCTCATTCTGGAGTCTTTGATTCTGGAATTTAGTGATGATACTGGAGACTTTGCATCCCTAAAAAATTCTCAGCTGCTCTCACTGCTGCTGGTTTGAGGACCATACTTAAAGAAACATTCTTATCTTTATTTCTTTTTTTTTTGTCTTTTTAGTGCCTCACCTGCACCATATGGAAGTTCCCATGCTATGGGTTGAAAAGGAGCTGCAGCTGCCAGCTTATGCCACAGCACAGCAGGATCCAAGCTGTGTCTGAGACATATGCTGAAGCTTGTGGCAACACCATGTCCTTAACCCACAGAGCAAGGCCAGGGATAGAACTGCATTCTCATGGGTACTAGTCAGATTCTTAACCCACTATGAGCCATGATGGGAACTCCAAGAATCACTGTTCTGTATCAACTTTAGTGAGACCTATGAAGTTTCCTCCTTCTCTGTTTCTCTTTTCTATAATGTCTACTTTTCAGGAATATCTTTTGGTTCTTTATTCAGCAGGGGTCATGATGTTATCAGAAGGAAATCAGAGTATGATTCCCACATTTATTCTTCTGGGTTTTTTAGAATATCCAGAACTCCAGGTTCCACTCTTCCTGGTTTTCTTGTCTATCTACACAGTCACTGTGTTAGGGAGTCTGGGCATGGTAGTCATCATCAAGATCAATTCAAAACTCCACATGATCATGTGCTTTTTCCTTAGTCACTTGTCCTTTGGAGATTTCCATTATTCTATCATAGTTACAGCTAAGATTTTAGAGAACTTGATTGTGGAGACAGAACCATCTCCTTTTCTGGGTCCATTGTGCAATTTTGTTTTGCTCACATATTTGGAGTAACAGAAACTGTCATGTTAGAGGTGATGGCCTATGATGGTTTTGTGGCCATTTGTAACCCCTTCCTCTATATCACTGCTATATCTCAGAAGCTTTGTGTTCTGCTGGTGGCTGGATCTTGCTCATGGGGGATAGTGTGTTCCCTGACATTTAAATATTTTCTTCTTGCATTATCTTATCATGAGTCTAACATCATAAATAATTTTATCTGTGACCATTCTGTACTGGTTTCTCTTTCCTGATCAAACCCTATATCAGTCAGATGCTATGTTTTATTATTGCCATATTCAATGAATCAAGCAGCCTGATGATAATTCTGACACCCTATATACTCATTTTTTTCACTGTTCTGAGGATGCCTACTGCAAGTGAACATGAGAAAACCTTCTCTACCTGTGCCTCCAACCTGACAGCTATCACTGTATTCCATGGAACCATCCTTTTCCTTTACTGTAACCCTAACCCTGAAAAGTCTTTGCCCACAGTTAAAGTGCCTTCTGCATTATACACAGTAGTGATTTCCATGCTGAACCCCTTGATCTATAGCCTTGAAAATAAAGATGTGAAAACATTTTCAGAAAATTAGTTGTCACAAATTTGCATAGTCACTTGATATAGTACTGTGAGATTCATTACAGTATTTCTGAAGATAATGTGATTTCCTATGCTACAGATTGTTCAACTCTTGTAGTACAATAAGTTACTCAAGTTCAAATCTTTTAAAAAACAGAGTTTTAGTTAATATATCTATATTAGGACATTTTATTGATTGTTGATTTTTTATTGTTGAACACAAGAATATTTAGAGGAATAGCCATAAACTACATGTAAACCCAAATAGAAAAAATGAAATTATTTGATGTTATTTGTAGTATTTATAAATTATTTTTAAATATTTTAACATGTGCAATATAATTGCATATCTGTTTCCAAAGTAAAATTGATTCCCAGCTCATCAGATAAGAGAAGGTCTAAGATGATTCTCTAGAATCATACCTAGGAAACTCATACTCCAGAGATGGCTTTGACAAATGTTTCAGCCTACTGTACATTAATGGATACTTTACTATATATTGTATAAAAATGATGAAAGTTAATTTTAACTCAATGAATTTTATTACATTTATAAATGTACAATGATCAACACAACTAAATTTTATAGAATTTCCATCCCAAATCCCAGCACCACAAGTTGTCTCCTTTGGAAACCATAAGTTCTTCAAAGTCTGTGAGTCACTATCTGTTCTGCAAAGAAGTTCATTGTGTCCTTTTTTAAGATTTCACATGTAAGTGATAGCATATGATATGCTATGGTGTCTCACTGTTTGACTAACTTCACTTAGCATGATAATTTCTAGGTCTGTCCACATTGCAGCAAATGCCATTATATCTTTCCTTGTAATGGCCAAAAAATATTCCATTTTGTATATGCATAACATCTTCTTTATCTAGTCCTCTATTGATGGATGTTTAGGTTGTTTCCATGTTTTGGCTACTGTATATAATACTGCAATGGACATTGTATTACATGTATATTTTGAGTCATGATTTTCTCTGGATAGATGCCCAGGATTGGGATTGCTGGATCAAATGCTAATTCTATTTTTAGTTATCTGATAAATCTCCATAGAGTTTTCCACAGTGGTTGTAGCAATTTACTTTCCCACTAACAGTGTGATAGGGTTCCCTTTTCTCCATACCCTCTTCCCCATTTATTGTTTGTATATTTTTTGATTACAGTAATTATGGCCAGTATAAGGTGGTTCCTTGTTTTGTATTTCTCTAATAATTAGTGATGAACATCTTCTTATATGTTTTTTGGCATTCATATATCCTCTTTGGAGAATTGTCTTTTTAGATCTTCCCATTTTTTTTTTGGATTTGTTTTTTTATTAACTTTTTTTTTATATTGAGGTGAAGGAGGTTTTTATAAATTTTGGAGATGAATCCCTTGTCAGTGGCTTCATTTGCAAATATTTTCTACCATTCTGTGGGTTGTCTTTTCATTTTGGTTAGGGTTCCCTTTGCTGTGTGGAAAATTTTAAGTTTAATTAGGTCCCAATTTTTTATTTTTGTTTTTAGTGTCATTACTCTAGGAGGTGGATCTAAAATCTTGCTGTGATTTATGTTGGAGGGTGTTTGGCCTATGTTTTCCTATAAAATTTTATGGTGTCCAGTCTTATATTTAGGCATTTAATCTATTTTGGGTTTATTTTGGTGTACAGTATTTGGGAGTGTTTTAATTTCATTCTTTTATATGTAGCTGTCCAGTTTTCACAGCATCACTTATTAAAGGGACCATATTTTCTCCATTATATATTCTGGCCTCCTTTTTCATAGATTAGTAGACAGTATGTACATAGGTTTAATTCTGGGCTCTCTATCCTTTTCCACACATCTAAATTTCTGTTTTTGTGCCAGTACCATAAGGTTTTGATGACTGTATCTTTGTAGTATAGTCTTAAGTCAGAGAGCCTGACTTCTCCTGCTCCATTTTTCTTTCTCAGGATGGCTTTGGCTGTTCCAGGTCTTTTATGCTTCCAAACAAACTTAAAAATATTTTGTTTTAGTTCTGTGGAAAATGTGCTTGGTAATTTGATAGGGTTTGCAATATTGTCTTGGGCAGTAAGTCATTTTGATAATATAGATTCAATAAAATTTATTTATGCAAAATGCAATATTGTAGAATAAACCTCCTACTATCAGAAACCAGAGTCTTCTATTTCATCCAGACGTGGCCACTATAGTCTGTTTCTAAGAGTCTTTAAGTAATAATCTTTGCAAAAACCAGTATATTTGCATATATGTGTTTGCCTTTATGACTATTTTTTGCACTTTAATACTCAGCCTCCTGAAAATCTTTACATGCCAGTCTGTGTAGCTGTAACACATTCTATTTCCTCACCTTTGTAACTATTGTACAAAGACATATTAAAATTGGTGTATCCAGTCCTCTTTACAATGTCCTCAGTCTTTTTCTATAAGAAATAATTTTGGAGTTCCCGTCGTGGTGCAGTGGTTAACGAATCCGACTAGGAACCATGAGGTTGTGGGTTCAGTCCCTGCCCTTGCTCAGTGGGTTAACGATCCGGCGTTGCCGTGAGCTGTGGTGTAGGTTGCAGATGCGGCTCGGATCCCGCATTACTGTGGCTCTGGTGTAGGCTGGTGGCTACAGCTCCGATTGGACCCCTAGCCTGGGAACCTCCATATGTCTTGGGAGTGGCCCAAGAAATGGCAAAAAAGACAAAAAAAAGAAAAAAGAAATAATTTTGCAAGTATATTTTTTTGAAAAATTTTTAGTGTGAGTTCCTGCAAGTGAAATTGCTACATCAATTGATATATGTATTGAAATTCCTCATATTCATAGCATTGCCAAAATACCATTCATGACCTTTACCAAACTTAGTACTCCCTTCAGTCTTGAAAATACCTTTTTGACCACATTCTGAACAAAACATTCTTATTGAACTTTTATGATATATTAAATTTTGACTAAATAATCTCATTTGTATGTTTTAATTACAAATAAATATAGTTTAAATTTGGCATCTACTTAAATGCTTAAAGTAATGTGTATTCCTTTTTCATGGATTATCTATTAATGATTTTATGTATTTTATTTGATGGCTGATCTTTTTCCATACTAATTTTTATGCTTTAATTTTATAATAAATAATTTACACACAGTCTGAGTGGTGATGGCTGTGGTGGCAGCAGCAGAAGGAGCTGCAGTGGTCAGGGCTCTGGGCAGGGGCAGTGACATCATCTTGTGCCCAGGGTTGGTGGAGAGGCCAGGAAGGGGATCCTGGAGTTCAGGGAACTATAGGAAATGCTTATAGTCTGAGGAGCTGGAGCCAGAGGAGCTGTTGCAGGAACCTAAGACAGAGCCCAAGCCCAATGAGGAGATGCCCTGGCCTCATGCCCCCACCTATCTCCTTCCCAGGGCCTGGCTCCAGAGTCCTCATCAGCCAAGAGGAGAAGGAAGAGGAGCTGGGACTGGTGGAGGGTGACTTGGGGAATGGCACCATTGAGTAACTGGAGTTGGAAGTGATCAATTCTTGAGTATGGGAGGAGGAAGAAGAAGCTGAGAAGCTAAAGGAGCTACAGAACATGGAAGAGAAGCATGTGAATATGAGCCCACCTTCAGAAAATGCTGGCCCAGTTATCATGTCCATTGAGGAGAAGATGGAAGCTGATTCCAGATATATTTTGGCAATGTGGACTATAGTGAAAGAGCAAAACAGCTGAAAGCACACTTTCATGGCTGTGGTTCCATCAACCATGTTACTATGTGACAAATTTGGTGGCCATCCTAAAGGGTTTGCATACATAGAGTTCTCAGAGAAAGAGTCAGTGAGGACTTCCCTGGCCTTAGATGAGTCCATATTTAGAAGAATACAAATCAAGGTGATCCCAAAAGGAACCAACAGACCAGGCATCAGCACAATAGACAGGAATTTTCCATGAGACAGATACCTTGTTTGGATAAATTGGTTTTAACTGCAGGCCCCTAGGTTGTGTCTACAGGGTCCAGGCTAGAGAGACATCATGGTATTCCCCTTACTAAAAAAAGGTGTGTATTAGGAGGAGAGATGGGAAAAGAGGGGGTGGTGAGGAATTAAAAAAAAAAAGAAACAGAAGAGGACCTTGATGGAAAAAATATTAAAAAAAAATAGAGAGATATACTGTGGAAGCAGGGAGAATCCCCTAACTAACTGATGAGGAGGGACCTGTTTTGTGAAGTAGGGGAAGGTATGGGGATGCTCATTCATTCTGGGGATTCACTATGGACATGTCTCAACTGCTCAAGATGCTCCTCCATTTTCCCTATCCCCCTTCAACTTTGGGCTCTCATCAAGTGTAGTGGGCATGAGGGTTGGGAGGTTTTTTTTTGTTTTTTTGTTTTTTTGTTTTTTTTTAAACACAGGGCTCTGTAAGGACACCAAACTATTGTGCCTGTTACCTTCCCACCATCTTCTCCCTAACTTTCACATTCCACTCCAGCCTACACCTATCCTGCCAGATAGACTACCCACTCCACCCCTCTTTTTTGGCTCCCTGCTGTCATGAGATATGTTTCTACAATATTTTCTTAGGCTCTTTGCTGAAAACTACATCTTGTCCTTCTTTACATTATCCAATCTTCCTGCTTTACTTTATCCAATCTTCCTGCTTGGAAAAACAGTCACAGTGCTGGTACATGACTTAAGCTTAAGAACAAAGACTATTATGTGCCTAAAGATCAGAGTAAAAGCTTAAACTTTTATCAGCTAAATGCCTTTTAAAATAGTAAAAGAACTTATAAAATAGTAAGCAAATCCTATATCCTCCACCCATAGCCCCTCCTCACTTGATTTCATCTAAAGAGCACAATAAAAGTGGTGTGGTTTCTTGAGGCAGGGCTCTTGGACCCTGAGACCTTGAGTCCCCCAGTTCCCACCTTACTGTCTCTGTGTCTTGTTTTATGTTAACTTTTTTACTTAAGTTCCACAACACCCATTCTTCAGCCCCATCCTCCTGAGCTGGTCTGGCAAGTGGTGCCTGACATGGGGCTAACAGGCAGGCAGGATGAAAAAAGGACCGCGATGACAGTGGAATTTTTATTCACTGGAAGTGCTGTGGAGCCCTGAAAATAAGGGAGGAATTTTGTGTGGTCATACTAAAGAAATCCTGTGGATACATTCCCTCTCTCAGGTATTTATGGGGTAATATGGGAAATAAGGTAATTGCAGGAAAATATAGTCCTTATATTTGTTTGTAGGGAATACTCCTTAAAAAGGGGGGTGCAAAAGAAGTGAATGTAAACTTTTGGAACTTTTTCAGACTATTGAGAAATATTGTGATTGGTTTCTTACATTAGAAATGTTATATTTAAAGATATGGGAGACAGTAGAAAGGGAACTTAGGATATTGCATGATGAGGGTGTTCCAATTCCTGTGTCCATTGGAGTACTTGGAACTTAATTAAATCAGTTTTAGAACCTCTACAGGACTTAGAGGAGGAAGAAGAAAGTTTCCTCCTTTGTTGGAGGAACCTAAATATGCAGTCCTTGAACAAAATCATCACAGAGAATATTTGGCTCCTGAGTCTTCAGCTCCAATTTTTGATTCTGATATTCCTCAATTGCCTACTATTAGGAGTGAGGTGATGAGGACTCATCAAGCCTCTACTTCTAGGTTGTAAAGAAAATGAACATTATCCATGAATATCACCTATCATCCATTCAACAGGGAATATTACAGGCTCAAAGGGAAGTTAGCCTTTCCAGTAACTGTCAGGGAGACAGTGGCTCCAGGCATTGATCCCACCAACCCTGATGAAGTTTATGAGCTCATTCATGAGCCCTTTCCTTTTAAAATACTTAAAGAATTAAAGCAGGCCATTCAAAACTATGGTGTTAATTCTCCCTTTACAAAAGGAATCATGCAGGGAGTAGCTGAAGGAAATAATATGATTCCTGCTGATTGGCATAACTTAACCCATGCTGTGCTATTGCCCAGTGAATATTTACAATTTAAGTTCTTACCGGCAAGCTCATGCCCAAATTACTGCTAATCTTAATCAGTCTGAAATCTTCTGATTACAATGGAACAATTGTTAGGGATTGGTCCTTGGAGTAATCTTCAAGATCAAATGAGAATGAATGATTTGGCTATTGAACAGATTAGACAATGTTGCTTAACAACGTGGGATAGAGTTGAATCTAAGGGTTAAATAAATACTTCTTTTCAAAAGATCCTACAAAGCCCTAAGGAACCTTATACTGAATATCTAGCTCATTTACAAGAGGCATTAAAATGACAAATTACTAACTCTGAGGTGTCTGATATTATTTTTCAATTGTTAGCATATGAAAATGCAAATACTGATTGCAAAAAGGCCATAGAATTTTTAAAAGAAAAAGCTAACATTGTTGAATATATTAAAGCCTGTCAGGGAGTGGGGATGTGGTCCATTAAGACCTCAATGATAGCCCAAGCAATGGCTAATTTAAAGGTAAAAGACAAATTTTCAGAAAAATGTTTTAATTGTGGCAAGACAGGAAATACTAAAAAACAATGTCATGCTCCTCCATGAGGCCGACCTTCCTTTCATGGAGATTTAGCACCTTCTAATAACAATAATAAATAGCTCAGACTATGTCCAAGATGTAATAAAGGAAGTCACTGGGCTAAACATTGCTGGTCCCTCTTTCATAAAGATGGAACCCCATTGTTGGGAAACTCACCTTGGGGCAAGCTTCCAGCCCCATCAACCAAGTAAACTTTTCCTATTGAGAACAAAAGCCAAACTCTCAACCAATGTGAGATTCCCTGGGACTATGCTCTGCATGAGCATTCAATATCAAAGTAGATCTCCCTAGTTTACAGGATTTAATTCTCCTTCCTAGTGAAACTCCTACTTCTATTGCAACCAAATTGGAAAAACCATTACCAACAGATACAGTAGGATGGATAATAGGAAGGGTGGGACTAACAGAACAAGGAATTTGAGTTCATACTGGGATATTGGATAATATAGGGGATGATAATGTACAAGTGATGGTTTCCACTGTGATTCCTTGGAAAATTAAAAAAGGGGATTGGATTCCTCAAATCTTAATTTTACCTAGAGTACAGAAGAAAAAAGAGAGGAATAATTTTAGACAGAAGAGATTCAATACCACAGGAGTGTTTTTATCAGAAAAGGTCCTAGAGGAATGACCCACTTATCAAGTTATCATAAATGGGAAGTCTTTTAGAGGATTGATTGATACTGGTGCTGATGTTTCAATCATTAGCCATTTACACTGGCCAGACATCTGGCCTCTTCAGCCAGCCAATATTGAAGCCTCTGGGTTAGGAAAAGCAGAGGTTCTCAAAAAGAGTGCCCAATGGCTTAATTCTGAAGGACTGATGGGAAGCCAGCTAGATTGAAACCTTATGTTGCTCAATACCCTATCAATCTATGGGGGAGAGATTTATTACAACAGTGGCATGCAGAAATTTACTTATCACCTGTAGATCAATATGGTCATAAAAGCCAAAAAATGCTACAGAAAGAGGGTTACATTCACAGACTGGAGTTAGGGCAACATCATCATGGGAGAGTGCAACCTGTTGCAAATGAGATTAAAATGGATAAATCTGGTTTGGGACATTGGCTTTTTCATTAGTGGCCACTGCTTGTAAAAATAATTATGCTTTTCCTGAAACTATTCAATTAAAATGGACTACAGAAAAACCAGTTTGGGTTGAGCAGTGGCCTCTTTCTTCAGAAAAATTAAAGGTTTTAAATGATCTTGTCCAAGAACAGTTAAAGAAGGGCCATATAGAAGAATCCTTTAGTCCTTGGACTTCACCAGTGTTTGTTATACAGAAAAAAATCAGGAAAATTGAGATTGTTAGCAGATTTAAGAGGAGTAAATGCTGTAATTCAGCCTATGGATGCCCTTCAACAAGGCCTCCCATCTCCTAATATGATACCAGCTGACTGGCTGTTAATTATCCTGGACTTAAAACACTGCTTTTTCACAATTCCTTTATATGCAGAAGATAGGGAAAAATTTGCTTTTTCAGTGCCAGTGATAAACAATAAGCCCCTAGAAAGCATTATCAATGGAAGGTCCTGCCTCAAGGTATGTTAAACAGCCCTACCTAGTGTCAGTATTATGTGGCTTAAGTTGTTGAGCCAGTCCTACAACAATTTCCTAAATGCTGTATTGTTCATTATATGGATGATATGCTTTGTGCTGTACCCTCTCAGGAGCAGCTGACTGAGGTTTTTCAATGTTTGCAATACTGTCTAAAAGAAGCAGGATTGAATATTGCTCCTGAAAAGATTCAAATAAAAAGTCCATATCAATATCTGGGAACTGTGGTTGAATGTACCATTGTTTACCCTCAAAAGGTAGAATTAAGAAGAGATTAAATTTCTACATTAAATGATTTACAAAAACTGTTAGGAGATATTAATTGGCTCCGACCTTGTTTGGGGATTCCTACATAGGAATTGCCAAATCTTTTCTCCTTACTTAGGGGAGATTCTAAATTAAACACCCCCACTTTCTAATTGCAGAAGCAGAAGAGAACTACAAAAGATTGAAAGTAAAATACAAAACTCCCAACTAAGTCTGGCCAATGTAAAACAGTCCATTCAGTTAGTAATTATACCTTCTCCTCATTCTCCCATGGGAATATTGATGCAATTAGAAAATATTCTCTAGTGGCTTTTTCATACCAATAATGTCACAAAATCTTTGTCTCCGTACCTGGACCTGATGGCACAACTTATTCTAAAATGTTGTATTCTTTGTGTGCAAAAGTCGGGAAAAGATTTGAATCATGTAATTGTTAGTTTAACTGTTAAGGAAATCCAAAATTGTTTTAAAAACCACATAGGTTGGCAAATTTTCTTTGCAGATTATGTAGGATCAATAGATAATCATTATCCAAAAAACCATATTTTACAATTTATAAATCAACCCAATGGATTATTCCAAAAAAGATGAAAGATTCACCCATCATTGAAGCCCCTGTGATCTTTACTGATGGGACTAGTAAAGGGAAGGCCAGATATGTGGCTAATCAATCTAAAATTATAGAAACACCTGGCCTTTCTGCCCAACAGGCTGAACTAACTGCTGTAATCCATGCCTTGAGGGACTATCCTGAACCAATCAATATTCTTTCTGATTCAGCATATGTAGTTTACACTGCCAAAATGATTGAAACCACTACCATTAAATGAAATTTACCTATCTTGTTATTTGACTTGTTTACAGAATTACAAACTGTTGTAAGGGAAAGAAGATATCCATTTTATATTACTCATATCAGAGCACATAGTAACTTACCTGGGCCTCTAGTTGCAGGAAATAAAGAAATTGACTGCTTGGTGACACTAGTTCAAGAAGCTCAAGATTTTCATGATTTAACACATGTAAATGTTCAGAGGTCTTAAAAAGAGACTTGGAATAATATGAGCTAAAGCTAGGGTGATTGTCCATCAATGTCCTGCATGTCAAATTATTAACAATCCTTCTCAATCTGAGCCTGGAGTTAACCCAAGGGGACTTGAACCAAATGCTCTCTGGCAAATGGATGTTACTCATTATTCATCTCTTGGAAAATTGTCATTTATTCATGTATGTATTGACACTTGCTCTAAATTCATTTGGGCTACAGCTCAATCTGGTGAATCTGCTAAACATGTTTTCACAATTTATATGCCTGTTTTGCAGTCATGGGCCTGCCACAAGCAATTAAAACTGATAATGGTCCAGCTTATATCAGTTATCAACTTAAAATATTCCTGGATACATGGCATATTGCTCACTTCACTGGTCTCCCTTACAACCCCCAAGAACAGGCTATTGTGGAATGAGACAATTTATATGTAAAACAGGCTCTTCAAAAACAAAAAGGGGGAGACACAGAAATAGTTAAGTCACAACAAACACTTTTAAATAAAACCTTATTCACTCTAAATTTTTTAAATTTGGCCTCTGATGAAAAAATGGCTGCAGAGAGACATTTTAATACAAAACAAATAAGATTAACTTTCCTCAGGCTGAACAGCCCTTGATTTGTTGGCAGAATCCATTAACAAACTTCTGGTCTCCAGGAAAACTTTTTATATGGGGTAGGGGATATGCTTGTATTTCACTAGGTCATGGATTACAACCTGTTTGGAATCCATCAAGAAGAATCAAACCATATCACGAGCAAGCCTGTGAAGCATTCCTCGACTCCAGACCCCAGAAGAAGAATGATGGATGAGAACATACTGAAGAGACCCAGATTCATGATTTGGGATCCAGAGCTGCCCACCATGGATATAGCAGTGATGTCGGTGACACTAACTCATGTGTCACTGCCACAGACCTGAAGGGCTCATCTTCCCACTTGGGGTCAGATTAAACATCTAACCCAAGAAGCCAAAAATCTACTAAGAAGAGAAGGAAAGCCTATCACTCCAAATAATTTGGTCCTGTCTTTACTTTGGTTTCTATCACAGTGAGTATTCCCTTAGCAGCAGTGGGAGAAACCAATTATACCTACTGGGCCTATATACCAAATCCTCCTTTATTGAGACCTGTGGAATGGGGTGAGGCTCCAGTGCATATATATTTATTTATTAATGATTTCTCCTGGGTCCCTGGGCTGGAGGATGACAAACAGCCCTGTTTTAAAAAGGAAGAAGGGATGCCTTAATCAAATTTTAGGTTTTAAAAATTGGCAAACTTGTATTGGAAAAGAAAACGTATATTTAACTCCTGAAACTCAAATGTGGTTTTCAGGAAATTTAGATATGTCCACTAGTGAAGATGGACATTTAGTTACAGGCTGGAGTTTCACTTAATGCCAGATGAAACCAGTTAATATGTGGATGCCAGACAGGACTTTATGTCCCTTAAAAAGGACAGATACCTTCAAGAAAATGAAAAATCAAATTCATTGGAATATATGCAGGGAAAAAGAGGGGGTCATACTGCTTAATGGTTCCTATGGAACTGTATGGGATTGGTCCCCTAAGGGGAAGCCAATTCCTGTCCGTATGGGCCATCAACCTCTGTTCTGTTAAAGAATTACTCTCTTGGACAGTCTCCAGCTGATCAGGCCAACAAAAAATAATAACTAAAGCCCAAAGCTCCATAAATTGGAAAGATTCAGGCCTTGTGCCTCCCTATCCTGAATTTGATAATAGCAAGCCTCAAATTGATTTGTGGAAAATTCCTGTTAACTTTAAATATATTCAAATCTGGGATGGAAATTATACTTATGAAGAGTCAAAAAAGGAATCAATTAATCTTTTACTTTGTATTGTGTTACTCTCTATGAGAACAATTCTAGAGTAACATCATGGGAAGAAATTAAGAGACATTTGTGAGATCATTGTCTTTCAGGGTCTCATGCAGTCCTTTGAGTTAGCCTGGAAGGACATTGTTTTATTACTGAAAAAAAAAGAAAAAATAAAACAACACATAAAGTCTTTGAAACTGCTTAAAGCTGGGGAAGATGAATGGAACTAGATAGAACAAGATTCCCCACAGTGTGTCAGGCAGTTCCTATGAGCATCCCAGTTGATGTGCTGATGAGGGATAGAACCACAATTGGCATAGAAATCATTTTATTATTTGTATAGTTGAGGGATTAAAAGCCTCATAAGTAAAACCCATTAAAAACTATCAGAGTTTTACTAGGGGAACAAGAGAGTCCATCAGCTTTCTTAGAAAGACTCAGAAAGGCATTGAGAAAACATATACCAAGGAACCCAGAAACAATGGAGGGCCGAATAATTCTTAAGGATAAATTCATAGCTCAATTGGTGCCAAATACATGGCAAAAGCTAGACAAGTTGACTTTTGGCCCTGATCAGAACCTGGAGCACCTCCTCAGACAAGCAACTCAAATGTTATAATCAGGGCCAGGAAGAATCAAAGGAGAACAAGAAGAGAGACAGAGAAAAGGCTGAGGCTCTTGTTATGGCACTACAGGGAGTCAACCTTGGAGTTTCTAAGGTGAGAGGACTAGCACAGTGACCTATGCCCAGAGCCTGTTTCCTCTGTGGAAAAGAGGAACCCTTTAAATGGGAATGCCCTAAGACTCAAACCACAACACCTAGGCTACGCCCCATATGTTGGGGAGATCACTGGAAGAGGGACTGCCCCTGAAGATTAAGGTCTCTGTGGTTGACCCTCAGGCCTAGGATCAAGACTGATGGGACATTTCCATAATGGCTGCTGTCCTTATCACCACTCAGGAGCTCTGGGTGACCCTAAATGTAGGAAGACAGCCTATTGACTTCCTCCTGAATATGGGAGCCACTTTTCAGTCCTCCTCTCCAATCATGGGCCCCTCCCACTTGAATCTGCACCTTCATATTTCTGGCAATCTGGCTACAAAATGTTTTACACAACCTTTGAGTTGTGACTGGGAATCCATTTTCTTCTCTCAATGCTTTATTTTTCCAGAGAGTGCGACTCCTCTTTTAGAAAGAGAGGCTGGTGGCTTCAGCTATGATTGAACCTCTAGCCTGAAAAAAAAAAGAGAAAAAGAAAAGGGGGGGGGACATGCCAATGGAGCCTAATCAAGGTTTATGCCTGCCATCAATGTACTAGATTTAAAAGATGCCTTTTTTTCAGCATTTCCTTGCTAATTCCCTGCTAGATCTTCAACAGTAGATTCATGAGCTGTCCTATCCAGCTCTAGTTTTTGGAGCTGCCCTGTGGAACCATCTGACCTCCTCCTCCTTGTGAAAATTTTTCTTCACCATATTCATTGTCATCTTGATCCTTTTACTCAGACTCTCTATAATTAATTGTATTTCTGGCTTCATTACATCCTGATTAAATGCCATCAATGTTCAAATGTTGATAGAAGGGATATCCAAAGCAATGTATCAAAGCCCACTTGACTATCCATGAATGGAGATCTAACTGCTTTCCCTAATGTTACCCCTTTTCATCAGGAAGAAGTCAGAGTGGTCATCGCCCCTTTTCCCCACAGTTGGAGTCTCCAACTCGGGGGAGTGGGAGGAATTGAGGCAGAATACTAACTCAGGTAGTCAGTGTAGGGATATGGGCTTTGATACATTCTTTGATGTGGTTAATCTCTTTTATAGAGAATCCCTGCTATTGTAAGTAATCTCTTTTTGTTGTTCCTCCACTTGAGAGTATGTGTCTTGACTCTTATTGCCTCCTGCTACCTGTTTTGTAGTAGTTCCTCATTTATACTTCTGCTGTATAGGAACTTTTTTTGCTAGACTTCAGGTCATTCTCCTCAGTAGCTGCTCTGCATTTTGGTGTCCCTATGGGAAGAAGCGAGCTCAGGGTTTTCTACTTTGCCATATAGGGCACAACTTCCTATATACCTGCCTTTACACCCAAACCATAATGCTGAGATGCCCATAGTTTTGTAGTATGTTTTAGAATCAGGAATAGGAAACCCCAACTTTGTTCTTTCTCTAGATTGCTTTGGCTGAGTTCCCTTGATATTTCATATGAATTTTATGATGGACTTTTTATTTTATTTTTTTTAGTCTTTTGTCCTTTGTAGGTTATATGGAGGTTCCCATGCTAGGGGTCTAATCAGAGCTGTAGCTACTGGCACACACTAGAGCCACAGTAATGCCAGATCCACGCTGCATCTGTGACCTACACCACAGCTCACGGCAACACCAGATCCTTAACCCACTGAGCAGGGCCAGGGATTGAACCTGCAACCTCATGGTTCCTAGTAGGATTCATTTCCAATGAACCACCATGGGAAATCCCAGATTTTTTTTTTTAATGTCATACTTGTGGCATATGAAAGTTCCCAGGCTAGGAGTCTAATCAGAGCTGAAGGTGATGACCTATGCCATAGCAACAGCAACTCAGGATACAATCCCCAGTTGTGACCTACACCACAACACATGGCCCATTAGATACTTAACCCAATGAGCAAGACCAAGGATGGAACCCACACCCTCATGGATACTTGTGAAATTTGTTTCCATTGAACCACAATGGGAACTCCTAGGATGACTTTTTCAATTTTTGCAAAAATGTTGGTGCTTTGATAGGTAATGATTTATTACATAGATCATTTTAGGTAGTGTGGACATCTTAATAACCTTAAGTATTCTAACTCATGAAAGTCATTTTTTATGTGTGTCTTTTGTAACATCTTTCAGCAATATTTCATACTTTCATTGTAGAAAATGTGTGCCTCTGCCTTGAGTTTGATCTTATTTTATTTAAAAATGTTATTGAAGCATTATTGATTTACATTGTTTTGATACTTTTCTTTTTGATACTGTTATAAATGCATTTTTTTCTTAATTTCCTCTTCATGTTCATTGATAATATGGAAATTCAACACTCTTTAATGACAAAAACTCCCAAAATTGGGTACAAAAAGAATGTACCTGAACATAATGAAGGCCATACATGAGTGTTCTACAGTGCACTGTAGACTAAATTTTTTTTAGGGTCACACTCATGGCATATGGAAGTTCCCAGGCTAGGGATTGAAACAGAGCTGCAGCTGCCAGCCTACACCACAGCCACATCAATGCAGGATCTGAGCTCTGTCTGTGAACTACACCCCAGCTCATGGCAATGCTGGATCCTAAACCCACTGAGAGAGGCCAGGGATTGAACCTGCATCCTCAAGGATACTGGTTGGGTTAGTTACTGCTAAGTCACAACAATAACTCTAAGACTCAACATTTAAAGGTGGAAATCTTTTATATTAATAATCAGGGACAAGAGTGCACATGCTCACTACATTTTTTGTAAACACATCATTGAAAACATCCCTTTGAATTTTTGGAATTAACTAATACAGATGATATCATATCTGAAGTTAGATAACTTTAATTAATTAGATTTTACTTTCTTTTACTGCCTGTAGTAATGCTTCCAATGATAGCCATTTCCTATCCTTTGAGTCTCAGCCTAATCATCACATTTTAAGAAAGGCCTTCTTTTCCATAGAAGAATTCTCCCTCTAATTTCTTAATAGTGCTCTATTTGTTAACTTATTAGCAGTGAATAAGTCTATACTGACCTTATCAGTTTTTTTTTTTCATTATTGTTTTACTATGTTTTAGGAATATGAGATCCATGCAGGAAGGAACTTTTCATGATTCCTCACCTCCACGTTTTAGTAATTGTTGTATTCTCATTCATAACACAGTTTCTGGCTTAAATAGGTACCTTAAATTAAAATTAACAATTTAATAGATAAAAACTAGTTATTAAATCCAAATTGGTGATATTTTTTTTTTTTTTTAATGTCAAGCCACACTTCAAGGCAGAATAAATTTAGTATCAAAGGAAAGGAAAGAAAATATTTCTGTGGAAGGTTGGGGAATTTCTGATTAATTAATCTACCTGGAACTAAATAACTGAGCTGCTCTTTTATTCTTGACTGACAATGGTCTCAGTATGTTTATGAAGCTATTTTTTTCTCCATGTTGCATCTACCTTGCCCTAATTATATGATTTAACTTACTAAAATTTGACACGTACTTAAAATTTTTTGTTATAGTTGATTTGCAATGTTCGGTCAATTTCTGCTCTTCAACAAAGTGATTATACACACACACACACACACACACAATTTTTTTCTCATACACTCCATCATGTTCCATCACATGCAACTTGACGTATTTCCCTGTGCTATACAGCAGGACCTCATTGCTTATGCACTCCAAAAGCAATAGTTTAGGAGTTCCCAACGTGGTGCAGTGGTTAACGAATCCGACTAGGAACCATGACGTTGTGGGTTCGATCCCTGCCCTTGCTCAGTGGGTTGAGGATCCGGCGTTGCCGTGAGCTGCAGTGTAGGTTGTAGATGCGGCTCGGATCCCGCGTTGCTGTGGCTCTGGCGTAGGCCGACGACTACAGCTCCGATTAGACCCCTAGCCTGGGAACCTCCATATGCCGCAGAAGCGGCTCAAGAAATGGCAAAAAAAAGAAAAAGAAAAAAAAAAGCAATAGTTTACATCTAACAACCATCCCCCTCTAGGCCATCCCCCTCCCTTCATTTCCCCTTGACAACCATAAGCCTGTTCTCATGTACATGAGTTTGTTTCTCTTCTGTAGATAGGTTCATTTGTGCCATATTTTAGATTTGATATATAAGTGATATGATATGGTATTCATCTTTCTCTTTCTGAAGTACTTCACTTAGTATGAGAATCTCTAATCTCATTCGCGTTACTGCAAATGACATTATTTTGTTCCTTTTTATAGCTGAGTAGTAGTGTTAAAATTTTCAGGAACAACCCAGTTAATTTAACTAAGCTTAACTCAGTCTTGGACACTTTCTAAGACTCAATGATAAATATTGTTAGAAGGGACAAATGGTCCAGTGATCTTTGTCAATGTCAGAAAAAAATGATATCCTTTGAAGGAATGATATAAAATTTTCAGAAAGTTATTTTTTAAGTTTAAAATATAGCATGGAGAAAAGAAAATCACAAGAATTTCTCTCAAAATCTGAAGTCAACTTTTCTGGCTCCACCAACATGAGAGAATAAGGATTTCACAGTTGAATGGTATTTTTCTTTTTTGAAGTTAGTAGGAAAATATATACTACAGACAAATTTTCCTGGGAAATGACTATTTGCACTATTCCTATGTAAACATAGGATTTGCTTGTCTTTTTGATAAATTATCCTATAAAATATTTTTCTGTCTTTTTTGTGAGCACCACAAAATTTCTTTTAAATAATTTATATGGCAAAAAAAACCCCACAATCTTCTGAGTAATCAAAAAAATCCATGGAGGAAATGAGCAGATATTCAAATGAAATAAATTATTTCCTCAAGTAAAAATGCAGCCTTTGGCCCTCTGGTGTTAAACTGGATGAAAGAAGAATTCCACATCCCTTTGACTGAGTTAAAAACTCATTCTTCAGATTATTAACAAGCCTCCACAGGCAAGACTAAGAGTAAATAATGGGAGTCATGCATCAAATTGTGTGACATTATTTTGTAAGACATTATTTTACTTTGAAATAAGTTAACTTTAGATTCAATTCTAGTTTTACCACTTAAAATGCATGACCTTGGGAAAATTAATGAGGTGTTCTGTGCATAAATTTATTCAACTATGAAATAGGGAGTAGAGTTTTTATTATGGTAAATTTCAAGGTGATATGTTAAATTGTGAGTGCATGGTTGCTATACACTGTGGGAGACTTAAGAAGTGAAGAGCTAGAAACCAGAACATGATTTAAAGAGAGTCATCTGGGCTGCTTCAAGAGAAGACATTATTGGAGGCCAGAATAGAAGTGAAGAGACATGGAAAGATGCTATCGCAATGGGCTAGGAAGGAAATACAGGACTGAGGGGGGTGATCAAACTTATGATATACATTGAGATTTGAGACAAGAGGATGAAACAAATCTATCAATAAGTAGTATGAGAAAAATAGTGAGTGAAAGATGTGGGGAGGTGGGGTTTTTTTGTGGTAACATTTAATGACATGGGAAACTATCTTTTTATTATGGAAAACTGAAAATTTATTTTTACATATACTAAATTTATATCCAATCATAGATGGCCAAGTTGGAGATGTTGCCTATACAAGGTTGAAGTAAGTGGAAAGATAGGTGCTGAGACACAAATTGCAAGTGCTTCAGCAATTATTGTTTGAGAAAAGGAGGGATAAGCAACATAAGACCCTATGAAAGTAGTCTCAGTGTGGTTTCAGACAATCCAGGACAGTGCCATTCTATTCATAGTTTGATCGACTCACACAGGATATGTAAATTGACTTGTATGGGTTTTAAGTATTACAATTTTTTCCCTTACAAATGGAATTCTCTTATCATTTTTCTTGTTCTTCCCTATTTCTTTAAAACTCAGTTATCCATGGTTTCTTCTGGAAGCATTTTCTGATTCCTCTTTGAGAGGTATATTCCTACAGTCTGAATCTTAGCATTGTATGTATGTTCTTACAGCTTCACTTATTCTGTGGATCTGGAACTGTCTGGTCCCTTGTCATGTATCATATTACTGATTAGAGAACTATGATATATTCAGCTTGGCAATCACAGTGTGTATATATTGGACAGAAATAGATACTCCATATATATTCTTATAATTGAATGGAAAAGATGAAATTTATAACACATGTAAAATTTCCCGCACTGTTTTGTAGCTAAACCACTTCTAATATGTGATGTCAGCTCCTGTACAGACTACATGGAACCAAGGAACAATGAGACTTACTTTTTTCTTCCTGGGCCTCACACAGACTCCAAAGAAGTAGCAAATTCTTTTTGTTCTATTCTTGCTCTTCTACATTTTGATCATTGTGGGCAACCTGCTCATTGTCATGACTGTCAGTAAGACCCTAAACTCACCTATGTACTTCTTTCTTGCTAGCTTATTATTTATACACCTAATTTATTTATTTTTTCTATTTCCCCCAGCTTGATTTCAGACTTGTTCTTTGTGGAAAATACTATATCCTTAATTCTCCATGACACAGCTCCTTACTGATCACCTTTTTGGTTGATCAGAGATCATGCTTCTGTTGTTGATGTCCTATGAATGCTATGTGGCCATCTGTATGCCCTTGCATTATTTGGTTATCATGAGGCAAATGGTATGTGTTGTCCTGCTAACGGTGTCCTGGGTTGGACATTTTCTGTACTCAGTAATTCAACTTAGCACTATTTATGAGCTCCCATTCTGTGGCCCCAATGTCCTTAATCACTTTATGTGTGACATGTTCTCATTATTAAAACCCATCTGCACTGACAACTATGTCATTGACATCTTAGTGGTAGCCAATGGAAGGTTGATCTATTCTATGTCATTTTTACACTTACTCATCTTCTATGGAGTCATCTTGCACTCTCTACAGAACCTGAGTCAGGAAGGGAGTCAGAAAGCCCTCCAGACCTGTGCTTTGCATATCAATGTGGTTGTCTCTTTCTTTATTCCCCTGTATTTTCATGTATGTAAGACCTGTTAAGACCTTCACTGACAAATCATTGAGTATGTTTTGTACAGTCATGTCCCTGATATTGAACTACATAATCTAAAGTCTAAGAAATTCTGATTGACTAATGCTAGGAAAGAGCTCCGTAGAAAACTAAAAGTCATATGACATAATGTGGTAAATAAGTGTATCATCCTGCATGCAGAAAGAAAATTTGCATTTTGTTTAATCTTCTTGAAATTTAAAGGTATTCACAAATCTGATGCAAATCTTCCTTTTCTCTAAAGGATTTATGATGAGTATAATTAAAATATAAGCATATGTTTGTGCTATTTTAACAGTTTCCCTCATAGCATAGAAACACTATAATATCTAGTTTAACAGTATGCTAGAAAATTGTATGCATTTACATTAGGCAGTAAGTAAATTGCTATCAATGACTTAGTCAATTATTTATAAAGTTAAAATAATTTTTACTTTATGCATTCATTTTTATATTTTTCTTATTTGTAGTTTTTCTCAGTCATCCATCTCTCTTCATTCTTTGTATTGTACTGGATAAAATATTTAAAAATACATAGACTACCCTTTTAATTCAATGTTATTTATGTCACATATGACATTTTAGTGTAATGGGTTTACTTTAAAATGAGAAACTGAAAATGTAATGGATAATAAATATTAAAAATAGAATTTGTGCAAAATGGAATATGTAGAATAATCCTACTCCCACTTCAAAAGCAGATATTCCCGTTATGTGGGACTCAGTCACTGTGTTCCTATGATTTTTCAAGTAATAATGTTTGCAAAAATAACTATATTTTTATATGTGTGTTTTTAATTATGTCTCCATGTGTACAGTGTGCATGTTATTCCTTGGCGTCCTGAAGATCTATACATGTCAGTCTATATAGACCTAACTCATTCTGTTTCCTTAAGCCATGTAACTTCTATACGAAGATAAAATAGAACTGATGTATATTCTTCTGTTCATTTTTTTCCAAATATTTTTCTGTGGCAAATAATTCTGCAAAGAAGTCTGTCTGAAATTTGCTAAATATGACTACTAGAACTGTAATTGTTCAGTCAATTGATATATGGATTTATTTTTTTTATTTATTAATGATTTTAATTTTTCCATTATAGATGGTTTACAGTTTTCTGTCAATTTTCTGCTGTATAAAAAAGTGACTCAGTCACACATACATATATAGATTCTTTTTCTCACATTATCCTCTGTCATGTTCCATCATAAGTGACTAGAAATAGTTCACTGTGCTATACAGCAGGATGTCATTGCTTATCCACTCCAAATGCAATATTTTGCATCTATTGCCCACAAGCTCCCAGTCCATCCCACTCCCTCCCACAGTCCCTTTGCAAGCACAAGTCTGTTCTTAAAGTCCATGAGTTTCTTTTTTGTGGAAAGTTTCATATGTGCTGTATGTTAAATTCCAGATATGAGTGATATCATATGGTATTTTCTTTCTCTTTCTGACTTAATTCACTTAGTATGAGAGTCTCTACTTCCATCAGTTCAGCTGTAAATGACATTAGTTTTTTTACGGCTGAGTAGTATTCCATTGCAAACATATACCACATCATCTTAATCTATTCATTTTTCAATGGACATTTAGGTTGTTTCCATGTCTTGGCTATTGTGAATAGTGCTGCAATGAATATGCAGGTGCATGTGTCTTTTTTAAGGAAAGTTTTATCAGGATATATGCCCAAGAGTGGTATTCCTGGGTCATATGGCAGTTCTATGTACAGTTTTCTAAGGTACCTCCATACTGTTCTCCATAGTGATTGTACCAGCCTACATTCCCAACAAAAGTGCAGGATGATTCCCTTTTCTCCACATCCCCTCCAGCATTTGTTATTGGTGGACTTATTAATGATGGCCAGTCTGACTGGTATGAGGTGGTACCTCATTGTAATTCTGTTTAGCATTTCTCTAATCATCAGTGATGTTGAACATTTATTCATGTGCTTGTTGGCCATCTGTATATCTTTGGAGAAATGCCTATTCAAGTCTTTTTCCCATTTTTCAATTGGGTTGTTGGTTTTTTGCTGTTGAGTTGTATAAATTGTTTGTATATTTTTGAGATTAGCCCTTCAGTTCCATCATGTGAAACTATTTTCTCTCATTCTATACATTGTCTTTTTGTGTGCTTTTTTTTTTTAATGGCTTCCATTGCTGTGCATAACTTGTCAGTTTGATTAGGTCCCATTGGGTTATTTTTGTTTTGATTTCTGTTGCCTTGGGAGACTGACCTAAGAAAAGATCTGTAAGGTTGATGTCAGAAAATGTTTTTCCTATGTTCTCTTCCAGGTGTTTGATGGTGGCTTATGTTACATTTAATTGTTTAAGCCATTTTGAGGTTATTTTTCTGCATAGTGTAAGGGTTTTTTCCAGATTCATTGATGTACATGCAGCTGTCCAGTTTTCCCAGCACCACTTTCTGAAAAAGCATTCTTTTTCCATTTTTATATGCATGCCTCCCCAAAGATAAATTGACAATAGGTCTTTGGGTTTATTTCTGGGTTCTCTATTCTGTTCCATTTGTCTGCATGTCTGTTTTGGAATCAGTATCACACTCTCTTGATTATGGTAGCTTTGTAATATTGTCTGAAGTCTGAGAGAGTTATGCCTCCTGCTTGGTTTTTGTCCCACAATATTGCTTTGGCAATTCTGGGTCTTTTGCAGTTCCATGTAAATTATTGGATTGCTTGTTCTAGTTCTGTAAAAAATGTCATGGGTAATTTGATAGGGATTGCATTGAATCTGTAGGTTGCTTTGGGTAGTATAGCCATTTTTTATGATATTAATTTTTCACACCCAGGAGAATGGAATTTCTTTATATTTCATTTAATCCTCTTTAATTTCCTTGATTAATATCTTATACTTCTGAGCATATAAGTCTTTCACATCCTTTGTCAGGTTTATTCCCATGTATTTGATTTTTTGCATGTGATTTTAAAAGGTATTTAATTGTTGCATTTCTTTGCTAATATTTCATTGTTATTATACAGAAATGCAACTGATTTCTGAATGTTAATCTCTTATCCTGCCACTTTGCTCTATTCATTGATCAGTTTGAGTGGTTTTTGTGTTGAGTTCTTGGTGCTTTCTATATATAGTATCATGTCATCTGCATTCAGTGACAGTTTTACCTCCTTAATTCCAATTTGAATAACTTATTTCTTTTCTTTGTCTGATTGCTGTGGCTAGGACTTCCAATACTATGTTGAATAAAATTGGTGAGAGTGGGCATCCTTGTTTCCTTGTTTCAGCTTTTTCCATTGAGTATTATATTTGCTGTGGGTTTGTCATAAATGGCTTTTATTATGTTAAGTATCTTATCTCTATACCCACTTTGTGAAGAGATTTTATCATGAAAAGATTTTGGACTTCTTAAAGTGGTTTTTCTGCATCTACTGAGATGATCATGTGGTTTCTGACTTTTCTTTTGATCTTGTGGTTTCTGACTTTTCTTTTGTTAGTGTGGATTGATTTACATATGTTGAGCCATCCTTGTGCACCTGGGCTGAATCCCACCTGGTAGTGGTGTATGATCTTTTCTATATTTTGTTGGATTCAGTTGGCTAAAATTTTGTTGAGAATTTTAGAGTCTATATTCACCAAAGATATTCACCTATAGTTTTCTTTTTCAGGAGTATCTTTGTCTGGTTTTGGTACCAGGGTGATGTTGGATTCATAAAATGTCTTTGAAAGTGTTCCTTCTTCAAATTTTTGAAAACCCTAGGAAGTTTGGGTATAATTTCCTCTTTGTATGTTTGGTAGAATTCTCCCATGAAGCCATCTGGTCCTGGATTTTATTTTTAGGGACTGTTTTTGTTACATTCAATTTCATTTCTAGTGATTGGTTTCTTCAAATGATCTATTTCTTCTTGATTCAGTTTTGGCAGACTGTATTTCTACAGAAAGTTGTCCATGTCTTCTAGGTTGTCAAGTTTGTTGGCATACAATTTGTCATAGTATTCTCCTGTTTATGTTTTTTTTTTTTTTTTTTTTTTTTTTCTATTTCTGCAGTATCGAGATTTCTCCTTTTTCATTTCTTATTTTGTTTATTTGGATTCCTTCTCTCCTCTTTTTGGTGTGTCTGACCAGAGGCTTGTCATTTTTGTTTACCTTTTCAAAGAACCAGTTCTTGGTTTTATTGACTACCTTCTATTTTTTCACGAATCTCTATTTTATTGATTTCCTCTCTGATTTTTATGATTTACTTCCTTCAGCTAACATTAGGTTTTGTTTATTCTTCTTTTTTTAATTCAATAAGGTCTTGGGTTTAGTTGTTGACTTAAGATTTTTCTTCTTTTTTTTGAGGAAGGCCTGTATTGCTATGAATTTTCCTCTAAGCACTGCTTTTTTGGCACCCCATTGATTTTTTTTTTTGATATCAATTGGTAAAACTTTTTTTTTTTGCAAACAATAGGTATTAGATCAAATGATTACTATAATCCAGAGGAAGTATTTTATAACCAGAGCAAATGCCATTATACATATTGCCAATGCAGACTTAATAGACAATACTCATCTGTACAAGAGTTATTTATTTTTCTTTAACCCCAAAACTATTTTAATAAAACAAAAAGCCATATTAAGATTTTTCCATTAGAAAACAATGTTATTTATAAAACATTAGATGAAAATATATATGTAAAATATCACTTAATCATTTGGTGGAGAATCCACCACTCCAATACCATGCAAAGTGTTTTAAGCAATGATTAAAATCAAATAAATGTAATAATTAATAAATTCTAGCTATTAAAAGAAGAAACCTAGCAATATAGCTGGTTACACAATATTTTTGACTACTCAGGTGTAATTTTTATTTTATTAATATTTATTTATTTATTTATTTTTGCTTTTTAGGGCCACACATGCAACATATGGAGGTTCCCAGGCTAGGGGTGAAATTGGAGCTACAGGTTCTGGCTTATGCCACAGCCACAGCAACACCAGATCCAAGCAGCATCTGAGATCTACACCACAGCTCACAGCAACTTTGGATCCTTAACTCAGTGAATGAGGCCAGGGATAGAAGCCACAACCTATGGCTCCCAGTCTGATTCACTTCTGCTGAACCACAACAGGAACTCCAGAATTACTTTTTTACATCTATTTGTTTTTTCTGAGTCCTACCACATACCAGGTGCTGTACTTGTCGCTGTAGATATTTAAGAGAAAGTTGGTAAGGAGGAAGACCCCATAAAGCACTCCTTTGGTTACCAGATTTAGATAATGAAACCCCAACTAAAAGGACAGAGTCTTTCAAGTTTTATTTGATTTTATTAGTGAGGAGGTTGTTTGGTAAAGAGAAGTCATGGAATATTATTTATAATTCATTATTCAAATTGAAAGAGCATGTCAAAAGATAATTTGTTGTTTTTTAATGAGTTTAAGATTTGGCAGTATGTTGTTACATATGTGGTTCACTGACTCATTGTGAATCCTACAAGGCACACTGATTAAACATTTTCATTGTAGGCACACTGAGTGAACATTTTCTTTGTATTTAGTGAAGTAATAGTATTAGATACACACTTTTGTCTTAAAATTCAATTCAGTTTAGGGTCCTGTGAAGAAAGTAAATCAAGTTATGGGGTGGAAAGGCAAATAAGGTAGACTAGTAAGGATTATTACTATATAAAGAAGTTTTATTTTCTTTTACTTTGAATAACAATATGCTAACACTACTTTTATTAAAACAAGCAAACAAAAGATTGCAACTACTGAATAGAGGCAAGTACTAAAGACCCATAAACTGACAATGCCATCCATTTATTACTATTTCTTCTTCACAAGACTGTTTTCCTTAAACACAATGCATAATCTAAGCTATAATTTGGAAATTAGCCAAGCATAACAATTACATTTGCAGGTAATACACTATTAGTTTTTGAAATATATTCAGTCATTTTTCATGATCCATCTGCAGTTAGGATGAAATAAGTAAAATTTTGTTTCTCGACCTGCAAGATGAAAAATGCATATATAACATTTTTGCATATGTAGAAAATTGACAGATATAATGGAAAAATAAAAATCATTAAAAAATAAAAACAAACATTCATCATATAAATGGAAAAAAAATTAAATAATATTTTCACATAAGACATTTAAATAGTCTTCAGGTCATACCATTTTGGTACTTAGGTGATTCATCCTGACATGCTACATAACCACAATAACTGTTCAACTTTTAAATTAAAAATAAATTCAGATAAATTGTAACAGATTTGGCATGGAATGTTGTAAGTTATTTCATCAGTAATCTGATTTTACTGATTATAAATTTCTGAGTTTGAAAACCTCAGAACAAAAACTGCAAGAAAAGTAATTCTTGATGGCATGTGAGATCCTCCTCAAAATGAATCTAGGACCTCACAATCTCAGTGTTTTATTAGAACATAAAGAAACACAACAAATTTGTACATTTTATTCCCATTTATTTTTCACCTTCAGTGTGCTCACAGAAAATTTTACCACCTTAAACAGGAGTTTAATAGCAGTTTTTGTAAGCAAAGTTACATCCCATCTCTAAGTCAAATTGGTCAAAGCTTCTCCAGTATTTACAAAACATGATAGACAAAATGCTACACAAAACCAGTGATTCTGAAGATTTTATTCCTTAATCTCAAAGGCAACTGGAAAAGAAAGCATTGGCTGCTGTAATCAAATACATACCACAGTATAAACCTTAAGCATTCCCCTTATTATAGCTTGGATGAGTTTAAAAATTGTGTTTAAAAGGTCTAAGATGATTTCAGTTTTACAAAAATGGCAGGGTAGAATTGAAAGCACAAACTTCATGTGCTTCTGGATATCAAGATTTTTTTTTTTTTTGCAATGGTCACAGTTAAAAACACCTGACTAGTAATACATAATTACACTTTATTAAGGTCATAAACAAACAATAAACAATAAAACTTATACAATTTGTAATTCTACAGCAGGATGGGGCTGAAGAATGGGTGCTATGGAACTTAAGGAAAAAAAATTAACATAAAACAAGACACAGAGACATTTATCTTAAGTAAAGGTGGGAACCTGGGGACTCAAAGTCTCAGGGATCAAGAGCCCTGCCTCAAGAAACCACACTGCTTTTATTGTGCTCTTGAGGATTAAGTCAAGCAAAAAGGGGGTTGTACGTGCAGGATATAGTTTTTTTTTTTATTATTTTAGAAGTCACTTAGCTGGTAAATGGTTAAAATTTTAACTCTAAACTATAGGTATTTAAGAATCACTAGCATTTGAGTTAGCTATCTATGCATAGCATTTCAGAGAATCCTCACTGTGCTTCTGCAAATGGCATGCCTATTTGTGGCAACCCTGTGTGCCTAGGTTTGCACCTTGGTTCTCTTTTCTAATGCATATTCTGTTAATGACCACTCATAAACCACTTGGTCATGAAGTTCCTCTTTCTCTTATTTTTTAGAGGACATATCATGCTTGTGCAAATGGCATGCCAATCTGCACAGGCCCTGAATGCCTAGACCATTGTATTATGTCCTCATTCAGCTGACCCCATGAATAATCCATGCCCTTAGATCTTTGTTCTTAAGCTTAAGTCATTTACCTTCACTGTGACTTTTTCTCAAGCAGGAAGATGGGACTAAGTAAGGAAGGACAAGATGGAGTTTTAAGCAAAGAGACTAAGAAAATATTATGAAAACATGTCTCACAACAAATCACTGACTGGTACAGCTAACATGAGTTAAGTAAAGAGTTCCTACAGTTTAAAAAAATTCCTAAGATTATGATATTTTTAAAAATATGGGTATTGGTAGGTTTTTTTTATTACAGTTTTTGTTTTTTCCTTTCTTTCCTTCTTAGTCAAGATTTGTAGTGTTTTAAACCAGCCTCACAAAATACACTGTAATAAATTTTCTTAAAAAAAAAAAAAAGGCTAAGCCTTTACACCGTTTCTAGTGATACACTATCTTGGCAATATTATGTACCACTTAAATTTCCCCATTATGACTTCTATCAATTCATCTGATATCCTTTTTTGACCAACTCATCTCCTTCATATATGGGTATGTCATCCATAGACTGACAAAGACAGTTTACATTTTTGAATAAAGATGCAAAGTATACAAAAATCATTAATAATGATGTAAAAACTAAAAATAAAAGAGAAGCAAGGCTGAGGAAATTAAGCTCTCCTCAACCTGTTGGAATGGTGGTAACAGGATGATCTGAGATGGGATCTGTGGGGAGGGGAGAAATAAAATTTACTGCTTTAAAAAAAGTAAAACAACAAAAAGACATCTTTAAAATCAATCCCCAGTCATAGACAAGCTCTCCACAACCAGTATGTATCATGTACCACCACTCCAACAAACAAGCTGGGGGGAGAAACATTCTTTGATTACCTCACAAAAATCTAGCCCTTTTACTCTGCTGCATCTGCTGGGGGGCTTCTAGACTGCGCTCAGGCTCTGCCTCCTGTGAGGGGGCTGCACAGGCTGACACAGCTACTGTGGCTGCCTCTTCCGCGGGGGCCACCTCCTGCTCCACTGGGGGCACCAGACCTGTGACAGAGGGTGCCTCACTGGTCTTGGGCTCCTCAGCCTTGCTGGGCTCCTCCATGGCCTTGGCCTCCTTGCTGGCAGGCCCTTCCTCCAGTGCTGGATAGCAGCCTCCTGGGGATTGGCCTCCTGCAGGTCACCCTGCCCCCACCCCACCTAGCCTCCTTGCCAGTATCTGCTGCCTGCATCCTGGAGGCTACACCTGTCCTGCAGGTAGCTGTGGCAACCCCAGGGCAGCCTTGTCCTTGCTGCCTTTGGCAGAAGTGCTGGCCGTGCCCTCAGCCTCAAGGGCCTTTTCTGCTTTCTTCTTCTTGAAGGAAAAGCTGCTCAACTTGAAAGATTTCTTGAAGGAAATGTTTCAGGATTCTAGTACAGAGAGACAGGACACCAAGGCTTTTTGCCAAGAAGCAGTGTTTATTCATGCTAGCACTGGCTCAGTGGATTCATATCCAGAGGCTGAGCCCTAAACACAATGGGGAGAGTGTCTTATATGCCCTCCATTATTTTTTCCTTTACGCTTTGTTCCCCTTATAAGGTAGCATACACTCTATAAATTCTGGTTGGATGGTCTATGCTACAAAGTTGCACAGGGATACTGATTATGTCATACTGCAGCAGAGCTGTGCATGCCTGCACAGATGCTGGTTGTGCAAGTTGCCTTCCCACATTTTTATGGGATTGTGGTAGGGCCCCTACCACAATCCCATAAAAATAATGAGATTCAAAGTGACCATAGGAAGGGATTTTTGTTTCCATTTGGACAAGAAAACAATACATATGTTAGGAATTGACAGGACAAAAGAGTTTAGGGTCAGGGTAGTAATTAGTAAAGAAGTAACAAGGTTTGTTACTTGGTCCTACAATCTCTGTTTCTGTTAAAATGAGTATCTTCTACCCTCATGACACAGAGAGGAGAATTTTATATTTTATTTTTTTTATCTTTTTAGAGCCACACCTATGGCATATGGAAAATTCCAGGCTAGGGGTTGAACCTGAGCTGCAGTTGCTGACCTCCACTACATCCACAGCAACGCCAGATCCAAGCCATATCTGTGAACTACACCACAGCTCACAGCAACAACAGATCCTTAAATCACTGAGTAAGGCCAGGGATCAAAATCAAATCCTCATGGACATGAGTCGGGTTCATTACCACTGAGCCACAGTGGGAACCCCTATAAAAATAATTTTTAATTATGGTTTGTATATTTTTTAAACACAGTTCTATTGCATATTTAATAATCTACAGTGTAGTGTAAATCTAAGTTTCATATGCACTGGGAACCAAAAAAAAATGTATAGCTCCTTTTATTGAAATATTTACCTTATTGTGGTGGTCTGGTACTGAACCCTCAAGATGTCTAAGGTATGCCAAAATGTGTCTTTGTACTTTCCTACAATTCTTAGTATAAGATTTCTACAAGTAATGACTCATTAAATGTGTGTTATTAAACATTTCCCTGTCGTCAGGCTGCTGAATGTTCTCTATTTCTGTTGATATAAGTCTGGTAGATGTTCAGCAAAATAAGAAGTAAACAGCATTTGAAGGCTCTATCTACTAATATAGTTCATATGAACAAGGGCCAGCTCTTTAAAAATGTGTTGGGAAAACACTTTCCAAAAAGATAGCCAATTTGCTTCCAAAATAGCTACATTTTATACATAGAAACACAGTAGAGAATGGTTAAGACCAGGAGCTGGGGGTGGGAGAATTGAGGAGATGTTGGTTAAAGGGTTCAAACTCTCAGTTATGAGATAAACAGCATTGTGATTAAATTTACAGTACTGAATTACATACTTTAAATTTGCTAAGACACTAGCTGTTAAATGTTCTCACCACTAAAAATAAACAGTAATTATATAACCAACTGGCACAGATGTTAGCTAAAGATATGGTAGTAATTGTATTCCAATGTATAAATGTATCAAATAAATACTGTACTGCACAATTCCAGGGAGCCTGAAAAAAAAATGTTGCCCCTGAAGTTGTGCAACATGGCAGCCTTAGGTGATACTTTTCTTCTGGGGCATGTTTTGAGTGATAATTTATAATATACTAGTCATTTCAGGCTGCCAACAAGCACACATTTCTATGTATTAATTAAAATCTACTGCTGAATATAACAGAAAATAATATTTTACTACTGTGTGTTCTGCCTTATTGTAATAGATTTATTTCTTCACCTTGAAACAGGCAAATGCAAGATTTGTGTGTGTGTGCAAAGTAATTTATGAAGTGATAAGTGTAAGCCAATGTACATCTACAAAAACTCCAGGGGTTTTGTTTCTTTTGAAACTTCACTGGGTACTAGATAGAAACCTACATTTTTTTTTCAGGGTCTTATAATGTTAGAAGACATTGTAGGCTAACATCATTAAAATAAGATATTAAAATAAAATATTTTCTGAAAATCATGGTGAATTCATTTTTATAATTTCAAATCCATGTATTTCTACACCTAATTACATTGACTATTATCTGTAGTTAAATGAATAGTACTACTGACAGTGGGCATTTTGGCATTGCAGCTGACCTTTTGTGTATGTGTCTTTTTGATCTTTTTATGGCCTCACCCAAGGCATATGGAAGTTCCCATGTAAGAGGTCATATCAGAGCTGTAGCTTTCAGCCTATGCCACAGCAATGCATGATCCAAACCATGTCTGCAGCCTACACTGCAGATCACCACAACACTGAATTTTTAATCCACTATGTGTGGCCAGGGATCAAACCCAAATCCTCATGGATGCTAGTCAAGTTTCTTAACCACTGTGCCATGAGAGGAACTCTGTTTTGCAGCTGACCTTAAAGCAAAAGTTTCAACAATTCAGCATTCAACATATTGTTTGCTAATTATTTTGTAGATACCCATAAATACAGCTTGTATGTTTATTTTTTTATTCCTAGTCTGGTACAAATATTCAACACTTTTTTGATGTACATCTGTTGAGATGATTATATAGTTTTTATTCCTTTACTGTATTTATGTTGTAGTTCATCTTATTTTCAAAAGTTGAACTAATTTATATTTTTAGTATAGACATGTGTCCACAACAAACTCTGGAGAGTATTTCATTCAATTTGCTAATAACATTTTGTTTAGAAATTTGTTATATTGATGACTAACCTTTATTTTTCATATATTTATCCAATATTAATATTATTTTTATTGTGTTAATACTGTGAGCATAAATGTCTGAATAATCTTAGCAATATGGGTTCCTTGAATAAATACTATAATTTCCTGATAAAACACAGTGGTTTGTGTTTTCTTTATATATAAAATACTATTACTTCCAGAGTTCCCATTATGGCTCAATGGGTTATGAACCCAACCAGTAGTATCCATGAGGATGTGGGTTTGATCCCTGACCTCACTTACTGGGTTAAGGATCCAGCTTTACCATGAGCTGTGGTGTAGGTTGCAGATGCGGCACAGATCCTGTGTTACTATGGCTTTAGCATAGGCCTATAGTCACAGTTCTGATTCCACCCCTAGCCTGAGAACTTCCATTCACTGCAGGTGTGGCTCTAAAAATAAAAAGCAAAAAAAAAAAAACAAAAAAAACAAAAAAATATTATTTCAATTTATTTGTTATAGACTATTTAGACTTTCTATTCTGCCCTGTATCTATATTTTTATTATTATTATTATTATTATTATTAATTTGGATATTGCACTCCTTGCGTAATGCTGTTTGCAACATTATATTATCTCTGCAACAATTAGGCCATGATGTTTTCTTTTTCATTCCTAACTTTTCTTATTGTTCTTTCTTTATACTTGTCTAATTTCTTGAACTTCGTAAATCTTATTAGTCTTTCTAAGGAATGAAATTTTGCCTACTGATTATATATATTGTAATTATTATTTTCTGCTTTTATAGTTAATATTTTTCTTATATTTATTTCATTTAGTTTTTTCTCTTCTTCCAATTTATTTAAGTGTCTAATTGATTTCTTTTTATCTTTATGTAACTTAAATGTATATTTGCACACAGTACCACTTTAGCTTTAACAGAAAATTTCACTCTTTGGTATTTTCATTACCAGTCATATTATTTTTAATTTTAATTACTATTTCTTCTTTTATGTAAAGATCACTTACAAGAGTCAATTTATTTCCCCCAACATTGTGTTGTGGTTGTTCTCTAGAAATGCCTTTTACTGAATGTCAACATAATTCATTCTTGTCAATAATGTGCTATTATGATACTGCTACTGAGGATATAATAAGACCTACTTTATTTTAACTGATTACTTTTTATGAATATGGTATTTTTGCTTGAAAATGTTATACTTACTACATTTTTAAAGTGTCATGTTGTATTTATATTCATTATATTGAGATTTTATTTAATTTAAAACTTCTATATCTTTATTAAATTTTAACATCTTAATCTCACTGGCTTAGAATTATCATTTTTTTCTCAGCATTTCTACAGTGTTGCATTTATATATGTGTGGTGTTTTTATTAGTTGCATGCATATTTATAACTTTATATCATCCTGATGACTTTCTTTCTTTTAATGGAAGTGTAGCTGATTTACAATTTAGTGTAAAATTTCTGGTATAAGTGAAATGATTCAGTTTAATGGACATATTAATTTATATATACACACACGCACACACACGCTAATCACAAATTCCTAACTTATCTCTCCATACCCTTTCCCCTTTGGTAGCCATAAAGAGAGAGAGGACCTTGTACATTAGGACCCTGATGATTATCTAATTTATATGCAATAGTGTCTATCTGCTAATCACAAATTCCTAATTTATCTCTCCATACCCTTTCCCCTTTGGTAGCCATAAAGTTGTTTTCTATGCTTGTGAGTCTGTTTCTGTTTTATAAATT
Organism: Babyrousa celebensis; assembly: GCA_028533215.1. NCBI lineage: Eukaryota > Metazoa > Chordata > Mammalia > Artiodactyla > Suidae > Babyrousa > Babyrousa celebensis. The sequence continues at coordinate 23,935,123 of CM052694.1, read as the reverse complement.
AGTTCATTTGTTTCATTTTTTAGATTCCAATACAAGTTGTCTTTATGATGTTTGTCTTTGTCTAACTTCATTTAGTATGATAATCTCTAGGTGCATCCATGTTGCTGCAAATAGCATTATCCCATTCTTTTTTATGGATGAGTAATATTCAATTGCATATATGTACTTCACTATATTCATTCCTCTGCTGATGAATATTTAGGTTGCTTCAATGTTGTAAGCAGTGCTGCTATGAACATTAGGGTGCATGTATCTTTCTGAATTAAAGTTTTCTCCAGGTACATGCCAAGGAATGAAACTGTTGGATCATATGGTAACTCTATTTTTTGGTGTGTTTCTTTTTTTTTTTTTTTTTTGCTTTTTAGGGCTGAACCCACATCATATGGAGTTTCCCAGGCTAGGGGTCTAATCAGAGTTACAGTAACACCAGATCCAAGCCATGTCTGCAACCTACACCACAGCTCATGGTAACACTGGATCCTTAACCCACTGAGCAAGGGCAGGGATCAAACCCACAATCTCATGGTCCGCAGCCAGATTTGTTGCCACTGTGCCACAATGGGAACTCATATTTTTAGTTTTTTAAGGAACTATATACTGTCCTTTGTTGTGACTGTACCAATTTACATTCCCACCAACAGTGTAAGAGTGTTTCCTTTTCTCCTAACTCTCCCTATCATAAATTATTTGTAGACATTTTGATGATAACAATTCTGACCAGTGTGATTGATGACTTAACTCTTAACTCTACTTTTATTATTGTTTGATATGAACATTAATACATCATCAATCAGCAAGTTAATATATATTGCTGTCTTATAATTTTATACTCTTTCAATTTCAAGTTCTAAATATATATGTATATCCTAAAACTTATCTCCTTACAAAAAAAGCATATAACTTTATTTTAAAATTAACAATATTTTTAACTTGGATAATTTATTTATTCCTTTTGAACATTTGATTTCATATACATTTAATCATTCCTACAATCATTTATTTTGTGTTTAGTTTCTATTCATCTAATTTTCAACATTTCTTTTATTGGTCAGCATGTATGTGTATGTACTTAGATGTGCATATTTTTGTGTGTGTTTTACTGTGCCATGTTTATTTTAGGTTGATTTCATTTATATACCACTATGATTCTATTCTGCACTACTATTTTATATATTATATATACTGTATTTTTATCTATATGTTAAAATGTTAAGTATAATCTTCCTAATTATATAATAACCCAGAATTCTTTAGTTTCACCATGTCCTCCTGAATTTTTTTGGTACTTTATTTATGCAATAATTGATAAATATTAGCATTATTATTGTTATTATATATAAATACTATCTTTTCATTTACAAAAAATAGCTCTGGTTGACCAACATGATTACATTTTTCAACGTTAATTCTGGTTATGAAAAAGATAATTCAGGAGTACGTGTTGTAGCTCAGTGGAATAAGAACCTACATTGTGTGTCTGCAAGGATACAGGTTTGATCCCTGGCCTCATTCAATGGATAAAGAATCCAGTGTTACTGTGGCATAGGTTGCAATTGTGGCTCAGATCTGGTATTGTTGTGGTTGTGGCAATGGCCACAGCTGCAGCTCCAAATCAACCCCTAGCCCAAGAACTTTCATATGCTTCAGGTGCAGATGTAAAAAGAAAAAATAAAAACCAAAACAAAACATAATTCAACTGAGTGAAAGATCTAAGTGGCTGCATTCAGTGATCCATGATTTCTTTTTTTTTTTTTTTTTTTGCCTTTTAGGGCTGCACCCATGGCATATGGAGGTTCCCAGGCTAGGGGTCTAATCAGAGCTTCAGATGCCAGCCTACACCACAGCTACAGCAATGCCAGATCCAAGCTGTGTTGCCACCTATACCACAGCTCATGGCAATGCCTGATTCTTAACCCACTGAGTGAGACCAGGGATTGAACATGCAAACTCATGGTTCCTAGTCAGATTTGTTTCCACTGCAGCACAACAGAAACTCCTATTTCATGAATTGAGTAGCAGTCTGTCTGGCAAGCAGAGAGGAGGTCTGAGGAGCTGCACAAAATGGATGGATATTATAGGTAGAAGCCACACCTAAAAAGGGCATACAGAATTCCCCTGACTAGGGGTCAAATCAGAGCTATAGCTGCAGGACTACACCACAGGAGAAAGTTTCTAACAAAGAGCAAATCATTCAAGTGGGGCCACTTTCCTCTGGGGATGGTGTGTCTATCAGGCAGATTACCTCACTACAGCTAACCAACTAATTCTGGAATGACTGGTTAAAGATGATATTCCTGAGAGAGGCTGGTACTCATAGATATTAAGTCTTGGTTTGCTGATGTGGGACTCAGCACAACTGGCTCCATTTGGGGCCTGTTATTTCTTTTTTTAAACATTTGCACTGATACATTTATGGTAACTTTCTTTCCATATGAAGTCCTTTCCTTAGAAATTTATTTAGTGAGATTACTATTTATAAAATTTATGAGCTCTTGCTTGTGTGATAATGGGTTTAATTTGAACTTAATTTTGAAGGGTAACATCCTAGTGGACAATTTTAGAATGGTAGTTATATTTAAGTATTTTGAGGTCGTTTCATTATCATCACTAAGTCACTTCTCTTTTTTTTGCTAATGTCTGCCTTTTTTTTTTATCATCCTTACCATCTTCTTTTACCTGTAGGCCTAAGCTATCATCATATCTCACCTGGTTTCCTGTAATAAAATTATAACTTGAACTCTTCCTTACCACCATCATCCTCAAACATGCATTATCTATTATTACACAGCAACTGGACTGATCCCTTTAAAGTATAAGTCAGTTCCCTGCTTAGAACCTTGCAGAGAACTCTTTTTTATACTAAACCAAAACCAAAATCATGGCCAAGGTCTGGCCCCACCTGCCTGATTCCATTAACCCTCTGACCCTACATGACTATGTGTCTTTTTTCTTTATTTTTCTAACTTTACTCCAGACTCTTTGGCCTCTTTGCTCTTCCTTGACTAAGCTAGACACAATCCAACCTTAATGCATTTTTACTTATTTTTCTTTTTCATGAAACATTATTTTCCAGACATGCAATGTTAACTCCTTCACTGCCTTCAAAATTTTCCTCAATGTTAGCTTCACATAGAGTAATGTCTTGAAAACCTCATTTGAAATTTCAAGCCTTACTCATCACTCTCAGTGTACCTGACCCTAGACTAATGTTATAATTCTTATACCCTTATAACAATATTATGTACTTATTTCTTATTATTTCTTATTATTCTTATTATTTTTATTTCTCTTTCTATACTATGTAAGGTCTGTGAGGGAAATTTTTTATCTATTTTATAATATTTCCACATGTCTTGAGCAGTGTTCACTTTTCCCCACAATTAGAATTGTTCAAGATATTTTGTCACTACATTGAATTTTGAACTGTGGTTGAATAACTCAGTAAATCCTTCCATGTAATTTTATATACCATCTACTCCTCTTGCCCAACACCATCAAGCTACAGCCTCACACATGCAACCTGAGTTCTTTAAATATTAGCCAAATCCTACAATACCTTTGGTGTGCAATATGTCTTTCTGGAGCAGAGATTGAACTTTTCTGCCTGGGCTTCAGTTAAAACTGCCCTGGTTTTGCCCTATAGAAAGTGGTATTTTTGGAGATAGAGGAAAAAAGAAAAACTCTTGTTTTATGCTTTCCCTGACAAAGGATATCTATTTTCTTTTTCAAAGGCCAAAGGAGCCATTTTTGCCAGTTAGCATTCAAGGGAATTTATGAATCAGATGATTTTGATCATTGCCATTGCGTGTTTCAGCAACCTACAGGTCCCAGTTGACATAGACAGAGGAGGTTATTGTGCCTGTAAATTTTCTCTCACTTTCAGTGCTCTCACCCTCATGATTAGGTTCTAAACATAATTTTTGGCAAACTCAGCCCCACAGCTGCAGGAGATGGGTGTGTCCTTTAGTGCTGTCACCGAGTCTCTCTGGCATTCAGAACTCCCCACAACTTGGCAACCAACTGTCTTTAGCTTGTCATTTTTATGTTTACAAAGTTTTAACATGATCAAAAGACACAATATCAGAAAAGGAGGATTAAGGAGGACAGGAACCAGAGTAGAGTAAGATGAAAGAAGTTATGCACTATATTTAACTGGCCATAGCATTTTAGGAAATACAATTACTCCATTACAGGAGACTTCTTTGAATAAGCACTTAATAGCTTTCTTTGTGTTAGGTGCTTAACTTTGTTGTACTTCTTTATTTTTTCATGAGGCCTCTTTAGGAATAATTTGGGAACCTAAGGCATTAGCCCCTCATTCATTGTGTCCATTGTGGTAGGTGCAAGTGTCTGGAATCTCTGATTGCCATTGCAAGTGCCAGGCTCCATGATCTGTAGTTGTGTGTAATACAGACAATGTTGTAGGACTTCTGCACAGAGAAATAGGACACCAAGGCTTATTTCCGGGAAGTAGTGTTTATTTGTGCCAGCACTGGCTCAGCAGATTAATATCCAAAGCCTGAGCCCCAAAGGCAGTCGGGTGTCACCTTATATACTCCATTAGGTTTCCCATTACATCTAAATTCCTTTGTCCCCTTTATGAGTTACTCTATAAATTTTGGGTAGACAGTTACAGATATGCCTGTCCTCATGGATACAGGTTAAGCTACATTGTTGCAGAACTGCACATGCATGCACAGATACTGGTATTGCATGCTATCTTCCCTGTGTTCTGGGAAGGCCCTTCCCCCTCCCTACTATATTTTTCCCTCTGATGCTCTGATCCCCTTACCATGGTCAAAGAGCATAATTTTGATCTAGGGGTTTATATTTCCATAGCATCATCATGTGTGGCCATGTTTTTTTCTTTGACTATGGCATCAATGAGGCCAGATACGGAACTTATAACTAGAGGATCCAGACAGGGTAAATCAGGAAGCCTCCCAAGATCATGAGCATGACACGCATGAGGGTTTTGAATCCCCCAATTGTTGAAAACCATCCCCTGAATAGCTCTCTGGAGTTTCAGCACTTCTAAGTCTATACTGGGACATAAGCCACTTTTCTGATGTTTGTGGCTATGTCAGTTATGGCCTGGCCATTGTTGTCTATTTGGAGGCAGCAGTTGGATTAATTAAATTTTCCACATACTTTTTCCTTCTTCTGTTGATAGGTAATTTAAAGCTAGGCAGCTTTGGTAAATAGCTGCATGCATTTGTGGTTGTTGGTTTGCCATGAAATCCAGGGCCATGGCTGTTTTGTTAGTAATAATTTCAAGTACTCTCTGTAACCTGATAAATCAATTGAGCATATATACAGGTGTTCAATAGCCCCAGCTCACATCTTGTACCAAAGTGGCTGGAGCATATGTCTCAATAATTCTCTGGGATGGCCACAAATTTCCTCCCATCTTTGTTGTCCTCCTATCATAGGACTTCTTTTGATTCTAACCTTTAGGTTCTGATAAAGGGGAACCCCTAATTTTTTTCCCTCCTTGTTAGGCAGGAGGAAATATCCTGGTTGAATTATTGCAATGGTGTAGCTCCCCTTCTATCAAGTAGGGAGTTTTGTATATATTCTTTTTCCACATATCCAAAACAGTTCATCAGGTGCCCTCTAGTGTTCAGGATCACCAAGAGTGAAGTTGTCCCAATGTTTACTAATTTCAGATATGCCACTGAATGAATTGTTATGGTACAGTATGTGTAGTATGGTTGACTATGGCCTGATAGGTAGAGGATTGGCCCTGGGAGGTGTTAACCATTGAGGCCAGGGCCCAATGTCAGATAGGAGTGTTTGGCCACCACTCAAAACTGGTATAAACTTAAGAAGATCTTCTTCTGTATGGAGTTTATCCTACCCATTGTGCATAATTGGGACCTGTTCTACTAATGCACTCTTTTCCAATTACCTCTTAGGCCAAGACACAACTTTGGAGCTGTTTGATTTTTCTCTCTATTGTGGAATGATTTCATTTAAGTAAATTGAGTGCATTTATGTTGGTCCCCCACCAAGGCCATTTTTCACTCATAAGGGCCCTTCCATAGATCCAACAGTTAGTGACATTGAACTCATGGGCAATCCTTTTAGCGAGGCCAATGTAAAGGCACTTCCCTACGGTGGGGAAGTCCAGTTCTGGTCCCAGGTCTTTCCTGAGTTGGTCATAGACTGGGATGGACCCCAATTGTGGGGGCCTTGGTCCTACCTGTTGTTTTATCCTTTGCATAGTTTCTCTGGTTAGCCGTCCTGGGGCATGGTTCTGAGCTTCCCCTCCATTGAATATGCCCCAGTGTCCATTAATGTCCAATAGGCACAAGCCCCTGTCCCCCTTCTCTTTGGTTCCTGGCAAGTGCGCCCCTCTAGGTATTTTCTTTTTGTCCATCCCATCCAATATATTTTACCATTATATGTGCAAAGGGTGGGAGTGGTACCTTGATAACAAGCAGCTTGCTGGTAGATATAAGAGGTGAAGGATGATCTAACCTTTTATCTGATACCAAATCTTTTCCATACACTTATCACAAGCAGTGGAATTTGTGTCTACAAGGGGAGCAAAAGAGGCCAAAACCAGAAGCAACCAATAACAACAAATCATTCCACACAGAAGATGAAGCAGAGCATACACAGGAACCTTTTACCACATTTCCAATTGGCTGGAGCAGTCTCTGCTAGCCCTATGGCAAAGATTAGGACAATGATCACAACAACAGACAGGTACAATGGGGAGCAGTGCATCAAAATAAGGGGACCAAAATGAGGAATAGAAGCAGTCTGTTTGTCCCATTTAGTGACAGATCCCTCAAGCTTCTGCTATTCATAGGCTAGTTGGCCTCCAGAGTAACTAGAGCAGATCCCTGAAGCTGCAGCTTGTTTCTTTCAAATGGTCAACTTGCATGGTGTTGAGGGATCAGGGATATACCCCCAGTCTCATGCTGCTGGCTTTAATCTGCTGCAGATTCCAAGGAGCCACTTCTGTCACCTTTACTGCAGTAAGGGTGGATAAAATGACAGTAAATGGACCCCTCCAAGGAGGTTTTAATGACTGGACATTCCTCTCTTTTACCCATATAGCATCACCTGGTTTGAAGGGCTGGGAGTCTGTAATTAGGCTTAAAGGTAATAGTTCCCTAACCCATTGATGGAGGGTGGACAGGGTGGAAATTAGTGTCTGCATCTGCTGCCTCATGGTGAGGTTCCCTAGTTTCTTTAAGTCCCCCCTAATGGGGGGGGGGGTCCACAGAGGATTTTGTAAAGAGAAAACCCAGTCTGTTTAGTAGGGCTGGACATAATTTCTAGCAAGACTACTGGCAAGAGCTGGTCCCAGTGCACATATGTTTCATGATACAGTTTGTTTAACAAAAGAAAGAGAAATAGTAATCAACTGCTTAATCTGTCTCATTTTCTCACATTCATACAATGTCTCTAACCCACCTCCCAGTGCCTTAGAATTGTGGTTTCATCTCCTGTCTCCTCTATGAGAACTCCTGTGAAACTACTAGGGCAACTCTGGCAGGTGATCAGGCTTTCCTTCTGCCTCTTAGGGGCAGGCCACCAAATTGAAGCTGGGTTCTTACCAGCCTGATGGGTGGTGCTTCCTTGGATGGTTCCTGGGCATCTCTGGGTTCTTTTGTGCTCCTGGAGTCCTTGCCCTGACATGCCAGGAGTGGTAGTCACCTACAGATAAATTAGTCCACTGGCACCAGGTCAAGTCACCTCTCCTGGCATCCCAGAAGTTGCATCCTGGCAACAAGGGAGGTGAAATCACCATCACCATCTCCAAATCCTGGATGAGCCCCCAGAAATATTGCAAGATTCTCATATAGTAAGAAAAGACACTGAGGTCTTTTTGTCAGGAAGCAGTATTTATTTGTGCCAGCACTGGTTTAATAGATTCATATCCAAAAGCTAAGCCCTGAAAGCAGTGGGGCATCACCTTATATACCCCATTAGTTTTCCCACTACACATAAATTCCTTTGTCTCTCTTATAAAGAGTTCTATAAATTTTGAGCAGTTATATATATGTTTGCACTCATGGATACAAGTTATGCTGCATTATTGCAGAACTACTCATGTGCACACAGATGCTGGTGTTGCATGTTGCCTTCCCTTTGTTCAGGGAGGACCCTTCCCTTCCCCACTACAACAGAAAAAAATAAAAATCATTGAACATGAGGAATTCTTCCTTTTATACCCTTTGACAAAAATCAGCATTAGGATGTTTTCTGAAGTCTTATTATATATAAAATATATTATTATAGAGAAATGTTTCTCATATACTTTTTCTTGAAGATATATGTACTTTGACTATATCATTTTATTTGACCCAAGATATAAAACATAGAAATAAAGTTTAATGCTGTATCTACATTCCATGGCTCAATGATTTATGCCTTTCACTTACCACTTCCCAAATTCTGAACCACATTTCCCAATTTTATCTGATAATCAAAGTCACAAAATGCTAAGGGAATTTATATTTGATGATTAAAATTTCTTTTGGGGAAAGCTACCCAGGAAAGGCTCCTCTTAGCTACTAAGACTAAGAGCCACCAAGGAAAATATAAAGGTTCTTAATTAGGAAATGAATGAAACTTATATTTACCACACACCATGGAACCATACTTAGAAACTTAGATCTTAAAGTGTGACCACTACACTCTGTCACGTTTGGTTTAAAAATGTTACAAAGAATGAAGTCTGTCTATAATTAATATAATAAAACGAAGCATGGAGGTGTTTTATGTGTACTTGAGTGTTTAGTTTTAGAGAGATAATAATCTGTTGTAAGGAATTTGAGAACAGATTTAATAAAAAAAAAAATCTTTGTACAGTAAAGTGCAAGTTCCTAGAAGGCCTTTTTTGTAGACTTGTAACTCTTCTATCCTTTAGGCTGTTCCTCTGCTCCTGGGACTTGCAAATTGAATTTCCCAGATTACTTTTTTTTTGGTCTTTTTTTTGCCATTTTCTTGGGCCGCTCCTGTGGCATGTGGAGGTTCCCAGACTAGGGGTCGAATCTGAGCTGCAGCCGCCAGCCTATGCCAGAGCCACAGCAACGCAGGATCCGAGCCTCGTCTGTGACCTACACCACAGCTCACGGCAATGCCGGAACCTTGACCCAATGAGCAAGGGCAGGGACCGAATCCGCAACCTCATGGTTCCTAGTCGGATTTGTTAACCACTGCGCCACGACGGGAACTCCAGACATACCTTGGAGATACCATGTGTGTGGTGTATTGAAATAAAGCAAACATACAGAATCTATGATAGTGTGTGGGATCACCACAATAAAGTGAATATCATTAATAAAGGCAACAAAAATTTTGGTGTGCAACAGCATTATGTCTAAAAAGTGTACAAAGCTTAGTAGAAAAATAATTTATTGCTAAAAATGCTAACCACCATATAAACCTTCAGTGTGTCATAATCTTTTTGCAACAGCAACATCAAATATCACTGATCTCATATCACCACAACAAATACAATAATGAAAATGTTTGAAATATTTCAAAAGTTACCAATGTGTGACAAAGAAACACAAGTGACAAAATGGTGTTGGAAAAATATTGCTGATAGCCTTCTTGCACAGTAAAGCAAAGTGGAATAAAATATGGTATGCCTGTGCACAGACACAGGTACATACACAAACACATATACAATACACATGCATACACACACTAATTTGTTTCAGAGATTATTCTAAATTAAATGCACTTGAACTGTTATTTAATTTTCCTAAAATTTCTATGATATTATTACTAAATGTCTCCATTTTTCAGAGGTGATGAAATATGAAGTTCCAAAAACACTGGACTCAGATATGACAACAATAAAATGATAAAGGAAGCAATAAATAAACAATAAACAGGGTATATAGACATGTGAGATTCTCATTCTGTCCATAAATTGATAAAAGGTGTGTTATTCACTATAAAATAATAGGTAATGAGTTTTCAAATGACTTTCAGTCCCCATAATAGATATTAGAATAAATGTGATTCTTGTTAGATCTTCATTAAGCTACTGAAGCTTTTACAGTAGAATAAATGTGTGTGTCTAAACAGTCCAGTAACCATATCCATTTAAAGAATTTTAGATCAAATATAAGTGAAGAATTAGAATGTGAATTTTGAAATATGTTCAATTCTAAACTTGTGAATAGTTGAGAAACAAAAATAAGTGAATCAAATTACACACTACTATCAACATCATAAATGTCCCCCCACTCCAAGTCCTACAGTCCAACAGTTCACCTTTCCATCAGCCTCCACTTTGGGAATGAGAATCCTGCTAAAAAAATATGATCTCTATGAAAATCTTTTGGGGTTCACCACTTTTCTGAGAGCTTTTTTCATGTCCTTGTTCCTCAGACTGTAGATCAGGGGGAACAGCATGGGAATCACTATGGTGTAGAACAATGTGGCCACTTTGTCTATGGCCATACTGTTTTCTACAGAATGGGGCCAGCAATAAATGAAAATGATTGTTCCATGACAGACAATGATGGTTGTGAAGTGGGAGGCACAGGCAGAAAAGGCTTTGGGTATTCCTCCTGCATAGTGCATCCTCAGCATGGTGATGAGAATGAACGAATAGGAGGTGAGGATGATCACATTGGATATGATCTCATTGAACATGGCCACAATTAATTCATAGTGACCTCTTAACAAGCAAGAAATGAGGGGGCATATCACAATAGAAGTGACTGATCACATTTGATCTGTAGGAAGGAATCTTAAGAGCTAAACACACGTGAATCAGAGAACACACAGTCCCACAAAGGTAGCAACAAGACACCAGCTCCACTTAGACATTTTGGGACATGGTGGACATGTATAACAGTGGGTTAGAGATGGCCAAGAGGCAGTCATAGGCCACTGCAGCCAGTAGGAGGACCTCAGTTACCACACATGTGCAAAACAAGTAAATTTGTACAACACACCTCAGGAAGGAAATGGCTTTGTCTAAGCCATTTATGATGTTACCTAGCATCTTGGGAACAATGATCATGGAGTAACAGAAATCCACAAAGGAAAAGTGGCTGAGGAAAAAGTACATGGGGGTGTGGAGTTGATGGATAACCTGAATCAGCCCAGTCATTCCCAGGTTACCCAAGATTGTGATTCTGAAGGTGACAAGAAACACTAGGAAGAAGAAGCCTCCTAATAGAGGGGCATCTAAGAATCCAAGGAGAATGAATTCTGTGACAGAAGTGCAATTATCCTTGTCTATGACCAAATTTATTGAGGCTGAAAAAAATGTTAATAGATATTCTCCATTATACCATCACAAACTCAGTTTTGACACTGTCCTAAAAATATTTGAGAATAAGTAGGATAGTTAAATTTTTTTCAGAATAGAGATAGGACATTGTTTTGTGAAGTTTAGGAAAGTTTTGGACATTGTGGCACATATAGGCATAGTGTTCACAGTTTAATTCACAAATCATACAAAAGCATTCACCACTGTTAAGAGATTCTTTTTTATTACTCAATGAATTTATTACATTTATAGTTGTTCATTATGCATCAAAATCCAATTTTAGAGGATTTCCATCCCACAACCCCAGTGCATCCCCCCACACCCTGAATTGTCTCCTTTGGAAACCACAAGTTTTCAAAGTCTGTGAGTCACTATCTGTTCTACAAAGAAGTTCATTCTGTCCTTTTTTCAGATTCCACATGTCAGTGAAAGCATTCAATGTTAATATCTCATTGGATGACTGACTTCATTTAGCATGATAATTTCTAGGTCCATCCATGTTGCTAAAAATTTCAGTATTTCATTCATTTTAATGGCTGAGTAATATTCCATTATGTATATGCATCACCTCTTCTTGATCCACTCCTCTTTTGATGGACATTTATGTTTTTTCCATGTCTTGGCTACTGCAAAGTGTGCTTCAATGAACATTGAAGTACATGTGTCTTTGTGAGTCATGGTTTTCTCTGGATAGATGCCCAGGAGTGGGATTGCTGGACCAAATGGTAGTTCTATTTTTAGTTTTTTGAGGAATCTCCATACTGTGTTCCATAGTGGTTGCACCAATTTACAATCCCACTAACAGTGTAATGGGGTTCCTTTTCCTCCACACCCTCTCCAGCACTTAATTGTAAGTAGAATTTTGATGATGACCATTCTCACTGGTGTAAGGTGATACCTCATCGGGGCTTTGATTGGAATTTCTCTAATAATGAGTGATGTTTAACATCTTTTCATGTGTTTTTTGGCCATCTGTATGTCTTCTTTGGACAACTGGCTGTTTAGATCTTCTGCCCATTTTTTAATGGGGTTGTTTGTTTTTTGGCATTAAGCTGTAGAAGGTGTTTGTAAATTTTGGAGATTAATCCCTTCTCAGTCAATTCATTTGCAAAGATTTTCTCCCATTCTGTGGCTTGTCTTTTTGTTTTGTTTAGGGTTTCCTTTGCTGTGCAGAAACTTTTAAGTTTAATTAGGCACCACTTGTTCATTTCTGTTTTTACTGTCATTACTCTAAGAAGTGGATCTGAGAAGATGTTGCTGTCATTTATGTCAGAGAGGGTTTGGCCTATGTTTTCCTCTATGAGTTTTATAGTATCTGGTCTTATATTTAGGTTTTTAATCCATTTGGAGTTTATTTTTGTCTACTGTGTTATGGAGTGTTCTAATTTCATTCTTTTATGTGTGGCTGTCCAGTTTTCCAAGCACCACTTCTTGAACAGGATGTCTTTTCTCCATTGTATATTCTTGCCTCCTTTGTCATAGATGAGTTGGCTGTAGGTGTCTGGGTTCAGTTCTGGGCTTTCTATCCTGTTCCACTGATCTATATTTCTGTCTTTGTGCCAGTACCATAGAGTTTTGATGATTGTTGCTTTGTAGTATAGTCTGAAGTCAAGGAGCCTGATTCTACCAGCTACATTTTTCTTTTTCAGGATGTATTTGGCTAGTCTGGGTATTTTGTGCTTCCAAACAAACTTTAAAATATTTTGTTTAAGTTCAGTGAAAAATGTCCTCAGTAATTTGATAGGGATTTCATTGAATCTGTAGATTGCCTTGGGCAGTATAGTCATTTTGATCATACGGACTCTTCCAAGCCAAGAGCATGGTATGTCTTTCCATCTGTTTGTGTCATCTTTGATTTCTTTCATCAGTGTCTTATAGCTTTCAGAGTACAGGTCTTTTGCCTCTTTAGGTAAGTTTACACCTAGGTATTTTATTCTTTTGGATGTCATGATTAATGGGATTGCTTCCCTAATTTCCATTCTGAAATTTCATTGTTAGTATACAGATATGCCATTGATTTCTGCATATTAATTTTGTGTCCTGTGACTTTGCCAAATTAATGGATGAGCTCTAACAGTTTTCTGGTAGAGTCTTTAGGATTCTCTAGGTATAGTGTCATGTCATCTGCAAATAGTGATAGTTTTGATTCTTCCTTTCCAGTTTAGATTTACTTTATCTCTTTTACTTCTCTGATTTTTGTCGTTGGGACTTCCAAAACTATGTTGAAGAGTAGTGGCTAGAGCAGATATCCTTGTCTTGTACCTGATCTCAGCGGGAATTATTTCAGCTGTTCACCATTGAGAATGATATTAGCTTATATGTGAATATATGACAATAAAATGGAAAACCTAGAAGAAATGGACAAATTCTTAGAAAGGCACCATCTTCCAAGACTAAACCAAGATGAAATAGAAAAATTGAACAGACCAATCACAAAAACTGAAATTGAAACTGTGATTTAAAAACTTCCAATGAACAAAAGTCCAGGACCAGATGGCTTCAAAGGCAAATTCCATTAAATATTTAGCAAAGGGCTAATACCTATCCTTCTGAAATTATTTCAAAAATTTGCAGAGGAATGGATACTCCCAGACATATTCTGAGGCCGTCATCACCCTAATACCAAAACCAGACAACGATACCACAAAAAAAAAAAAAGAAAAGAAAACTACAGGCCAATTTCACTGATTAACATATGATGCAAAAATCCTCAACAAACCACATCCAACAATATATTGAAAGGATTTTACAACATGATCAAGTGGGATTTATCCCAGGGGTGCAAGTGTTCTTCACTATCTGCAAATCCATCAGTGTGATACACCACATTAACAATCTGAAGAATAAAAACTACATGATCCTCTCAATAGACACAGAAAAAGCCTTTGACAAAATCCAACACCCATTTCTGATAAAAAACCCTTCAGAAAGTAGGCATAGCAGGAACCTACCTCAACATAATAAAGGCCATATATGTATATGATTCCTTAAACAACTTCCACACAATTAGAATTTGTAATTGAACCATTATAAATGCATGCTATATTATTTAATAAGCCATTTTAAAAGGAAATGTAAATATCTTTTTCATGGCAGTGTTTATACTGGGTTTTTTTTTATAAACTACAAAAGAATGTTCTTTTATTTTTCCTGCTGAATTGATACAAAGTTTGTTAATCCATAAAGGTTTATTTTTATCAATATATTTTAGACAGAGAGATGAGTTTTTGTACTCTATGGTAATATCTTTTCCATAAAAGTAGCATAATGATTTTAGAAATTGTGCTATAGAATGTTGGTCATTGTTCCAGAAATTGTTTCTCATTTCCCCAGTATTATGATTGCAAAACTTAGAAATAATGTGTCAAGCAAAAGGTTCAGAGTTATGGTACACATATGACATGGAAAACTATGAAGCTTGCTAAATAATATTTAATGACCTGAGAAAAGACTAGGATAAAATAAGTGAAAAAATAATGACAGATTGCAGATATAGGATGTTATTTATCTGTCATAGGTTGCACACTTCAGTCTCAAAACACACAAGCAACATAAATATTTCATTTCAATTACTTTAAAGAAAACAATGCAGAAACTTGTCTGAATTCTCACAAAATGTAAGTGATATGGAGTGTTTTTTTATTTATTTTTATTTTTTTATTTATTTATTTTTTTACTAAAGGTGGGGTACATTCAAAGCCTTTGCTGTATTGAAAATGCCACAGATAGTAAATACACTCATTTATTCTCTCACTTGACCCTTAGCAACAATAAAATTCTTTAGAGGTACCAGTTGGTTATTCCTGGAATAAAGGGAATCTGTCATAAATCTGAACACATCTGGGTTTTTCCCTCATATTTCAAATAATTTCACAGTAAAGGATATGTGAACTAAGAAATCACTGATTTTTCTTCCAAGGCTAGTAAAAGTGAGGAATTTGTCTTTTTATGAGGAAAGTAGTACATTATTTTGAGTACCTTTCCTGTTTTTAAATCAATAGGCTGCTCATTACTTATAGGTCAGTGATTCTTAACCAGGAGTGTTTTTGATACCTATTAGACATTCAGAAATATTTGGAGACATAGTGGGTGGTCACTGTAGGGAGGGTTACTACTGACATCCAATAGGTAGAGATCAGGACACTGATAAACACTCTACAAGGCACAGGATAGTGCCCCTCCCCAACCAACCCTGCACACATACTTACAGCACATGCAAACACCAAAATATGACCTGGCCCAAGATGTCAACAATATCAAGGATAAGAAACCTGGTGTGGAGATACATCTAAAGTCTCTTTGGCACAAGGTCCAAGTAATCCCTACCTGTCTGATTCAGAGGTGATTCCAAAGTCTGTGCCCCTTCATAACAGTCCTGGGGACCCCTCACTCCCACCCTCAGCATCAGAGTGATTTTCAGGAAAAACTTCATGCTGTCTATATCAGGCTTAATGTACAGCATTAAAGTGAGAGAGGAGGAAGTGGGAAGGAGCGAGAAATCAAACATTCAAGTTTATACTCTTTCCTCTCTTACACTAATAGCTGTTACAAGGTATTTCCTCCTGAGATAAAATTGTCTCCATTTCCCATTGAGATTGTTTCTTAGTACAAAAAGGGAAAATAACCTTCCAAAAGGAATGCCCAGACCATTGCATTTCTTAAAATAATCTCTAAATATAATCTAAATACATACTTTAAAAAACGTATCCAATGCTACCATCACCTTTAATGATTCCTTCTTCTCTTATAATTGGCTATAATGATTTATACCAATAAGAAAAATAAAACAAAGCAAACAATATTCCAGACCCAAGAAAATATTATTCCCCCCAAAATAGAGTGTAGTTCAACCAACCTATTGATAATCTTTGCTTTCCTTGTTTCTGAAGATGCTATGAAGGAAAATCTCACAGGCTTTATATTTTTATATGTTTATATACCTGTAGCCCATATTCCTTAAGCTTCCAAATCCAATCATTGATCTCTGTGGGTCCTAAATAAGGTATGAAGAAAACAACATCATCTTGGGACTCAAAGAATTAATGATTTTTACAAGATACAAGAAGAGGGGGAAAACTATCCCAAGTTGGTACATGTTATCATAACAGGACCTGATTACTTCCAGAGGTTACAAGGAATTGTAGAGCATTGCATGCTGCATCCCAGCATTGCTCTGTGAACCAGGGATTATGTTGCAGTTATGAAATGCCTGAATATGTCTTAGAAACATTGCCTGTCTTACAACTCAGCGTTCCTTCCTGGAGGTCCAAAGTTTTACCAAATAAAAAAAAAGTGGTGGGGATAATGAGCATCCTCTGCTGAGGAAAATAGTAATTGTTTACACTTACTGACCAGCTCATATGTGCCCTGCTCTGAGTACAACTAAAACAATTCATCTCTATAAAACTATGTGAGATAAGTATAATTATGTACCTTTACAAATGAGGTGATTGAAGCATAGACAGGTGTAACTTGAAAGTCACACACTAAATATAATGGGCCTGTGTGTTGCTTATTGATTTGTGTCACTGATGTGACCCTGTGAGGAAGAGCAGAGCTTCTGAGCATACCAGGTGGCATACTCCCTGCTCAGTGTTGAGGGCTTTTAATGGGTTTTCCCAAAGTATCTCCCCCAGGTCTGAACATTTTCTGACTATATAAGAACACCCTGCATCAACAGTGTTCAAAGGAAAGTCTATGGTTTGTGTCCTTGGATACACCAAACATTCAAGAATTCCTCCAATGTAATTTGTTACAAGTAATATATTTCCAAATTCACAACCACCTACATAGGTTTCCATAAAACTTATCCAGCTGATAATTTCCTGAGATGGGGGAATGCTTCTCCTTCCAACCCAGCACACTCAATATTCCTCTTCTTTCATTTTTCAGAAGAAAGGGTTCCCATTACCTATTCCATATTACTCTGTGAATCACTCTAATTAGAAAAGCAAACTTCCAAAATGTAAAATATAAGAATATTTTGACAGATTGTTTCTATGAAGCCTGAAGTTTACAAGACCAAGGCTTGGAAAACCCATGATATGACTTCTTGTTTCTGTCATTTATATATTCCTTTTCATGGGAAATATGTGCCTTGAACATGTCTTTTATATAATACAGTGATGTTTGAAAATGACATATTAGTATATTGATGATTATTTTTGCTTATCAAATATTTTTCATTCTTCTTTGTATACCCTGAAACTAATGCCACAATATCCATTCCCATAAAAAGAATGTCTCATGACAGAAAAAATAATGAACATCTATAAAAAACATCACTGACTATGATTTTTATATGATCTGGACAATATACACACAGGAAACTTTGCTTATTTATTTATCTTAGATTTAAAGACAAGGCATGTTTTTAAATAATATAAATATAAATATTTAATTCAAATTATTTTATAATCATTATCCATAAATCAGGTTTTATAAATATGAAGTTCTAAATTTTTGATGAACTCTATTTATACCACATAAGATAGTATCATTTTACTTGACTATTTCATCCCAATATTTAATGAAATCAACATTATGTTAAAATTTCTAACCTTTTTAATTGCACATTTTCATCAAGTTGCCTGTAAGAGGAAGACTAGCAGTTCTGCTTAGTTAGTATATGATTAGAATTGGGGAGGTCACTGTATTAATATCAGAAATTAAGGAAGTTAGTTGTTTTTATGACTGCATAGCAAATTGCTCCAAGACATATGATTTAAAAACAGCTGCTTTTCATGGATTACTATGACATGAGTCAGTAAGGCAGCTCTGCTTATCTGATCCTGCCTTGGCTGGTCTTGGCTGGTTTGCCTATGTATGTGACAGTAACTTGGCAGGTTAGTAGATAAAAGGGCCTCACACTCAACTCTAGTGGTGGGCTAGATGCCAGGTCATGTGATAAGTGTGTGCACTATGTTTCTCATTATCTGCTTGTTCACATGGCAGCCTTCCTTAGACTGTGATTATGAAAAATAATATGATTGTGAAAACATTGATATTATGAAAAGGACAGAGGTCCTCTCAGAGACTTGAAGGTGGCACAATGTCACTTCAGTGGCCTTCTATTACCAAAGCTAGTCACAAAAGCATCCTACATTCAAGGAGTGGAGAAACTGATTCCACCATTTGTTGAGAGGAGTGGAGGGGGGTCTGGCTACCTGAAGGCTAGAGAATGAGGACCATGTGTGTAGTCTAACACAATGGGTGACGATTCCTATTGAAAGATATTATCTCAAGAATTTTGGTCTTCAATAAAATTGGAAGGCAATGTAATTGAGTGTTTGTGTGTGTGTGGCCATGCTCATAGCATGCAGGCATTTCCTGGGGCTTGGAACCTGAGCTGCAGAATTGACCCAAGCCAGGGCAGTGACAACACAAGTTCCTTAATGCACTGAGCCACAGGAGAACTCCAGAAGGCAATCTAATTTTGTTTAATGCATTATCTAAAAAGAAAGAAAGATCTTTGTGAGAAATTGGCTGAAATATCTGTGTGTTCAAACTATTAAAACACAATTTCTGACAGTTTCTATTGCCATTTACCTTTAATACTATCAAATAGTCTGTGTTTTCATTTATTAAAGAGTGGAAATTTGGGAAATTTATCTAGATATATTGAGTAGAGAGAAGGGTTTATAAGTTATTCAAGCAAAAGTGAGCTATTAATGTTAGATCTGGTATTTATAATCTGCCAGATTAAGCAGGTCTGGATGCTACTGACTATCTGATTTTCATTTTATTTTGAATATAGTTACTTAGCCAAGTCATTTTCAACTTGTAGGGCAACTCCAAGCACTTTTTTGAAGTAGGATTTTAGTTAAGAGCATTCAGACATGATGGTCAGGATAAAAAACAAAAAACAAAAAACAAAAAAATAAACAAAACAATGGATTATCAATGTTTTTGATGTCTTCACAGGAAGAATAATCACATGAAATGCAGATTGAGCAGAAAGCACATCATACTTTCTTTTGCATTTGAGATATTCTGAGATCTAGATCTAACATTTTTAAGCCTCTGGTGGAGTCTATCTTAGCTGGTCATGTTGCCACACTGGAGCTCTTTTAAAAACACATTCAGAATATGGATCTTTTCTTATATACTTTCATTCTTGCTGAGTGACATAGGTGCATAATACAAAACACAAACACTCAAACACACACAGACACATATACATTCATGTTAGTCAGTATTCACTCAATTAACATTTTGTTGGATATTTGACTCTGTATTATATTCACTCCTCCTTGTTTGCCATTCATTAGTCTCCCACCCCCACCAAAAAAAACCCTCCAACCTTTTTGAAATATGTCTCCTAAAACTCTGACTACTCTGTTATCCCAGACCAGGTTTACATAATACTTATTATATGAAGGGATTTGAACTTTTATTTCTCTTAAACACTCTGTGATACTTAGCATATTCTACTTTATACAATGGTCAATTTCTTCACCACCCTATTTTCAAAAATATATTTCCATTCCTTGAAGGGATAAAGACTAAGTTTTATCTTAACAACTATTTGAGATTTTATAAGAGAAATGCATGTGTTGATTGAGAGCTTAGTCTACTCCAGGCATAAAAAAGGTGGATTAATTTAATATTTCTTAAACTTACACAATATATTCCACATTATGTCTATACTGTTTTTTAATCTTCACAGTCATATTAGTTTATGTTGTCTCAAATATTTAGATGAAAAATTAAAGATTTTAAAGATTGTGGATTTTTTTTTTCCCAGTAAGTAAAAGAATGAGACAAGCTTGGTCTCCATTAGCCAAAATCCAATTTCTCCCCATTTTACAACATTAACTCTGCATTGATTTTAAAATTATATTTTAAAATGAACCTTAAGAGATACATTTTGTTTACATATCAAGGACAAACTTAACTAAAATAATATACTTAATGAGAAAATACTTAAGTGTCTGTTATTTTGCTAACTGTGTCCTTGACATCCTTATTTCTCAGACTGTAGATCAGGGGATTCAACATGGGAATTACACTGTGTAAAACACAGATGCCACTTTGAATATGTACCTGGAAATTTTGGTGTTGGGTACACAGTAGAGGAAGAGGATAGTGCCATGGAAGATGGTGATGGTGGTCAGGTGGGAGGTACAGGTGGAGAAGGCTTTGTGGTGACCAGTAGCTGAATGCATCTTGAGGATGGTGCCAATAAGATGTAAGACATGAGAATAATGAAGGGTGTGCTGACGGCATTAAAAGTGGCAAAAATGAAATGCAGCAACTGATTGAGAAAGGAGTCAGAGCAAGAGAGGAAGAACAATGAGAATTCACAGAAGAAGTGATTGATTGTGTTGAAAACCCAGAATGATAATTTGGTAACAGGGCATGTGAGTAGCAAGGAGCAGGCTACACCCCAGGCATATGATCCCAAGACAAGCAGGACACAGAGTTTCTGGGACATGGTGACAGTGTAGAGCAGAGGGTTGCAAATGGCCACAAAGTGTTCATAGGCCATCACAGCTAATAAAAAGTATTCAGTCACCACAAAGGTACAAAAGAAAAATAATCGTATTATACAGCCTACCAATGAAATGGTTCTGTCTTCTACTAGTAGGTTTATCATTGTCTTGGGAGCAACTATGGAGAAATAGCAGAAACCCACAAAGGAGAGGTGGTTGAGGAAAAAGTACATGGGGGTATGCAGTTTGGGGTTAATTTTGATTACAAGGTTTCCTATAGCTGTGACACCATAAATGGCCAGAAACATCAAGAAGAGGGGAACTTGAAGTTCTGCATAATCTGAGAAGCCCAGGAGAGTGAATGTGGCCCCACATTTATTTCTCTCTGATGCTATCATGGCTTCTATTTGACAGAATCTGATTTTGTACTAAAAAAAAAAATATTAAGAAGTGTGATCATATAAGACACTTGGTTAATTACTCTTTGCCAAAACTTGGAAATGAAATAAAATATCTCTTTAGAGATTTTCTCTGTTTATGTTGTATGCAAGTTGAGCTCAATGTCTAAAATTTCAAAACATGATCACTATTCTAAAATTATTTTAAGTCAAATAATACAATTATTGAATTTTTTAGTTCTCAATGGTAATTCTTAATATTTACAAATAAAAGTGTGAGATTGAGAGATTTGGGTTTTTTTGAAAAGAAATTCTCCAATAACACTTTCATAACATTGTAAAAGCAGCATCAAGCTGAAATGAGAAAGAAATTAAAACAAATATTTCCCAGGAGAATAATTAAATATAGCAAATAATCTAACTTGGAAATGTCTCTTTCCTAGGCCCCTCTCTCCATTTTTGCTCCCTTTATAACATAGAAGATATTTATTTTTCTCTATATTGCATTTGAAGGAGACATTAAATTCTTGAGATAATACTACATACTGAAGAAATTTCATGAGAAAATAGAAACGCAAAAGAGATATATTTCTCTAACTAGTGACCGCACTTCTAAGATCCTACCATACTGGGAAATGCTTTCTCTATCATTTCTGATATGGTTCTCTTTGGTCCCACAACCAAAGAAATAGGTTTGTTGTTGTTGTTGTTGTTGCTATTGTTGTTGATTTCATGGTTACACTTGAGGCCTATGGAAGTTCTGGGGCCAGGGATTGAGTCTAGCCACTGCTGTGCCAAATACTTTAACCTTCTGCACAGTGCTAGGGATTAAACCCACACCTCCACCGTGATCAGAGCCACTACAGTCAGATTCTTAACCCACTTCTCCACAGAAGTAAGTCCAAAAAAAATTTAGATGGTTCATCAGGAAGATGTTAGATCATATGCAAAACTGAGACACTAAAGTCCCCTATCTTCCTCCAAACTCATCAATTCAGTTATTAAAGACAACCTCAAAAGACAATCCATCACAAAGCAGGCATTCTAACTATAGCTAATCTATCAAAGACTCTTACAAATTCATATTAAACTAATGTTCTATTTTATGTAATGAACCTTGTGACCCAAATGATACTTTTAAATTACTTATAAGTTTATATGGGTCCAGGAAATATGGAAGCTAAAATATTTCCTATTATTTTTTACATTTTGTTGTAACTATTGCTTTCATAGCTGCTTTATATTCTTAATTATAGATGGCCTATTTTTTATTTTTTTTCTACTCGAGTTTGAACTCTGTTTATTTTTTAAAATAATTATCAATTTTGTATTGACTACTATTTCAAAAACCTGTTTAAACAAGATAATGCACATTTCCCAAATTCTCAGAGCTCTTTATGCCCCTATTCCAGGCACCCGTTGTTTATGGAGCTGTAATGCAGGGGCTCAGGCCTGAGCCAAGCCCTCTAATACAAAGCCCTGTAGACTAAATAATTTTTCTTTTTTTCTGAATTTTCAGAGAAATGAATTATGCAATGAATAAATATTTTTTCTAGATATTCTCGTACTGAGTGAAGTAAGCAGAAAGTGAAAGACAAATACCATATGATATCACTTATTCCTGGAATATAATATACGGCACAAAGGAAACTTTCCACAGAAAAGAAAATCATGGACGTGTAGAATAGACTTGTGGTTGACTAGAGGGAGGGGAAGTGAGTGGGATGGATTGAGAGCTTGGGGTTAATGGATGCAAACTATTGCTTTTGAATGGATATGCAATGAGATCCTGCTGTGTAGCTCTGGGAACTGTCTAGTCATGTATGATGGAGCATGATAATGGGAGAAAATAGAATGTGTACATGTATGTGTAACTGGGTCACCATGCTGTACAGCATAGAAAAATCATATTTGGGAAATAACAGTAAAAAAAATAAAACAAGAGATGTCTACATCTAAATGGTAAGTTTCCCTTCACATATTTCTATTTTTCTAGATAAGCTACATTTAAATTAATACTAATATGTCTTTGGAATCTTAAAATATACCTGCTGATGGCCCAGGTAGGACCTATTCTTGTTGGGAGTGATACATATATTCTTATACTTAGATTCACAACCCTGGGGACATAAACCCTAGAGACCAACTGTTGCCTCAATCTCTTAAAGCCATGAAATAAAAAAATAAAATCAGTAACCATTCTTTGATGTAATTCCTGTGTACTCAAAATCCTGGAGTAATGTTATGGGCATTTCATATGAATATTGATATGTTAAAGTCACATCTATCAACCACTTCATCACTTTCCCATAGTTATTGAAATTATATAATCTCAGATGTCATTATAAAATGTTAATTGAATGACTAAAATATGCTAGACATAACTGACTTCCTTCATGCTTCCACTCTAATCTATGGGAGACATTTGAATTTCTGTCTTAAAGTAATTATGATTTATTGAGAATTAAACCAGACATATTCCAAAACTTAAATATAAAGTTGGGAAAATGATCTAGTCCTTTTTAAATACCTGTTCTGCTCTATTACACCATTATATCCAACCTATTAAATATTTTTAGATATTGAATTATTGAAATCATACATATTCATTGACAAAAATATGAACTGTAGAGTTTACATAAGAAAAAGAACAATCAATAAATAATTGTTACTAAATCAACTGCATATAAATGCCACATTCAAGTTTAGAGAAACTTGGCCAATATTACCTGAATTAAAAAACAAAAGTGGAGGAAGGCCAAATGGCAGAAGGGTAGGGGGACACGCTCACCCTCTCCCACAAACACAGCAACAACAAAAAACACATCTACAGGTTAAACAATTCACACAGAACAGCAATTAATCACTGGAGAAGAACATAATCTCCAATAATGGCAAGTATCTCACAACATAACTGGGTAAAACAAGAGAAAAGAGGAGAGTGAGAGAAGGGGAATTGGGGCTGGAAGGGCACTCCTGAAAGGGAACTGTGGAGGAGAATGGGATCCCACACACTGGAAATTCACCTACTCGATGGAAAGATCAATCAAATCGGAGGGATCTCCAGATGCAGAGAAGAGCACAGCGATAAGTCTGAGATCTGAACAGTAGACTGAGAACCAAACAGATCATCTGAACTACTGGCACAGCAATAAGTCTGAGATCTGAACAGTAGAGTGAGAACCAAACAGATCATCTGAACTACTGGCACCAAAAACAGAGATGCTTGGGTGGGGGCTGGGCACAGAGATCTTGGCTCCAGAGGTTAGTCCCCTGGAATGGGAACAGGCTGGGGTGGGCAGTGCAGATACTGCTTGAGGAACTAGGAATTGGTTGCTCAGGTTGGCAGGGCAGAGACTACCTGGGAGTCTAGAAAGTGGAACATCATGGGTAGAGGGAGCAATAAGCTAAGGGGTGGGGAATTGGAAGCCACATCATAGGGAACCCAGGAGAAGAGCTGCATCTGCAGGAGAGAGAAGTCACCAGTGTTGGGGAGGGGAGAGGAGGAGGGATGGGCCACCGTAGAATACTCCCCACACCACACTGAGCTCACTTGCCTGCCAGATATCACAAAGCTCTGCTTCCCATTGCATACCCCTTACCCCTACACTGCATGCACACACTGGATCTGAGACTGCCTGCCATCCCAGAGGGCTGGCCTCAACATTTGCAGGAAGCTGACCACTGCAGGGGCTTTCACTGACCTGGCCTGCCTGCCCTCTAGAGGGGCTACACCTCTGTAGAGCAGCACCCAACACCGCCAGCCCCCTGGAAAAGGACCACAGCCCAGAAAATCTAGAACAAGCTTGGCCCAGCCATGCAAAATCTGCCTCCATTCGTAGGTGGGGTTCTGCCAATTCCAGCTGCCCTGGGGAAGAGCCCCTTGGGTTCTCAGTGGCCCAGCTAGCCGAACTTGCCCTTGTGGGTTTCTGCCCTCCTGTGGAACATCTGTCCAGCACTTCCATTCCCCTGGAAAAGGCCTGCAGGCCAGAGAAGCTAGAACAAGTTTGGCCCAGCTATGCAAAATCTGCCTCCATTGTGGGGTGGTCCTGCCAATTCTGGCTGCCCTGGGGAAGATCCCCTTGGTTTCTCAGCAGCACAGCTAGCAGCTCCTGACCTTGGGAGGTGCAGCACTCCCGTGGAACTGCTGCCCAGCACCACCAGCCACCTGGGAGAGCTTCACGGCCCAAAAACACCAGAGCAAGTACTTCCCAGCCATGGGAAATCTGCTTCCATCACAGATTGGACCTCCCAGTCCTGACTGCCAACAAGAAGTCCTCCTTTGCTTCAGAGAGACACTGTCAGCCCCACCTATCCTCTGGAAAAGCCACAACTGCCTCAAAGAAGACCAATCAACAAGCCAGCCCTAGGGAAACATTCCCCAGCAGTGCCAAGGCAAACGCTTCCTGGCCATGGTGAGTATAACTCCACCAAGAGAAAGAAAACAACAAGTAAGATGAAGAAACTGAGAAATCACCCCCAGTTAAACCAACAGGAGATCTCACCTAAAGCAGTTGACAATGAAACAGACCTGTACAGTCTGACAGACTTGGAGTTCGAAAGGGAAATAGTGAAAATACTGAAGGAATTAAGGGAAGATATGAACAGTAATGCAGACATCATCAGAAAGGAACTAGAAAATATAAGGAGGAGCCATGAAAAACTAGAAAATTCAGTTGCAGAGATACTAACTGAACTCAGGGCAGTGAAAAACCAAAATGAATAATGCAGAAGAACAAATTAGTGATGTGGAAGATAGAATAATGGAAATCACCCAGTCAGGACAGCAGAGAGAAAAACAAATGAAAAACTTGAAAGCAATATAAGACACCTATGGGACAGTATAAAGCAGGCCAATCTATGCATAATAGGAATTCTAGAAGGAGTACAAAAAAATAAGGGATGGAAAATATATTTGAAGAAATTATCACTGGAAACCTTCCAAATCTAAAGGATACTGAGTTCAAGATACAGGAAGCACAGTGGGCCCCAAACAAGTTGAACCCAAATAGACTCACACCAAGACACATTACAATAAAAATGGCAAAAGCTAATGATAAAGAGAGGATCCTAATGGCAGCAAGAGAAAAGAAAATGTTACCTATAAGAGAACCCCCATAAGGCTATCAGCTGATTGCTATACAGAAACTCTATAGGCTAGGAGAAAATGGTAAGAGATATTTAAATTTCTAAAAGGAAAAAAAAATTGCAACCTAGAATACTCCATCCAGAATGATATCATTTAAAATAGAAGGGGAAATAAAAATTTTTCCCAACAAAAAAAGATAAAAGAATACAGCAATACAAAACACAGGCTAAAAATTTTATTGAAAGGGCTTCTCTAAACCAAAAGGAAAGGAAGGAAAGAAAGGGAGGAAAAAAAAAAAGAAGAGGAAGAACTAGAATTGAGGAAACCACAATCAGATAGCAGTAACTCAAATAAGCCAGCATACAGATTTAATCATGAACATGTTTAAAACAAAATAAAATTAAAAAGAAAAAAAGAGTCATCAAAATCATAAAATGTGGGCAAGGGAAATAAGGAAATTAATAGACTCTTTTAAAATTTTTTCTGTTTGTTTTTGTTTTTCTTCTTAGTTTTAGTATAGTAATGAAATGTTTGAATCTACAGGAATATCAGGCTAAAACACACAATTATAGGAAGAGGTTAGCATACTTAAAAAACAGAGCAATTACAAACCAAAACCAAACACTGCATTAGCAAAAAAAAAAAGAAAGAAAGAAAAATACAAGCAGAAAATAATCGGAGACCATCCAACCAAAAAAGAGAAAGGAAGAATGGAGAACTATAGAATCAATAGGAACACGAGGTTCAAAATGGCAATAAATAATCATTTATCAATTATCACCTTAAATGACAATGGACTGAATGCTCCAATCAAAAGACACAGAGTGGCTGAGTGGATAAAAAGGCAAAAACCTTCAATCTGCTGCCTACATGAAACTCACCTTAGGACAAAGGACACATATACATTGAAAGTGAAGGAGTGGGACAAAATATTTCATGCCAGTAGACATAACAGGAAAGCAGGAGTTGCAATACTCATATCAGACAAAATAGACTTTAAAACAAAAGACATAAAGAAAGACAAAGAAGGACACTATTTAATGATTAAAGGATCCATCCAAGGAGCAGATGTTACTATCGTCAACATATATGCCCCTAATACTGGCACACCGAGATACATAAAATAAATACTAACAGAAATAAAGGGAAAAATTGATGGGAATACAATCATAGTAGACGTTAATACCCCACTCACACCAATGGACAGATCCTCTAGACAGAAAATCAATAAAGCACAGAGATCCTAACAGAAACAATAGATAAATTAGACCTAATTGACATCTGCAGGACACTACATCCAAAATAATCAGAATACACATTCTTATCTAGTGCACATAGAACATTCTCAAGAATTGACCACATATTGGGACACAAAGCTAACCTCAATAAATTTAGGAGCATAGAAATTATTTCAAGTATCTTCTCTGACCACAATGGCATGAACCTAGAAATCAACCATGGGAAAAGGAAAGAGAAAAAACCTACTACATGGAGTCTAAACAACATGCTACTAAAAAACCAATGGGTCAATGAGGAAATCAAGAAGGAAATTAAAAAATACCTTGAAACAAATGATAATGAAGACACAACCTCTCAAAATCAATGGGATGCTGCGAAAGCAGTGCTCAGAGGGAAATTTATGGCAATACAGGCCTTTCTCAAAAAAGAAGAAAGATCTCAAATTGACAACTTAACCCTCCAACTAAACAAATTAGAAAAAGAAGAACAAAAAAGACCTAAAGTCAGCAGAAGGAAGGAAATTATAAAGATAAAGAAGAAATCAATAAAATAGAGATTCAAAAAACAATAGAGAAAATTAAAACCAAGAGCTGGTTCTTTGAAAAGGTAAACAAAATTGGCACCCCTGGCTACACTTACTAAGAAGAGGAGAGAAAGAACTCAAACAAAGTTATAAATGAAAAAGGAGAAATCACAATGGATACTGCAGGAATACACAAAACCATAAGAGAATACTATGAACAGCTATACGGCAACAAATTTGACAATCTGGAAGAAATGGACAGTTTTCTTGAATCTTACAGCCTGCCAAAAGTGAATCAAGAAGAAACAGACCAACTGAACAGACTGATCACTAGAAATGAAATTGAAGAGGTTATCAAAACACTCCCTACAAATAAAAGTCCAGGACCAGATGGCTTCACAGGTGAATTCTAACAAACATATAAAGAGGAACTGATGCCCATCCTCCTTAAACTCTTTCAAAAGGTTGAAGAAGAAGGAATACTCCCGAAGACATTTTGTGATGCCACCATCACCCTCATTCCAAAACCAGATAAAGATACCACCAAAAATGAAAACTATTGGCCAATACCTTTGATGAATGTAGATGCAAAAATTATCAAGAAAATATTCTCAACAAAATATTTGAGAACAAATATTCTCAACAAAAATGAATCCAACAACATATCAAAAAGATCATACAACATGACCAGGTAGGGTTCATACCAGGTTCACAAGGATGGTTCAACATATGCAAATCCATCAATGTCATACACCACATTAACAAAATGAAAGTCAAAAACCATATGATCAACTCAGTAGATGCAGGAAAAAGTATTTGACAAAGTCCAACTTCCATTCATGATAAAATCTGTCACCAAAGTGTGTATAGAGGGAAAATTCCTGAACACAATCAAAGCCATTTCTGACAAACACACAGCAAATATAATACTCAATGGGGAAAAATTGAAAGCCTTCTCACTCAAATCTGGAACAAGACAGGGATGCCCACTCTCAACACTGCTATTCAACATAGTTTTAGAGGTCCTAGCCACAGCAATTAGACAAACAAAAGAAATAAAATGCATCCAAATAGGAAGAAAAGAGGTAAAAGTTTCACTGCAAGCAGACAACAGGATACTATAAATAGAAAACCCTAAGGACTCAACCCAAAAGCTACTGGAACTGATTAATAAATTCAGCAAAGTAGCAGGCTAGAAGATTAACATTCAGAAATCAGTCACATTTCTGTATACCAACAGTTAAATATTAGAAAAGGAATACAAAAATACAATACCGTTTAAAATCACACCTCACAAAATCAAATACCTCCTGACCAAGGAGGTAAAAGACTTATATGCTGAGAACTATAAAACATTATTCAAGGAAATTAAAAACATATAAAGAAATGGAAAGATATTCCATGTTCCTGGGTTGGAAAAATTATATTCAAAAAATGTCCATTCTACCCAAATTAATCTACAGTTTCAATAAAATCCCTATCAAATTACCCATGACATCATTTTTCACAGATGTAGCAGAAATAATCCAAAAATTTATATGGAACCACAAAAGACCCAGAATCGCCAAAGCAATCCTGAGAAACAAAAACCAAGCAGGGGGCATAACTCTCCCAGACTCAAAAAATACTACAAAGCCACAGTCATCAACACAGTGTGGTACTGGTATCAAAATAGACAGACCAACCAGTGGAACAGAAAAGAGAACCCAGAAATAAACCCAGACACCTATGGTCAATTAATCTTTGACAAGGAATGCAAGAACATAAAATGGGAAAAAGAAAATCTATTCAGCAAGCATTGCTGGGAAACCTGGACAGCTGCATGCAAAGCAATGAAACTAGAACACACCTTCACACCATGCACAAAAATAAACTCAAAATGGATGAAATACTTAAATATAAGACAAGACACCATCAAACTCCTAGAAGAGAACATAGGCAGAACACTCTTTAACATCAATATCATGAATATTTCCTCAGGTAAGTCTCCCAAAGCAACAGAAATAAGAGCAAAAATAAACCCATGGGACCTAATCAAACTGAAAAGCTTTTGCACAGCAAAGGAAACCCTAAAGAAAACCAAAAGACAACTTTCAGAATGGGAGAAAATAGTTTCAAATGATACAACTGACAAGGGCTTAATCACTAGGATATACAAGCAACTTATACAACTCAACAGCAAAGAAGCCAATCACCCAATGGAAAAATGGGCAAAAGACCAGAACAGCCTGTTCTCCAAGGAAGATATACAGATGGCCAGCAAGCACATGAAGAAATGCTCAACATCGCTGATTATAAGAGAAATGCAAATCCAAACTACCACAAGATATCACCTCATACCAGTCAGAATGGCCATCATTAAGAAGTCCACAAATAACAAATGTTGGAGGGGTGTGGAGAAAAGCGAACCCTCCTGCACTGTTGGTGGGAATGGAAACTGGTACAGCCACTATGGAGAACAGTTTGGAGATACCTTAGAAATCTAAACATAGAACTTCCATATGACCCCTCAATCCCACTCTTGGGCATATATCCGGACAAAACTCTACTTAAAAGAGACACATGTACCTGCATGTTCATTGCAGCACTATTCACAATAGCCAGGACATGCAGAAAACCAAATGTCCATCGACAGATGATTGGATTAGGAAGAAGTGTTATATATACACAATGGAACACTACTCAGTCAGAAAAAAGAATGACATAATGCCATTTGCAGCAACATGGATGGAACTAGAGACTCTCATACTGAGTGAAATAACTCAGAAAGACAAAGTGATATATGATATCACTTATAACTGGAATCTAATATACAGCACAAATTAACATTTCCATAGAAGAGAAAATCATGGACTTGGAGAATAGACTTGTGGCTGCCTGACAGGAGAGGGAGGGAGTGGGAGGGTTTGGGAGCTTGGGGTTATCAGATACAACTTGGAATGGATTTACAAGGAGATTCTGCTGAATAGCATTGAGAACTATGTCTAGATACTTATATTGCAACATAACAAATGGTTGGAAAAAATGTATACATGTAAGAGTAACTTGGTCCCCATGCTATAGAGAGGAAAAAGAATTAAAATAACAAAAATAAAAAATGAAAGAAGCAACAAAAAAGTGACCATCACCAGTGATGTAATGTGGATATAATTTATCCCCTGATATGATGTGATAAGAAAAGCTTCACCTCTGTGATATTCTTTCTTCCAAACCCATAATCCCAGGTTAATTTGAGAAAATCAGCAAGGAAACCCATATTTGGATGCATTCTATAGGATACTCACCTTAGAATTAAGTCAATAGAAACAAGAAAAGAGTGAAACACATCACATATCAGAAGAAATTTTGAGACATGATGGCTTAATATAATGTAGTACCCTTGTTGGTATCCCAGAAATGAAAGAGTACATTAATGGGAAAAATTAATGAAATCCAAATAAAATTTAGATTTTAGTGATCATAATGTACCAATATTTCTTTTTAAGCATTACTTTATTGTGGTAAGGTCATGTGACCTACCCTCTTAAGATATTTTAAGTGTAAAACTCAGTATTCTTGACGACAGATGTGATTTTCTTCTATAGTACAACTCCAGAACTTATTCAACTTGCTTAACTGAAACTTTATGCCCATTGATTTGTAACTTCCCATTTCCCATTCACCTGACTCTATCAAGGACCATTTCACTCTTTGATTCTATGAATTTTATTATATTGAATACAAGTGGAATCATACAGTATTTGTCTTTCTTGGACTGGCTTAGTTCATTCGGCATGATGTCTTCAATGTTCATCCATGTGGTCAAATATTTTAGAATTTCTATCTCTTTTAAAGGCTGAATTGAATTTGGTTGTATGTATATGCAGCTTTTTCTTTATCCACTTATTTGTCCATAGTAATTTAGTCTGTTTCCACATCTTGGCTATTGTGAATAATTCTGCAGTAAACACGGAAATGCTAATATGTTTTTGAACTCATAACTTCAATTATTTTGGATAAATATCCAGCAGTGAAATTACTGTATCATGTAGTTATTTAGTTTTTATATTATAAAACTCTTGTGTACTATATTCCATAGAAACTACCCTATTTGACTTCCACCCAACAGTGTATAAGGGTTCCAATTTCTCCATATCCTTGCTTACACTTGTATTTTTTTAATAATGGTCATCTTTACAGATATGAGGTTATAACTTATTATGGTTTTGATTTTCATTTCCATGATGATTAGTAACAGTGACCATTTTTTTCAGATTTTATAATACCTAAAGGCCATTTGTACATCTCTTGAGAAGAGATTATGTCCTTAGCTAGCATTTTAATTGGTGTATGATGGGCCTAGTGTGTTTTTTATTTGTTTGTTGGTTTGCTGTTTTTTTTTTTAGTTCCTTTGTATGTATATGAGATTTGTCCTTTATTAGATACATGGATTACAAATATTTTCCCACTCCTCTGCTTTTTCATTCTGTTTACTATTTCCTTTGATCTGCAGAAGGTTTTGATGAATGTAGGTGGCAGTTGTATAAGACATCAATAACAGGGAAAATTCAGTATGTTATGGTCATCAGCACACCCCAGTTCACCTGGAACTGTCTGAGTTTTTGTATTGTAACTCACACAAATGAAGAATTCCCTCAATCATGTCCCTTTATAACAATATTTTCTTTCTATGATAAGCATTTCCAGTAAGATCATCTCTGTTTCTAAAACCTTAGATCCAGATGGTTCTAGATGGTTTCAGCACTAAAGGTTAGTGGTCCCATAAAATAGTGGGAACATGATAGTTTTATGTTTTCAGAAATACTAGGATTTAAGGATCAATCAGAAGGTGATCTTTCCAGGTCAATTTCATTTACTACAAATATTCTTTATTAGTTATCATTTTCAGGGTTCCTCAACCTTGGCACTATTAATATTTCATGCTGGATTATTCTTTCTATAGGAGTTACACTCTGCCTCGTACCATGTATAGCAGCATCTCTGACCTCTGTCCAAGAGATGATAGTATAAACCTCACACTTGTCCCTCATTTGTGAAAAATCAATAGGTCTCCAGATATTTTCAAATGTCCATTTGGGAGGGGAGGGGAGGAGAGGGGAAAAGCATAATCCCCTCATTTTGAGAACTACTGTTATTTTCTTGAATCTAGCAGGTTTTCAGGTTCTTATTCCTGACTTATGAGCAAATTAAATATCAGGTGCCTTATCCTTATTATATAGATTAAACAATCTGTATTATCTTTACACCTAGAAAACATGGCATCTAAAATCCCTATAATTTTCTAAATTTTCTATAATTATCTTTACAGCTATAATTTTTAATTTATAATTTATAATTCTATAATTTATAATTCTATTTATAATAATTTATAATTCTAAAATTATCTTTACACCTATAATTTTCTATAATTATCTTTATACCTAGAAAACATGGCATCTAAAATCCCTATAATTTTCTAAATTTTCTATAATTTTCTAAATATAATCTAAAATCCCTATAATTGTCCTTATTTTTTTACTACTGTGAATCAGCATCTTTCTTCCCATGCTTTAAAATAATATTTAGAACTTACCTTATTGATTCTATTCCTCCAGAGGATTCATTTTAATTCTTTTAAATTTAATTTTGTTTAAATGCCTGCCTATTTTCCATTGTACAATTCTTCTAAAGTTTCATAGATGCAGAGGGAGATATATACCTGGAAACACTCTCTGCCCTTCCCTTCTGTTCCCTCCCCCTGCAGGAATCACTTGTTTAGAACACTGCGATATAGACCTCAGCTAAACCATGCCCCCTCTACAAAGCTCTGTAGAAAGTAGGTGCTTCTTGTTCCTGACACATAATGTTCCAAGTGGCTCAAAAATTCCACCAAATTATTTTTCTCATGAAGAAATAACTGAACCTAAGTTGCTTTTAGAGTCTTCACATGATATAGAATATTCATATTTTCTCTGACCTTCATACAACCTTGCTGGTAGAAAATGCAGCCGCTGTCCAGCCTCAGGAGAGCTCACTTGTTTGGGGAAGATGCTAAGACTTTTATACCTACTCTCATTTCCTGTGCCAGTATGACCCTAGAGAAAATTATTTGCCTTATTCTTCAGAGACCTCAAAACTTGCAATTAAAATTAATTATTTTTTTCCAATGTAATTCTGATATTATGAAAAACTTTAAGAGACAGCATTCCTAAGACTGAGTATCAGAGTCCTTGTGTCTCCAATTAGGGTAACTGTGTGTAAGTTAAGCACAATTTGAAGATAATATGAGATTCCTGTCCAAATCCTATCTTTAAGAATAAACACTATGGATGAAATTAAGGCCAGAGAGTCCCAGTGGATTTGCCTAAAATCACAGACAGTGACATAGACAAAACTGTGATAGAAATACTGTTTCATGGTTCACTTGTTTGTTTTGTATATTTAAAAAGTAAACTCAAAATGCCTTAAAGACTTAAATGTAAGAAAAGACACAATCAAACACCTAAGAGAGAATATAGGCAAAACATTCTCTGACATCAACCTTACAAATGTATTCTTAAGTCAGTCTCCCAAGGCAACAGAAATAAAAGCAAAAATAAACCAATGGGATCTATCAAACTCACAAGCTTTTGCACAGTAAAGGAAACCATACAAAAAAAAGAGACAAACTATGGAATGGGAGAAAATAGTTTCAAACAATGCAACTGAGAAGGGCTTAATCTCTAAAATATACAAATGACTTACACAACTTGACAGCAAAAAAAAAAAAAAAAATCTCAACTCAAAAATGGGCAAAAGACCCGAATAGACATTTCTCCAAAGAAGATAAACAGATCGCCAACAAGCATATGAAAAAATGCTCAACATGACTCCTTATTACAGAAATGCAAAT
The DNA here is from genome assembly GCA_028533215.1 of Babyrousa celebensis. Lineage (NCBI taxonomy): Eukaryota > Metazoa > Chordata > Mammalia > Artiodactyla > Suidae > Babyrousa > Babyrousa celebensis. The sequence continues at coordinate 23,900,309 of CM052694.1, read as the reverse complement.
CAAAACTACTATGAGGTACCACCTCACACCTGTCAGAATGGTAATTATTAATAAATCCACAAATAACAAATGCTGGAGACGGCATTGAGAAAAGGGAACCCTCCTTCACTGTTGGAGGGAATGTAAATTGGTACAACCACTATGGAAACAAGTATGGAGGTAACTAAGAAAACTAAATATAGAACTAACATATGACCCAGCAATAACACTTGTGGGCATATACCTGGACAAAACTTTCCTTAAAAAAGATACATGCCCCCATATGTTCATTGCAGCACTATTCTCAATAGCCAAGATACCAAAACAACCTAAATGTCCATGGACTGATGAATGAATTAAGAAGATGTGGTTTTGGCCAAGCCTTCCAATGTCTGAAGCTTAAACTACTTTTTTTTTTTTTTGCAAGAACAAGATGCTTATGTAACATATTCCAACCTCCTGGTGATTGTGGAAATGGCCTCTTGATTTTGAATCACTGAGACATGAGAGCCCCAGGTTTCATTTAAAACCTGCAAGGAACAAGGAATGGGTTTTTTTTCAGTATGAACTGCTTTCATTTTCACGTGTTAGAAGGGTTAGTAATCTGGAACAACAACAAAAAAAGAACTAAACTGATCAAGAGGTGGCTAAACAGATGAGCTAATAAAATTGGAACTGCTTATAACTGTATAATAATTATAGAATGTATAATAATAAAATGGCTCACAATTTGAATTTACAATTGCTACTTACTCCTTAAGCCCTAGCATTTTAGAGGTGAGATTATCTATTCACAAGGCTTCTTCCCAGTTCCTGTAAGAGGATTCTATTATGGGTAAACTTGAGATAAAATGAGAGTTTTAATATGACTATAGGTCAGTGGTTTTTGAATTGTTAATGCATAAAAGACCCCAAAGGCATATACTGAATATATAGTGTATGAAACACAAAATTAAATAAATGAAAAGCATTTAAAAAAAAGATGTGGTACATATACATAAGGGAATTCTACTCAGCCATAAAAAAGAACAAAATAATGCCATTGTAGCAACATGGATGGAACTAGAGACTCTCATACTAAGTGAACCAAGTAAGAAAAAGACAAACACTGTATGATATCACTTATATCTGGAATCTAATATATAGCACTAATGAACCTTTCCACAGAAATGAAACTCATGGATTGGAGTCACCAAGGAGGAAGGAGAAGGGGAGGGAGTGGTGTGAACTGGGAATCTGAAGTTAATAGATGCAAACTATTGCCTTTGAAATGGATATACAATGAGATTTTGCTGTATAGCAGTGAGAACTATATCTAGTCACTTGTGATGGAGTATGATGGAGGACAATATGAGAAAAAGAATGTATACACATATGTGTGGCTGGGTCACTTTTTTGTGTAGTAGAAAATTGACAGAACACTGTAAGCCAACTATAATGGAAAAATAATAAACATTAAAAAATAAAAATGAAAAATAAAAAAAACTGAATTGGATATTGTTAACAGTATAATTACAAATTATGATTTGTTGTAGGCCAAAAATACCCTGAACAAGTTCTAACTCCTGTTTTTTCAGAGATAGCTCTTCTTCTGTTATGGAACTCAGGTCCTGCTGCTGGATGCTTGAATATAAATGCCAAGAGGCTTTAAGTCTGAATGAAGGAAGCCTTTGGAAAAAGTGGACTTACATCTTAAAAACCAACTCTGAATATTCTGAAAATGAAAATTATAAAGTTAAAAGGGAAATAATCTCAGTTAACCACTGAGGTAGGACATCAGAATTGTATCCTCCTACTCAAGCGATCTTGTTGAATCCTCATCATCTTTCTTTAGATGTAATCTTATTCACTTGTCAGATTACTGCAGGGGAACTAGAGATTAAATCTGGTCATCTGTTAATTATTTTTTCTTCATTTCTATTTATGTGATCTACAGAGAGAACCAACATGTTAAGTTCAAGTTGTATGATCAAAAGATTTTAAAGAGTGCTAGAGGTGGAGATGAGCAGAGCATAGGTGACTTTGGTTTAAAAGGTAGTTACAGGAGTTCTCTCATGGAAGGTTGAGTATCTGATGCTGTCACTGAAAAGGCTCAGGTTGCTGCTGTGGTCACAGGTTAGATATCTGGCCCTGGAATTTCTATATCCTAGGGACGTGGTCAAAAAAAAAAAAATAGTTACAATGCAGATTTTCTAAAGTGACAATACAGAATGAGCTACAATTATTTTGATGTCCACAAATATGTAGATTATCATGAGCAATAGTGTTAATTCTACTCTCAAGCCAGTTTTGGAATTGTTTCAGTACCATAGCTTTATTACTGCCCAAGGTGGAGCAGTTTATGTCAGGACTACAGTCTGTTCATCAAGAAGTTAACTTTTGGAGTTCCTACTGTGGCTCAGTGGGTTAAGTACCCACTAGGACATGTGTTCAACCCTTGGCTTCACTCAGGGTGTTAAGGATCCAGGGCTGCCACATGTGGTCACATGTTTCAATGTAGGTTGCAGTTGAGGCTCTGATTATGTGTTGCTCTGGCTGTGGCATACGCCTCAGCTGCAGCTCCAATTTGACCCAGAGGCTGGGAAAATCCATATGCCACAGGTGTGGCCCTAAAAAGAAAAAAAGGAAGAAAAAATTAGGTTTTTTCCCCCCTCTGGTGGCAGTTACAGTACATGTAAAACAACCCAGGAACCTGCACTAGACACTGATTCTGTGAGTCTATTGTCCTAAACATTAAATGCTGGAGCCTACTGTTTCTTATTCAGGGAGTCCAAGGAAATTTAAGCTCTTTAAACAAGAGGGAAAGGACGTAGAAGGTCTTTGTACTTGGGGGGTGGGGGAAAGGTGAATACAGGGTTCTGCTCTGCTGGGTTCCGCTTAGAGTGCCTGTATCATCAAAGGGATTCTAAGAAGAATTCAGTTTTGAGTTAAGGGATTGAAACAAAATTTCAAATACGTGTTCATTTTAATCCTGAAAAAATTTTCCCCAATTCGTCAATAGGATATCTGGTGAAATGTAAAATTCATACTTTAAAACTTTCTTAACATTACTTTTTGCCAGGAATTGATTATTCTTTTCAAAAGCCATTTTTAATCCAAATGCTCATATGATTGATTTAAATATACTTCTTACAGAGTGAACATTAAAGATTAACTCTATGGCAAAACATTGGCAAGGATCACTGCTATTTTGTCCCATTCAATGTAAGGTTTAATTTTTTGGTCCTTTATAAATGTCGTTCCCACATTATTATTGTATCCAGCTAGAGGCACAATATAGTTCTGCTCATATTTAATATTACAATGGCTAATAGAAGAGCAGTAGGATATATTAGGCTTACTTAATATCATGGGCTATTGAAGATAAAATTTTGCACACTGAATGCTAAATATCATTATAAAATAATATAATTTTGCTCTCTATTAAAGAAAAATAAAATATCAGGAAGGGATTATTGGATATTATTCAACATCTGGCAGAAAGATCTATGCTAAGTGCATAATTTATTAATTAAATAATTTAACATATGTTAATGGATATATCACATGCCAAGAGGGAAGTAAGTCAAACTTAATCAATTATGTTGTGAACATAACTACATATTTTCTGAAGGGGATTTGGAAAGTTTATTTGTAATCATCCAACCTTCATTTAGCATACACATAAACAAAACCCAGTAAGTTTAATACCAAAAGTTAAGCTCAAAGTATCACACAAATTAGAAATACAATATACAGCGGAGCAGGGTTTCTTTTCTTTGTATTTATACTTTGAATAGCCAAATAATGAATATAATTACATAAAAATATAAACTATAGATCAAAAACATACCTAAAACATAAAATTAAACATTACCAAATTATATTGTTTTTATAAATATTATCCTAGAAGTTAATGCTTTTAAAATGTAAAATGTCTTCTAAATCATTTTGAAAAACAGTAACAACCAGTGGAAATTTGAACAAAGTGAATAGAAACATTACAGAAAAAGTCAAAACCATTGGTCATTAAAATGCTTCCACTTTCAGATCTCTCTTGCTGTTTTTATTTTCTTTCTCTCCTGTCCCTAATTTTCAGGTTAACACAGAAAATAAACCTAACACTTGGATAAAATCAATATTAGGATATTTTCTTCAGTCTAATATTCAAAATATATTTTTACAGAGGAAATGTTTCTTTATACTTGCTCCTCATAACAACAGTCATTAAATTATTATGAACACACACATACACATACACACACACACACACACACAGGCATACCTAGGAGATACTGTTCCTGCTCCTGCCCCTCATAAGAACAGTCATCAAATTATCCAGAACCCACACACACATACACACAGATATACCTTGCAGATAATGCAACTTGGGTTCCAGACAATTAGCATGAAAGCAATTATTCAAATAAAGCTAATAAGAAAATTTTTTTTGGTTTGCCAGCAAAGATAGAAGTTTTGCTTATACTTAATTCTAGTCTATTCAGTGTTCACTAATATTATGTCTAAAAAAAACACTGCATATATTTTAATTGAAAAATATTTTATTTCTAAATATTGCTACCCATCACCAGATGCTTTAATGAATTGCATTTTTTAAGTAATAGTAAGTCAATGATCACTAATTACCAATCACAATAATGACAAAACAATGAAAAAATTTGAAACACTGTAGGAGTTAACAAAAAGTGACAGAGATGTGAAGTGAATAATTGCTTCTGGAAAAAAGGGCTCAAATATACTTAATGCAGAGTTGCCACAAAGGTTTAATTTAGATTAAAAAACACAAAATGTATGTGAAGTACAATAAAATGATGTATGCTGGAATGCACACTCATAGTGACACAGAAAGAGACAAACACAGACACAAGAGACAGAAAAAAAGAATTAATTATGTAATGGTAAATATTCTAACCTATTTGCTCATGACCTTGAGTTATTTAACTTTCTTAAGATTTCTGTGGAACAGTTATTATTAATGTCTCAATTTTTCAGATGTAATGATATATGAAGTTCCAAAAATACTTGACACAGAAATAATAATAATTAAAAAAATACTTAACAGTAATGCAACTGGGAAAAATAATAAAGGAAGAAAGAAATAACCAACATGATATACATTTGTGGAAATCTCATTCTGTGCATAAACTGACAAGGTGTGTCCTTAATTATAGAAAACAGGTATTCAATTTGGAAATAAACTTCAGTTTCCATGGATACTAAAATAAAATGTGAGTTCCTCGTTAAACTTATACATGTTTTATAGCAAAATAAATGTTTGTGTCTTAATATCCATTCCCTAGACCCATTTAATACATTTTATATCAAATAAAAGCAAACAAATGGGCTAAAAATTTTGAAATATGCTCAATCTTAAACATGTAAATTGACAATGCACAAAGATAAGTGAATTTAAAAACTTGCAATTGCTAGGCATCTTTTGATGTTCCTTGCCTCTCAGAACAGCAGCCCATCATTACACAATTCCACCAGGCTTCACTTTGGAATGCTGAGTCTCACTAGGAAAATATTCTCTTGAAAATTTTTTGGAGTTCACTACTTTTCTCAGTGCTTCTTTCACATCCTTGTTCCTCAGACTGTAGATCAGGGGGTTCAGCATGGGAATCACTACAGTGTAGAACACTGTGGCCACTTTGTCCATGGCCATACTCTTGTTGGCAGAATGGGGCCAGCAGTAAATGAAAAGGATTGTTCCATGAAAGACAATGATGGCTGTGAGGTGGGGGGCACAGGTGGAAAAGGCTTTGGACCTTCCCTCTGAAGAGTGCATCCTCATTATGATGGTGAGAATGAATAAGAAGGAGGTGAGGATGATCACTCTGGAGATGATCTCAGTGAACATGGCCACAATGTATAACACCAACTGATTCATAGTGACATCAGAGCAAGCAAAAGATAAGAGAGGGGGCAGATCACAAAAAAAGTTGTTGATCACATTTGATTTGTAGGATGGAATCTTAAGAGCTAAACACACATGAAGCAGATAACACACAGTCCCACAGAGGTAGCAACAAGACACCAGCTCCACACAGACATTTTGGGAAATGGTGGCCATGTACAACAGTGGGTTAGAGATGGCACAAAGAAGTCATAGACCATTGTGGCTAGTAAGATGACTTCAGTTACCACACATGCGCAAAACAAGTAAAATTGCACAACTCACCTCAGGAAGGAAATGGATTTGTCTTCATTTATGATGTTAGCTAGTATCTTGGTAACAATGATCGTGCAGTAACAGAAATCCACATAGGACAAATGGCTAAGGAAATAGTACATGGGGGTATGGAGTTGAGGGTTGACCCAAATCAACCCTATCATGCCCAGGTTCCCCAAGACTGTGACACTGTAGATGACAAAAAACACCAGGAAGAGGAAGACTCTCAATGCAGGGACATCTGAGAATCCAAGGAGAATGAACTCTGTTACAAGGGTGCAATTTTCCTTGCCCATGTCCCCACAGTATTGGGGTTGTTGAAAAATTCTATTAGTTATTTTTCCTTATATCATTCCAAATTCAGTTTTGACTCCATCCTGAAAAATACATGAGAATAAATAGAATAGTTAAATTTCTTTAGCAAAGGAATAGGATATTGTTTTGGGGAGATTTCAGCAAAAGTTCAGACATTGTGGCACATGCATAGAACTCACATTTTAATTCACAAATTGCATGCAAGTCTTCACATCCATAAGAGCCTGTATGATTCCTTAAAGCAGTTCTAAACAATTTAGAGCTTGTAAAAGAATTATTAGGAAGACATCCAGTACTATCTAGTTAACTATAATGTATTATGACAAATTCGTTTTTATTGGCAGACCCTTTATTCAGTCCCAGAAATACTGCAACCCCAGGAAATAATTTTTCTATAAATAGTTCATAGTAACTGTTTCTCACTAAAATTATGTTAAACTTGCTTATTAATATTATTAATCCACAAGTGTTCATTTTATCAATTTTTGATGGGAAAAGTAGTTTTTAGACTCTAGATTAGCACTTTATCAATAAAATTAGCATAGTGATTTTGTTAAATAGGCTATATGATGTTTGCAGTTGTTCAAGGAATAGGTCCTCATTTTCAAACTTTTTGAAACAGACTTATAAAGATCTACTTTACAAATGAATTCACTGTTTTAAATCTGTTTGAAGAACTAATCGAATATGTGAATATGAAGTTTACATAAATGTTTGGTGCTGCATCTCATCATTATTGATGATAGCAAATAAAGTGTAAAACTGCAGGTAAATGGTCAGAGTTATGATTTATACATATACCATGGAATATTATGCAGCTTTCTGAATAACTTTTTAAAGTACCAAGGATCTTTATTTTCAGAGCCTATAGTAAATTGGTGGCTGAAGATAATATTTCACTATTTCCCATTATCTTCCTTCTTTGCAAGTCTTCAGCCACAAGGTTACATCTCATTTTCATAGCAAGATTGCTGAGACCAGCTCAGCAGGATGGGGCTGAAGAATGGGTGCTGTGAAACTTAAGGAAAAAAGTTAACATAAAACAAGACACAGAGACATTTATCTTAAGTAAAGGTGGGAACCAGGGGACTCAAGGTCTCAGGGACCAAGAACACTGCCTCAAGAAACCACACTGCTTTTATTGTGCTCTTTAGGGTGACATCAAGTAAGGAGGGGCTATGGGTGGAGGATATAGGGTTTGTTTACTATTTTATAAGTTCTTTTATTATTTTAAAAGCCACTTAGTTGTTAAAAGGTTAAGATTTTACTCTGACCTTTAGGCACATAACAATCATTAGCATTTGAGTTAGCTATGCATAGCATACCAGAGAATCCACACTGTGCTTCCACAAATGGCATACCTATTTTCTGCAACCAGGCATGCCTAGGTTTGCACCTTGGTTCACTTTGCTAATGCATAGTCTGCTAATGTCCCCTCATAAACCATTTGGCCATGAGGTTTCTCTTTCTCTTATTCCTTAGAGAACATATCATGCTTGCGCAAACAGCGTGCCAGTCTTCACAGGTACAGCATGCCTGCACCAATGAATTATGTCCTCATTCAGCTGACCCTATGAATAGCCTTTAGGTCTTTGTTCTTAAGCTTAAGTCATTTACCAGCACTGTGACTGTTTTTCAAGAAGGAAGATGGGATAAAGTAAAGCAGGAAGATGGGATTTTTCAGCAAAGAGGCTAAGAAAATATTGTAGAGACTTGTCTCATGACACAAGGTAAACAAATCATACTGGAAAGGGATTAAGGAGGTACACTTAATATAAAAGCAAAGGAAAACCAAACCTCTTTACAAGCATATCATGCCAATTCAATTATGTTGAATGTTAAGTTTCAGATTAATTTACAAAAGTTGTGACAGAACCATGATTTACATGAAAATCAACACAAGTTACATCTTAAAAAAAAAGGAAAGAAAAAATCAATTCAGAAATAGTAAGCCAGGTAAGCATACAAACTTCAGAGTACATAAAATATGCAATGACTAGTGCCCAAGTATTTATGTCCTGCAGAAAAAGGGAATTTGACTTGAAGGTTCTGAACAGAAGCAAAGGAATTACAAGCTAAACCAGAAGGCCAATCCCCTCATTTCATATATGAGGCAGTAGACAGACCAACTGGCATAGTTCACTCAGATAGGTGAAAGGCGTACACAGATCTAACTGCTGGCACTCCCTACTGACACACATTACTTGACCATACACACATCTAAAACACAAGAAAATATTTGAACACACTAAGCCCACTGATTTAACAAAACATTTCAAGACTAATACACATGTTGGCAGTGAAGTTGTTACAGCACAGCAGTGTATGACATGTATTTAAGAGATTAAATGAAAATAAATAATTTCTCAAAGATTTTAATGCTCAGTTTTGATGAACACAATCAAGTTTTCATCCAGTTTTCTGATGCGTAGCAAAAATGTTCTGCAGCTTTAAAAAAAAGTTCATTCTTCAGCTTTGTACACTTCTTATGGTCTATCTTCAAAACTGAACATTGGGTTTTCTAATCTGCTTCCATGGCATGTGGAAGTTTGCAAGCCAAGGGTCAAACCCGAGTATCATGGCAACAACCCAAGCTGCTGCAGTGACAATGCTGAATCCTTAACCTGCTGCACTACAAGGGAACTCCAGCACTAGGTATTTTTAACGTAAGCAATGTGATGTTCTATATACATTCTTAACACGTATTTTAGGAATAAACAAAATCCATGTTTTGGTAACTCATAGTGGATTTATAAATACACTTTTTACTGGGAAAAATAAATAAAACAGACAAATGGGTCTACACAAAGTAAAATTTAATTTTGGTAGATTTGAGTGTAGGACAGTCCATGACAAGCATATTTGCCCTTACTTCCCCAGAGTTGCTCATCTTCCAAGATTTTAAAAATGTTTTTAATTGAGATCATGGTGACATTTGTCTCATTCCACATCATCTCAGCCAAACACTGAGGATATAAAATTTATCTGATTAATTTTTGGGAGCTTAGTCAGAAGCATCTGGAACACTAGCTGGTAGAGTTTGCTCTACACTTGCAGTAACTTCTGCTGCTGTCCACACACAGCAATTGCATTTGTCAGATGGTCTACACCCTCTCATATTCACCTTGAGCTACTAACCAAGCTATATTTCTCAAGGAATAATTTCTGAACAGCTTCAGCATCTTTAAGATCAGGTAACTTGGAAAGTCCATTCTCTCCTTAACAAGCTTTTGTTTAATTCATTGTTCTCTTACCTTGTTCTTGGAGTTGGGGTCATTACATCTCTTGCTGTCTTGCAGTGCCCAATGAAAAGTGCCCCACACAGGCCAACAGCAATGGAACTGTTCTAGGCCATAATCTTTGGTCCACCAAGGAGCGGCAGTGGCCAGTAGGAGAACTGAGAAGAAGCTGTTGACTATGAACCTGCCAAGCAGATTCTGCTGCTCAGGCCTGCTGCCTGCCATGAGGGACATGGAAATCTGAGGAATTTTTAATTACTTGAAAAACACTATGTAAAATGGCAAGTCAAAAAATAGATAGCCGGGTTGCAAAATTATACATATATACACATATACATATACGTATATACATATATATACACACACACACAAGCCACATTGTATATTTAATCCTCATAACCTCCATGAAACATAACCATTTTATTCCATTTACTTTTTCAAAAAAGTAATTTGAATCTTGCTTGAATTCTCACAAAACATGACTGCTATAAGCTGGTGTAAGTTTTTGTAAAAAAGAAGGGATATATTCAAATCCTTTGATTTGTAGAAAGTGCCAACAGAAGGTAAGACCGTATTATTTATTCTCTTTCCTGATCCTTAGGAACAAAATGATGTTTGGAAGTACCAGTTGGTTATTCCTCTAGGGAAGAGACTTGGAACTAAATCCAAATCATAATTAGGTATTTTTCTCCTTCTTCAAATAGTTTCATAGAGATGAAGGATAGGTGATCACACTGTGGCTCAATGGGTTGAGGATATGGCATGGCTGAAGCTATGGCATAGTCAGTGTTGCAGCTCAGATTCAGTCCCTGGCCTGGGACCTTCCATGTGTCATAAGTGCAGCCAAATTAAAAAATAAATAAATAAAATGTTTTTAAAAAAGAGGTCAAGTATACCTGAAATAAAATATCCCAGTTTTAAAACATAATTATTCTGAAGATATGATTTTCTCTCTCCAATGCCCAGTAAAAATGAGATATTCGTTTCTTTCAAAGTACAAAGTAGTATATAATTTTGAAAACTTTTTCTTGTTCTTAAGTCTAGAGATGAAAAATCAGGTTGCTCATTACTTATAGATCAGTGATTCTTAACCAGGAGTGATTTTGATCTTTGTGACATACTGGCAATATCTAATGATATACCTGGTGGTCACCATAGGGAGGGTTATTACTGGCATCCAGTAGGTAGAGACCAGGAAACTGCTAAACACTCTACAAGGCACAGGGCAGCATCCCCTCCCCAACCCCAGCCTGTATACATGCATACAACACATGATGCAAACACCAAAATATGATCTATCTACAAATATCAATAATCCCAAGGATGAAAAATCTGCTATGTAGATACATCCTAAAGTCCCTTTGGCACAAAGTCAAATTAATTCCTTTTCTGTTGCTTCCAAAGCAGTTCCCATGTCTGCATCCATTCATGACAGTCTTGAGGACCCCTCACTCCCACCCTCAGCATCTAGTGACTGCTAGACAATCTCCATACTGTCTTCATAAGGTTCTATAGATGGTGTTAAAGTGAGAGAGGAAGAAGGGGGAAGGAGAGAGAAATCAAGAATTCTTTCCTATTTGTTTACACTCTTCCCCCTCTTACACTAATAGCTTGTAGAAGACATTTAGTTCTGCAGTTTAAGTTGTTCCCATTCTCAACTGAGATCACTACTCAGTACAAAAATGGAAAATATTTTCATAAAGGAGTGCTTAGAAGAAGTTGGCATTTCTTAACAATCTAAGAAAGGGCTAAATATAGGCATATAAAAGTATGCCTAATACCACTTCCTTTTTTAAAAAAAAAATCCTCTTTCTCTTATACATGGGTACAATAAATTTCCCTCATGAGGAGAAACAAACAAACAAGCTTCCAGTCTCAAGAAAATATTCAATCCATTCCCCCCAAATAGACTGTAGTTCATCCAACCTGTGATATAGGCATTGCTTCCCCTGTTTCTGAAGATGCTATGATCAAAAATGTCAGAGGCTTTAGGTTTTTATGTATGTGCATCCCTGGGAACCATATTCTTTAAGCTCCCAAGTAGTCACTGATCTCTGTGGGACAAGATGTCAAAAAACAATATCACCTTGGGACTCAATTAAATTTCATAAGATACAAACAGAGCAGAAAATCATCCCCAGTAGGTATGTGTTGTTATAATAGGGCATGATTCCTTCCAGAGGCTGTACTGACTCATAACATTGTATGCTGAAGCCAAGCATCATTCTATGATGCAGGAATTATGTTGCAATTATGAAATACATGAATAAGTCAGATTAACTTTTTGAGTTTTGATTAAGTCTGTCCTTAATATTCCTTCCTGTGGACAAAAGGATGAGAAGTCATACCAGAGTTCCCCCAAATACCAAAAGGAGGTAAAAATCATGAACCTTTGCTCTGCAGAATGTTTTGACAAAAGTATGTTGCAATTGTGCAATATATTTATAATTGAAATATTCAGAATGTTATGGTAATCAGCACAACTTATCTCACCTGGAAGTGTCCTCAATTTAGAGCTGTAAGTCACACAAAAAAGAAATTTTTCATACATATCCCTTTATAATAAAAATATATTTCTAAAATAAACATTTCTGGTAAGATCATCTCTGTTTCTACAACCTTTGACCCAACTGATTATAGATGTTTCAGTGCTATAAGCTATAGGTCTCATGAAACAGTGGGAACTCTTGATAGTTGTATGTGTTTAGACATACTATGATTTAAGAATCAATCAGAAGTTAATCTTTCCCAGTCAATTCCCATTATTATAAAGTACTTTATTAGTGATCTTTTTCAGAGTTCCTTAACCTTGGTGCTACTGATATTTCATGCTGGTTATTCTGTCTATGGGGAGCTACCTTGTGCCTGGTACCACATATAGCAGCATCTCTGGCCTCTGTCTAGGAGATGATATCGCCCTCACCCCTGGTCTCTCCTTGTGACAAATTAAAAATGTTTCTAGATATTGTTAAATGTCCCTTTGGTAGAGGAGGGGAGGGGATGCACATAACCTCCTGATGTTGAGAGACCCTGACTTATTTTCTTGAATCTGGAAGATTTTCAGTTTCTTCTGTTTTGTTTTGCTTTTGTTTTATGTCTTATTTAGGACTACCCCGGAGGCATAGGGAAGTTCCTGAGTTAGAGGTCAAATCAGAGCTGCAGATACAGGCCTACACCTCAGCCACAGAAATAAGGGGTCCAAGCTTCATGTGTAACGTACCCTGCAGTTTGAGGCAACATAGGATCCTTAACCCACAGAGTGAGGCCAAGAATTGAACACTTATCCTTGTGGATACTAGTCAGGTTCTTAACCCAATGAGCTACATCAGGAACTCCCTCATGTTCTTCTGTTTAATGTGCTAATTAAATATCTATTCCTTTATCCCAAATGATATTATTATATAGATTAAACAATTTGTATTATCATTAAACAAGAGAAGCATGGTTTCTAAAGTCTTTATCCTTATAATTTCTTCCCATTTTTTTTTGCTCTTGTGAATCAGCATCTTTTCCCCATGATCTAAAATCTTATTTAGAGCTGAACTGCTCTTCCTATTTCTCCAAAAGATTCATTTAAATTTTTTTCAATTCAATTTTTTAAAAAAATCTACCTATTCTCCCAAGTACATATTTTCTAAAAAATCACAGAAGCAGAGAAATATATACCTGAAAACTCTCAGGGCCTTTCTGGTCCCCTGCTACCAGGAGACATTCATTCAGGACACTGCCATGTAGGCCTCAGCTAAGTCAGGCCCCTTCTACACAGTTCTATAGAAAGATTGCACTTCCTGTTCTTGATACTCAATATTTACATTAGCTCAAAATTCCCCCAAAATTATTTTTCTCATGAAAAATCACTGAACCTTTGGAGTTCCCGTTAGGGCTCAGTGGTTAATAAACCTGACTAGAAACCATGAGGTTGCAGGTTCCATCCCTGGCCTTTCTCAGTGGGTTAAGTATGTGGCGTTGCTGTGAGCTGTGGTGTAGGTTGCAGACGTGGCTCAGATCCTGTGTTTATGTGGCTCTGGTGTAGGCCAGCGGCTACAGCTCTGATTAGACCCCTAGCCTGGGAACCTCCATATGCCATAGGAGCAGCCCTAGAAATGGCAAAAAGACAAAAAAAATAAATAAATAAAGACTGAACCTAAGGTATCTCTTAGACAACTTACATTGTAAAAATATCCATATTTTCTCATACCTTGAGAAAGCCCTAATGGTAAGGCTCGATTGCTCCCTGATTCTCTTGGAGGCTCTGTAATATTAGTATGTGAGTCTGACCCAAGCCCTTTTCGAATGACTGCTTCTGCCCACTTCCCATAGCTGTCTTCTGGCTCCTTCAAAATCAGCTCTATGTGCCCTCAAAGCCAATTAATTTTGGGTGCTCATCTTCGTAATGCCGGATTACATGGCTAAGGATCTAAATGTGGGGCTCAGACCCTTATCATTTATAGAGAATCCCTGCCATTGTAAGTAATATGCTTTTTGTGGTTCCCGCACTTCATAGTATGTGTCTTGACTCTATACTCTCCTGCTACCTGTTTTGTATTATTTCCTCATTTATACTTCTGTTGTACAGGAACATTTTTTGTTAGACTTCAGGTCATTCTTCTCAGTAGATGCTCTGTATTTTGGTGTCCCTATGGGAAGAAGTGAGCTCAGGGTCTTTCTACTCTGCCATATAGGGTACCACTTCCTATATATCTGCCTTTATGCCCAAACCATAATGCTAAGATCCCCATAGTTTTGTTTATTGGTCTTTCTGTCCATATATGCATTGATAACACAACTGTTAAAATAATCTAGCCTCATTTAAGGATGTGAAATCTGCTATTGGAAGTCCTCTGGAATCCTGCTTCTACTGAGGTTTTCTCCTGACTGTTCTCAATCATTTGCATTTCCACATACATTTTAATACTAACTTGAGTGGAATTCTAATTGTCATTGCATTAAATATATGGGGCAATTTAGACACAAATGAC
>CM052694.1:23865074-23885125 GCA_028533215.1 Babyrousa celebensis | reverse complement strand
TAATGACGGTAGAAACAAAAACAACTGGGACCTCATTAAACTTCAAAGTTTCTGCACAGCAAAGGAAACCCTAAACAAAACAAAAAGGCAAGCCACAGAATGGGAGAAAATCTTTGCAAATGAATCAACTGACCAGGGATTAATCTCCAAAATTTATAAACACCTTCTGCAGCTCCATATCAAAAACAAAACAAAACAACCCTATCAAAAAATGGGCAGAAGATCTAAACAGACAATTCTCCAAAGAAGACATACGGATGGCCAAAAAACACATGAAAAGATGGTCAATATCACTCATTATTAGAGAAATGCCAATCAAAGCCATGATGAGGTACCACTTTATACCAGCCAGAATGGCCATCATCAAAAAGTCTACACACAATAAGTGCTGGAGAGGGTGTGGAGAAAAAGGAGCCCTGTTATACTGTTGGTGGGATTGTAAATTGGTGCAACCACTGTGGAAAACAGTATGGAGATTCCTCAGAAAACTAAAATTAGAACCACCATTTGATCCAGCAATCCCACTCCTGGGCATCTATCCAGAGAAAACCATGACTCACAAAGACACGTGTACTCCGATGTTCATTCAAGCACTCTTTTCAATAGCCAAGACATGGAAACAACCTAAATGTCCATCGACAGAGGAGTGGATCAAGAAGAGGTGGTATATATACATAATGGAATATTACTCACCCACCAAAAGGAATGAAGTGCCGGCATTTTTAGCAACATGGATGGACCTAGAAATTATCGTGCTAAGTGAAGTCCGCCGGACAATGAGACACCAACATCAAATGCTTTCACTGACATGTGGAATCTGAAAAAAGGACAGAATGACCTTCTTTGCAGAAAAGATACTGACACAAAGACTTTGAAAAACTTATGGTCTCCAGAGGAGACAGTTTGGTGTTTGGGGGGTTGTGCCGTGGTTGTGGGATGGAAATCCTTTAAAACTGGATTGTAAGGATCATTGTACCTCTTTGAATGTAATCAATTCACTGAGTAACAAAATAAATAAATAAATAAATAATAAAATTCAGAACACCATTTTCTTATTAATTATAAGGGTTCTTAAATGACCTGTTTTGTATCATATGAATCGTAATTGCATTTTTGAACAATTGTTTTTTTTTCATCTATATGGGTTAATTTAAGTGTATGGAGCCACCTACATTATTGTTTTATTATCCTTGGGATGCTTGCAGAATCTGAGGATGTCCCTTCTTATATTCCTAGTATTGGTAATCTGAGTTTTTTTCCAATCTTTTTGGGGTCAGTTTTGCTATTTTGTCATTTGCATTGACTTTTATGAAAAGCCAGCTCATTGTTTCTTAGATTTTGTCCTTTTTTTGTTTTGTTTTTGGTAATTGTTTACTTCCAGCCTTATGATCGTTATTTCCTTCCTTCCTTCTAACCCTTGCTTTGGATTTATTTCCCTCTCCATTTCACAGCTTCTTGAGATGGTAACATGTTTTGATTTGATATTATGCTTTTTTCTAATGTATGCATTTAGTACTATGAATTTCTGTCTCAGAATTATTTAACTATGTCACACAAATTTGATGCATGTTATTTTTATTTCTCTGGAAGATCCAAGGCCATCATTTATATCTGTACCAACCCATGCAACAGATACACCAGGCTGGGTCTTTAACCCACTATACCACACTAGGAGCCCTGATTGTCTCTTTTAACTGATGAATTTTGGTTGATTACAATGAATGCAATTGCCTATGTGTAAGGGCTTAATTCTGACATTTATATTTTATGTATTTTTTCTGTTTTTCTTTTCTGTTTTATTTTTCATTCCTTCTGGGTTATATCAGTATTTTCTAAGAATTCCATTTTTATTTACCTATAATTTTTGAGTTTTGTATAGTCTTCTAAGTGCTTGCTCTAGGCATTATATCATATAGTTTTATTACCATGCACTGTGATATAGTTTGAGTAAAAATACAAACCTTATCTATTTAAATGTCTTTTTACCCTCCCCTTTTATAATATGGGTCTACATATTTCCTCTACATACATTTAGAAAAAAATTAAATTGCATTGTAATTTTGCTTCAATTGTCAAACTATTTAGAATATTTGAGAGGAGAATTAAAGCTTATTTTATTTACATCTGTTTCTGCTGGCTACATTCTTTTTCCTTCTTATAATTCCAAAATTCCTTCTATTTAAAGAGTTTTCTTGATCCATTCTTTTGCAGTAAGTCTGCCAATGACAATTTCTCTGTTTTCCTTAACCTGAGGATGTCTTGACTTTCCCTTCATCCTTATAAGATATTTTTGCTGAAGATAGAATACCCAGGTTGACAGATCTTTTCTTTCATCATTCAAAAAATATTGTGAAACTTCCCCTTGTCTCTTTGCATGAGAAATGCACTGTCACTCCAAATGTTTTCCCCATATGTAAGGTATCATTTACCTCTACCTGTGCTTAAGATTTTTCTTTTTCACTAGTTTTTGAAATTTAATTATGATTCATCCTTGTGTAAATTCCTTGAGTTTATCCTGCTTGGGGTTTGTTTGCTCCCCTTTTTGAATCTGTAGCTTTATGTCTCTTGCCAAATTTTGGAAGTTTTCAATCCTTATTTCCTTTTCCAATGCTTTTTCAGCTCTCCTTTTTTCTTTCTAAGACTCTGGTGAGTAAAATGCTGGATTTTTGGTTAGAGTCCTACCTGTCCCAGAGGCTCTGTTTATGTGTTTATTTTCAGTCTATTTTCCCCCAGTTGCTCAATTTGGTTAGTTTCAATTCATCATAGGGCCCATTCAGTGATTGTTTCTTCTATTCCCTCTATTCTGATGTTGAGTCCGTCCAATAAGCTTATTCTTTTTATTGTATTTTTCAGTTCTGACTTTTCCCACTAGTTCTTCTAAGATGGTCCTCAACTTATATTGGTTCAACTTTCAATTTCTGACTTTTTGACAGTGTGAAAGTGGTACATATTCTGTGGAAACTATACCTTGAATTTTGATCTTTCCTGGGAGAGTGACATGTTGTAACATCCTCCTGTGATGCTGGGCAGGGGCTGTGGGATGCAGATCCCTATCAGCCACATAATCATGAGGGCAAACAACTAACACATTTAAGAAACATGGACCCAGACACTATTCCTGTTTTCACTTTCAGTATAGTATTCAGTAAATTCCATGAGATATTCAATGCTTTATTATACAAATAGGTTCTGTCTTAGATGATTTTGCCCAATTTATGTTAATGTAAATGTTCCAAACATGTTGAACTTTCAGCAGTTGGAACATGTAAGAATTGTTAGATCAGGTTACAGTTGTAGCTCAGTGGTAATGAAACCTACTATCCATGAGGACTCAGGTTCAATCAGTGGCCTCACTCAGTGGATTAAGGATCCACAGCCATGAACTGTGGTTTAGGTCACAGACGAAGCTTGGATCTGGTATTGCTGTGGCTGTGGCCCAGGCCAGGTCTGCAGCTCCAATTTGATCTGTAGGCTAGGAACTTCCATATTCTGTGGGTACAGCACTGAAAAGAAAAGAAAAAAGAAAACTGAACAGTGTTCTGTTCCTTGGGTCCCTGGTCCCTGACCCATCTGCCTTCTTCTCTTCAATTCTCACGTTTTCATATTTATTTTCTGTACAACATCCTGGGGTTTTACTTATACTTCTTGGGAGGAGTAGGGAAAAGTCATCTTCTCCGTCTTTCTGGAGGTGGAAATGTGGCCCCTGGTTTTCATCTCTAAGATAACAGGATGCACTTGAAAATATATTTTTTTTAATATATTCTTTTCCATCATGACACATCAAAGTAGATTGAATATATCTTCCTGTGCTGTGCAGTAGGACCTCAATGCTTATCCATTCTACATGTAATAATTTGCATCTACTAACCCCAAACTCCCAGTCCATCCCACTTACTCCCCCTCCACTTGGCAACCACAAGTCTGTTCTCTATGTTTGTGAGTCTGTTTCTATTTCATAAAAGGTCATTTGTGTCTTATTTTAGATTCAACATATAAATGATAATGTATATTTGTCTTTATCTGTCTGACTTACTTCATTTAGCATGAGAATTTCTGGGTTGATCAGTGTTGATGCAAGTGGCATTATTTCATTATTTTTTATGTCTGACTAGTATTCCATTGTTTATATGTACCATATCATTTTTTTTCAATTTCAAGATGTATTTTATTTATTTTATTTTTTATTACTCAATGAATTTATTACATTTATAGTTGTACAATGATCAGGTTTTTTTTTATAATTGCAGTATATTTGATTTACAATGTCATGCCAATTACTTCTGTATAGCAAAAATAGCAAAGTGACCTAGATATATATATATATATATATATATATATATATATATATATATATATAGTGTGTTACTTTTATTATCTTCCATCATGTTATATCCCATTAGACTGAATAGAGTTCTCTGTGCTCTACAGTAAGTCCTCATTTATTATCCATTCTAAATTTCATAGTTTGCACCTGCCAACCTCAAATACCCTTCCAATCACTGGAGGCATATATTACTACATGATGTGTGGGGGTAGGGGTCTCTGAGCAGGAGTGTTGGTGAAGTTACTGCCTGGCCTGGCTTTGCCTTGAAATCTCAATCTCCTCCCCTCACCATATCCACCAGGAAGGATGCAGGGCAGATCCAGGTTTCTCTTACATACCTGAGCAGTAGCTGAGTGGAGGAGAAAGTGTCCCCAGAGCCTGGCACTGTCATGGTCCTCCTAGCCAGATGCCAAGTGATTCCATTGAGCTGGAGGTGAGCTCAGGTGCCCAGAAAAAGCCCACTTAGCTTTTCAGTGGAACTGGCTGGTCTTTGCACTGCTCTGACCCTAGGATCTGTCCTATGGGATCTGCAAGCCCCAGAATCCAGCTCAGCCCAGTGTCTACCAGCTCACTGGAGAGGTGGCAGTTAGAGCTACAGCACCATGGTGGTAACAGTGGAAGACTCTGAGTTTGACTTCTGCCCTCAGTTGGGCTGTGATACCTGGCCTGCCACCACCCCCAAGCTGATTCCAAAAGGTGATGATGGGCTGCATTATGATTTTCCCCACCAGTGATTATGGCCCATATACATGCCACTTCCCTCATGCTGGAATGTTTGTGAAGTTGAGAATTCCAGGGCAGTTCTCAAGGATATTCCAGGAGATATCCCAGGGGCTGCAAACCCAGGTATTGAAGCCTGGGGTCTTGCACTTCTTCCATCCTGACTGTCCATGGCCAGAAACAGGGTCAGAACCAAGCCTGTCTACAGGCAAGACAATCCCCATGCCCCTCTCCTGCATGTCCTGGATTCACCTCCAGCTCTCTCTCCAACTGTCTTGTTCTGCTCCCCCCATCCTCCACTTCTTCCTCATGCAGAATGAAACCAAGCCCCACTATACCACCCATAAACCTGTAGCCCAATCATGGGGCCCCCACGTGTGAGATCCTCCTCCTTCTCAAGCCACAGCTGGCTTGGTGGTTCCACATGGTAGACCCTGCTCCTGAGTCAAAGAAAATGGTGTCCTGGGATATGGGTTGAATCAGAGCTGTAGCTGAGGCCTACACCATAGCCACAGCAACACTGGGTCAGAGCTTCATCTGTGAACAACATTGCAACTTTCAGAAAAGCTGTATCTTTAACCAACTGAGGTAGGCCAGAGATTGAACCCACATCCTCATGAATACTGTTTCCAGTTCATAACCCACTGAACCACACACAACAGGAACTGCTATATCTCAAATTAAAAATGCTTTAAGTAAAAATCAAAACAGTATTAAAAAAAAAGAATTGTCTGCAATTCGTTAGATGCAGGCTCAGAAAGTGTGAAGGAAGGACTTACTAGAGGAGATAGGAAGAAGCCCAGCCTGAGAATCATGGACAATGTGGGTTAGGACAGATGACATAGAACTGGGTTCAGAACCCAAAGAAGAATTTTCCCTTGAAAATATCAGAGAGCTGAGGCTTCTCTATTAACAAACAACAATGAGATCTCACTGTTACACCAGCAGAAAGTTTATTTCTCACTTATGTTCACGTCCTTCATGAGTCAGTGTTGAGTCTGCTCCTTTTCACTCCCAGACTCCAGCTAATGCTAGAGAATCCCCTATGTCTTGTACATGGCGGATGTCACAGCAATGGGAAAAGAGGGAAGGTGTGGGACTGTGGGGTGGCTCCTGTGGTATCTATCGTCAGAAGGGGCACAGATCACTTCCATTCATTCTCCCAGGACAAAACCCAGTCATGTGGCCAACCTTATGATCAGAATTCTTATTTAGAGCTGCAGGGAGATCACTGACTCTGAGGCTTATAACAGAATCTAGCACATGGAAGGAGCTATGTTCATGAGTGACAGCAAGAAGGGGGCCTCCATGGGGAAGATGCATCAGACACAGCTTGGGATAAACTAAGTGGTCAGAGGACTCTGAGCTGTTTCACTTCTACAGAGGGTCTCTCCCACATGAATAAACAATCTCTTACCTGCAGGAAACATGGGCAATCCAGCCTCTCATATGCTGAGACTCTCCCAGATCAGTAGCCTAGGGACAGAATTTCTTTTACCCAAACAAGTCAGTTGCCTAAAGGGCCTTTTGCTTTGTGTGGTGATTTCTTCTGGGACCTGGAAACCCAGAGTACCAACCTCCCCAGTGAGTAAGCTGGCAATAACTTCCTTCCTGGCCAGGGAAAAGCAGTCTCTCTGCACTGCTCTCACTGAACTGGGCCCTCCAGGACCCATACATGGGGGTGTTTGTCAGAGTTACTTATAACACTGAAAATTTAGAAATACCTTATTATCAACAAAGAGGGACCTGTTACATAAATGATGACACAAACACAAATATGCAGACATTAAATATGATTATGTAGGCTATTACTTACTGGTTAATATGGGGAAAGGTCCATGGCATGAGTGAGAAAGTAAATGACAGGAGAGCTTCATAGCAGGATTCTGTTTATGGAGAATTATAACCAGAGGAGCATTAAGAGGTTTATAACATGAATGCTCACCAATGCACTTTTTCTGGTGGGGGGGCAGGTTTTCAGAAGAGGTTCTGCTTTCTTCTTGGCTATTTTCAGTGTTGATTAAATATTTTACAACTAACATGCATTATTTTTACCAAGACAGTGGAGCTATTTTGTAGGGGCAAATAATTATGGTGGGTTATGGTTGGGCTGTTTTATTTCATTTTGTTTTTGAAGTGGAGCAATGTATTTCTAATACTGTTAAATGAATAAAGAAATTATGGTATAATCCCCCCCCCAAAAAAAAAAAAGAGAAAGGAGGCAGAAGCCCAACCTAGCTTAGGCCAGCTCTACCCACCACTGATACCAAGGACAGTCTCAGGGTACTGCCTAAGCCCTGTCCTTTCCTCCTGTCAGCATGCTGCCCCCCACTTACCTCCCCTCACCCTACTTGCTCTCCTCATTGCTGCTAAGCACTTCTCATCCCTACACACTCCCCTCATTTCTACTCCATCCCCTCACTTCCTCTTACCTCCCTTCACCCCTATTACACTCCCATTATGCCTTCTCAACTCCCTTCACCCCCTTCCTACATCTCCTCACATTTAGGTTAGCATACCACAATAATATGGTTGCATTAGGAATTAAAACCACACAAAGAAAAATTCCTGCCACTTGAGCCTTGGATAAGAATCTCCTTCCATAAGAAGTATTGTCTGGATGCAAGATTTCTGCCTCTCATTCAAAATAGAAACAGAGATCTTACACTGGATAGGTACTTCATGTGTTTTGAGAAGTGTGACAGGTCTTAAACAACAAATTTCAGCCTGTCTTATTCAAAACACTTTTTCAATCACTCAAAAATACAGTGCCTAAGGGTGTTCTGGTCTATGTATAAATAAATGGCCCAGGGAAATAGCCCAGGTCAGAGCTATTACATTGCACTGCTACCTGACTCATGATTGCAACCACTGAAGCAACCAGCATCAGGGTTTTTCACTCAGGACGATGGATAAGAATGGCTCTTGAAAAGAGCCTGGGTCAGAGCTGTTAAACTATGGTGTCGGTTCAAGGGAAAATTCCACTTGTCCTAGAACTACTGTGGTCCTGAGTAGGTCACACCTGCTTACAGAGACCACGTGCCTCAATCCATGTGTGGCAAGACCACTGGGTCTCTCCTGGTGCTGCAGCACTTCCTGGCCATAACAACTTCCTGCAAGACCACCTGCTTCCAACATTTCATGAAGGCCTGTAGCTCCAAATCCTTGTTGTGTAAAGGCAAGAACCTATAGAGATAACATAGAACAGAGGAACCGGACACAGACACCCAGGGCCACCAACCCACCTGCAGTCAGAGAAAATAAGATCACAATCTATTTAGAATACACTTCCTTCTTTTTGCTGTTGTTGTTGTTTTTGCAGTTTGCTTGAGTTTTTGGTTTGTTTTTGTTACTTATGATCAATATCCCAACTGATGCAGGACCTAGTAACTGGAATTAGAAGGGAAAATATTGAATTATCAACAGGAAATTACTGTTATTTCTATAAGTATAACATATCCATAATAGCAAAAATCAGGTAAACTCTTCTAGAACCTTCCAAATGGGTGTGACATTTATCAAACAATTTGAAGCTGACTTGAGTATTGGGGAATCATATAGGTGGTGGTGAAAAGTGCTCCTCCACTGCCCTACCCCAGAGCCAAGGAGGAACTCAGAGTGGGTGCTTAGCTCCATGGATGGAGCAGAAATATGTGGGGACCACTGCTTTGTTTACTATCCTTTGGTCCTGGAACACTCACCAGGTCACATCATTTGAACTCACTTAGAAAATTGAAGTGTTTCTCAGCAAGCTGGTAGATTCTAGCAACCCACAGGCAAGGAACTTCTTAATCACAGGCTATAGTCCTTCCCTAACCTCCATTTTAGGTGGATGCTGTCTTTGGTTGGGAAATTAGGTGGGGTTCTTTAAGTGAAATTACAACTGAGAACACCCTGTAAGCTCATCCAGGTATTCCCTGGTACCAGAGCTAGGAGTCAATACCCATTTTCCAAGGTTCTGTCTTCCAAGGCTCAGGTGTGTTTCTGTCCCCCATAACAACAAGGAGTTTCATGGGTCTTGGGCCAAATGTCCCAACTAGGGTTATGGTGGCACCCATCTTGGAGAAGAGGCCCCTTCCTAGTACTGGAGTGGAGCATTCAGGGACCACCAGGAAGCTGTGGGTGAACATTAGTCCATCCCACAAGTAAAGCAGTGTCAGTGTGAAGCACTTAGTGATGGCTTTTCCTGGGGCATGCAGAGTGGTGCAGGATTGAGAGAAGGGTCCATAGTAGGAGATTAAAATGGAGTAGGCAGCCCCAGTTTCTACAAGAAAACTTTTGGTCCTACCCACCTTGTTTACTTGGACCATTGGCTCCAGCTCCATGAGGACAATGTCAGGAAGTGGGGCCAGAGGAAGTGGGCTTCTTGAGTCTTGTTGGACCACTGTTGCCTTTGGGTTTGCCTCTGACCCAGGGGCAAGCTGTTTTATGTGATTGGATCTGTCTCAGACATTCTTTGGCCCAGTTCCCTGGCTGTTAGTAAATCCAGCCTTTCCCATCAGGTTTACTTTTAGAGGCTTTAGTGGTAGTTTGTGTGGTGTCCCTGAAGGGCTGAAATCATTGAAGTGCCTAAGTTCCTTTTTCCTCTCCTTCTCCTGAGCCTTGGCCATACTTTCCTGCTCTCTGTTGTAAAAGCTATTAGTGACCACTTGGATCACCATGTCTAGTGTGACCCCAGGGTCTGGCAGCTGTAGTTTCTGTAACTTGATCCTGATATCTTGTGTACATTGCACCAGGAACTGATCTTTTAGGATGACTTGTCCTTCATATGACTCTAGACCTAAGATTATAAATTTCTAGAGTGAATCTCATAGCATTTCTAGGAATGAAATACGGTTTTCCTCAGGTCCCTGGGCCACTTCAGATACCATTGAATAACTGATGACCTTCATCTGTGTTGCCTTTAGTCCCCCTTTGAGACATAAGTAAAAATGTATGGCCTGTGTTGTTTTAATTCCACTTAGGATCTGAGGTAGGGACTGCCACTTACTCACTCTGAGTACCTGGAATTAGACCTGTGGAGCCCAGTGGCATATTTCCTAGATTTCCTCATTATTTGACTCTGTTATGGGTCTGTCAGAGTCTGGCTAAGGTTCACCATTATGTCTTTCCAGTTCAAGTCAAAAGCTAAATTTTTATGTTTGAAAGCATCTATAGGGAGGCTTGGTTTGTCTGTATAGCTTTCCAGGTCCTGTTTGATTTGTTTAGTTCAAGGAGAGAAGGGTTTATGTACAATTTTCATATACGAAGGCACAAATTCCCCTTCTATATCTACTAATGAACATATTTTTACATTGGATATTGTCTCTTTTTCTCCATATTTTGACCTGTGATCATGTACCCATTATTCCTGACTATAAGTTTGGTCCCAAGTAAGGAGGTAAAAATGCATAGATTTGGTGGACCTTTGATGTCAACTCACGAGGGACTTTGGGTTTTAAATTCCCCTCAAGTGGAGTGACCCCTTCCTTTATCTGGTCCCTATTGGGCTCACACCTCTGATCAATATCCAATCCACAGTTATGCCCTAGCTCCTGTTACCCCTCAGCAGGACGATTGCCTGTACATAGGGTATTTCTCTCCACTTTCCCTGCCATTTGAAAACTAGTTCTAGTTGTATGATAGTGTTCTAATTTATGCTCCCATTTTCTGGCCAGTATTTCCCATCCCAGCAGCCTGTTTTGTATCATTCAGGCACCATCCCTAAATTTTATGATTATCAAAAACAGGAGGACTTGCAATCAAATGATGAAGACACATGCAGGTACCAGAGGAATGTTCTTCAGATTACTGCACTATAGCCTTTTTTCCCAAGCAAAAAAGGCATCCCTGCCCTGAACCAATCAGAGGATAAAAACATGGCCCCCATACAATGATAAAAAAAGAAACACTCAGCCATTAGGCAAGGCCATTGCAGGAGTGTTGGGCCGGGAAATTAGTGGGTGTAGTCAAGAGAATGCAGGTCCCCAAACAGGTACAAAATATAGGTATGTAAGGGAAGAACCAGTTGTAGCCAGACATAGTTCCTACTGCAGGATGGCCCTCTCTCTTGGATTGTGTAACAAGAAATTGCTCTGCACTTCTTCATGACTCTTGGTTACACTCTCCAAGTCAACAAGCAGGAGGGATTTTTGCAGCAGGGGATGTACCTGATGCAAGAGGCAGGAGTGATTTTTTTCAAATGGGTCCACTGATGTTAAGGGCTCTTAAAAAGAATCCAGGACAGAGCTGTTATACTGCCCTTCTACCTCACTCTTGACCACTACCTTCTTGTCTCTCCGGGTAACGGACCTGAACTGCTCATGAGGAGTCCATGTCAGACCTGTTACACTGCACCAAAGCTTAATTCTGGATTTCCACTTGTGAGGAGACCAGTAGGAGTGTGTTCGCTCAGGTTATGGATATGAATGATTCAGATCAGAGCTGTTACACTGCACTGCCCCCAGACTCTCGATTGTGATCTCTTTTCAGTGGGGAGCGATGGACCAGAATGGCTCATGAAAAGAGCCCAGTCAGAGCTTTTCCACTGAGGTGCTCCAAAACTCTTGATTGTAACCTCCTTTTCTCTGGTGGTGGGGGGGGAGTGATTGACCTGAATGGCTCATCAAAAAGGTCAAGGTTAGAGCTGTTACACTACAATACTACCTGACTTTTGATTGCTACCTCATTTTTGCTTGAGGGGATGGACCTGAGCTGCTCATGAAAAGAGTCCAGGCCAGAGCAGTTACACTGCACTGCTACCTGACTCTTGATTGCTACTTCTGAGGTGACAGGCAGGAGCTTTTTTCACTTGAGGTGATAGATCTGAATGGCTCCTGTAAAGAGCTCAGGTCAGAGCTGTTACACTGGACTGCCACATTATTCTTGATTGCCACATCTGAGGCAACTGGCAGGAGCGTTTTTTGCTCAGGGCAGTGGATCCACGTGGTTCACATCAGAGCTGTTACACTGCATTTCTCCCAGACTCATGATAGTGACGTTTTTTAATGGTGTACTCTGGACATAATGGGCTTGTGAGGACAGCCCAAGTCAGAGGTGTAACACTGCATTGCTTACAGACACTTGATTCTGACCTCCTTTTCACTGAGGAGCTGAACAACTCATCAAAAGGGTACAGGTAAGAACTTTTACACTGCACTTCTACCTGACTCCTTATTGCCACCACTGAGGCAACTTGCAGGAGCATTTTTTGCTAGGTCAACAGCCTGGAATGGCTCATGAAAAGAACCTAGGTCAGCTTAGCAGCTTTGTTACACTGTCATATTGTTTGAGGGGAAATTCCCTTTGATACAGAACTGCTCCAGTCCTGAGCAGATCACTCCTGCCTGGTGAGGCTGCCTGCCTCCATCCCTGTGTGGCAAAATTACTGGGTCTTTCCTAGTGCTGAAGCTCCTCCTGGCCAGAACAAGCTCCCACTGTACTGCCTGCCTCCATCCTTGCATGAAGGCCTGCACCTCCAAAACCTTTTTGTGCATCTCCAAGTACCTAGAGAGATAGCACAGGGCAGAGGAACCTGACACTGACACATAGGGAGAGCAACCCACTTGTAGTCAGAGAAAATAAGATTTTAATCTAAGTAGACTAGTCTTCCTTATTTTGTTTGTTTTTTTCTGCAGATTGTTTGAGTTTTTTGTTTGTTTTTGTTACTCATGGTCAGTATTCCAACTGATGTAGGACCTAGAACCTGTAATTAGGAGGAAAGATAAAGAGTTGTCAATAGGCAATTCCTGATATTTCTATAAGCATAAAGTATTCATAATAGCAAAAAATCAGGTAAACTATCCTAGAACCTGCCAAATGGCTGTGACCTTCATCGATGCATTTGAAGCTGGCTGGAGGATTGTGAGCAGGTGGGCAGCAGTAAAAAGTGCCCATCCCCTCCACAACCAGGCTAATGTGGAGCTCAGACTGAGTCCTCAGCTCTGTGGACTGAGCAGGAATCTGTGGCATGGTCATGTAGGTAAGGAATCTAAGGCTCAGGGCTTTGGCAAACTGAAATACATGAATATGCCCCCGTTTTCAAGGCCAGCCATCAGTCCAGGAGTGAAGCTGGAGAAAAAGGAAGCCATTACCCTCTTCAAAGGGTCCCTTCCTGTAAGAGAGAGGACATCACTTCCTGTGTGTTGACTATTGCCAATGAGGAAAAGGAGGTGAAATTTGCATCAAGGAGTAAAAAGGAAGGTGCTCTTGCAGAACTGCCCATTGAGGGGCTCCCAGTGAGATGCCCTCCCTTTAGCTCCTGGAGAGAAGCCCACATGGACCACTGACATGCATCTGTGCAGAAAGCCCATGTATGGCCAGTTAGGCATGGGTGCTTTCCTGGGCTTAGGCACCTTTCACTTTGGATAGGTCACTGGTGAGGCAGTGGAGGAACTGGGCCCTGGTCTCTGTACCTAAGGAGTTTCAGGTGGGCAGCTCTGAGCCTGACTAGTGGGGCCCAGGCCACCCCGAGGCTCTAAGATATTGATGCATGTCCTCTGGCTCCACTCAACATACTCAGTATAATTGATGTTTCCATTTTTGAACTTAACAACTAAGCCTCTATCTGTGTTCTAGGAATAGAATAACTGCAGGTAGAACCCTCTGAATTCTTGGTCATCCTGGTGCTTGAGCCAGACCTATGCTCCCTTACAATTAGGGCAAAATGGGGATGACATGGGCACATATGTCTGAAAGGATCTCCACTGGTGGTGAGGGGGCTCAACCAGTGTGGTTCCTGAAAGCTGGCACTATTTTGGTGACTGTCACAGGTACCAGCAGCCCTGCTCCTGGATCCTGGTGCCATTTCCACCAGACTCCCCCCAGGCATTGATCTGGGGTGTCATTTCAAAGCTATACTTGTTACCCACTCCAACAAGGAAGAATGGAGCATCAACATCAACTGGAAAAAGTCACACAACCTATGATTTGAGAGTTCTATTTTATTTGGCTGACATAACTGAGGAATTCAGCCCAGGACAGAACCTCTCATGTCGCTCAAATGGACAGCTCTGAAGAGGTCAGCAAGGAGCCAGGATCTCTAGGAGTGTTTGCAAAAACCATGTATTTGGAACATCAAAAGATGACTGTTAATAAAAGTCAGAACATGGAAATTAAAGAAAATGTAAAGAAATGTAAATATATTCCATGCTCCTGGGTCAGAAAAATTCATACTGTAAAAATGGCAATACTACACAAAGCGATCTACAGATTCAATGCAATCCCTATCAGATTACCCATGACATTTTTCACAGAACTAG
This sequence comes from Babyrousa celebensis, assembly GCA_028533215.1. Lineage (NCBI taxonomy): Eukaryota > Metazoa > Chordata > Mammalia > Artiodactyla > Suidae > Babyrousa > Babyrousa celebensis. The sequence continues at coordinate 23,870,842 of CM052694.1, read as the reverse complement.
AACAAACTATCCAAAAAGTTCTATGGAACAACAGAAGACTGAGAATTGCCAAAGCAATCCTAAGAAACAAAAACCAAGCAGGAGGCATCACTCTCCCTGACTTTGGGAAATATTACAAAGCCACAATAATCAAGATAGTGTGGTATTGGTACAAAAACAGAGATATAGACCAAAGGAACAGGATAGAGAACCCAGAAATAAACAGACACTTTTGGTCAATTAATCTTTCACAAAGGAAGCAAGAATATACAATGGGAAAAAGATTGTCCTTTCAGCAATTATTGCTAGGAAACCTGGACAGCCACAAGCAAATCAATGAAACTAGAATACACCCTTACACCATGCACGAGAAATAAACTCAAGATGGCTGAAAGACTTAAATATAAGACAAGACACTTCCAAATTCCTGGAAGAGAACATAGGCAAAACATTCTCTGACATCAACCTTATGAATATTTTCTCAGGTCAGTCTCCCAAATCAACAGAAATAAAAGCAAAAATAAACCAATTGGACCTAATCAAACTGCCAAACTTTTGCATAGCAAAGGAAACCAAAAAGAAACAAAAAGGAAAATTTACATAATGGGAGAATATAGTTTCAAATGATACAACTACAAGGGCCTAATCTCTAAAATATATAAACAACTGATACAAATAAATCAACAGCAAAAAAGCCAACAACCCAATGGAAAAATGGACTAAGGACCTGAACAGACATTTCTCCAAAGAATATATACAGATGGCCAACAAGCACATGAAAAAATGCTCAACATCCCTGATCATTAGAGAAATGCAAATCAAACTACCACTAGCTACCACCTAACACCTGTGAGAATGGCCATCATTAATAAGTCCATAAATAACAAATACTGGATGGGGTGTGGAGAAAAGGGAACCCTCCTGCACTGTTGGCGGGAATGTAAGCTGGTACAACCACTATGGAGAACAGTATGGAGATACCTTAAAAATTGATACATAGAACTATCATATGACCCAGCAGTCCCACTCTTGGTCATATATCTGTACAAAATTCTCCTTTAAAAAGACACATACTCTTGCATGTTCTTTGCAGCACTATTCACAATAGCCAAGACATGGAAACAACCCAAATGTCCATTGACAGATGACTGGATTAGGAATATGTGGCATATATACACAATGGGATACTACCAAGCCATAAAAAAGAATGATGTAATGCCACTTGCAGCAACATGGATGGAATAGAGACTCTCACCCTGAGTGAAGTAAGTCAGAAAGCGAAAGACAAATACCATATGATATCACTTACATCTGGAATCTAATACATGGCACAAAGGAAACTTTTCACAGAAAATAAAATCATGGACTTGGAGAATAGTCTTGTGGTTGACAAGGGGGATGAGGAAGGTATGGGAGGGATTGGGAGCTTGGGGTAATTAGATGCACAATGTTGCGTTCATTATGTGCTAGCAAAGGGATCCTGATGTTTAGCACTGGGAACTCTGTCTAGTCACTTATGATGGAACATGCAATGTGAGAAAAAAGAATGTATACATGTAAGTTTAACTGGGTAACCATACTGTACAGTCAAAAATAATTTAATATATAAATAAATGATTTAAAAAAAATCAGAATAGAAATCCGAAGTCAACAAATTTAGTGCTTTTCTCTGTATGGGAAGAGGCAAGATACTGGGCTAATTAGAATCACTCCTTTGTTTACCTCAGCAATCTGGGGTGAATGGCCTGCTTTTTCCCATCATGAGTCCCTTTGGGGTGCATCTGGGGGCTGGCTTGAAACCTGCAACATCCTTCATTTACTGCTATAGCAGGCAACATTATTCATCCAAAATGAAAACCATAAGACAGCTGGACGAAGGGCCAGGGAGTAGAATCCTGGTCCCAGACCTTCCCCCGCCTCCACCCTACATTCTAAGCATGCACTAGACAGGGCCCTGCAGGGAGTATATCTCCAGGGTAGGTGAGACTGTGCTCCCCTGCAAAGACCACATGGCCTGGAGGGGCAGGGGCCATAGCCTGACACCTGTGTTGTTCCTAGGATAGAAACCAGTGTGAACATACAATGTCAGCTGGTTTTGTCATTCCCACATGCAGACACGTGTCAAAGTTGTAGGAAAACTCTTCACCAAAAGAGCAGGAAAGAGAGGAGAAAATCCCTCAGAACCAGTGACACCCAGGCCCATGTTCTGCTACTGGGACTTGTCAGCAGCAAGGATTCAACCAGATAACACTCAAAATTGCTAATATGTATCACATGTGATCATTCACATTATTAGGATGGGATTGCTTACACTTGTTACCTATTCACCATATGCCATGTGTTGCCCTAGGGACTTATGTTTTAAGAGTATATTATGTAATTTAGAACTAATAACTCAAACTCTCCAATAACACGTGTGACTGTGCATTGGGACTGGCAATGGCATGACATACAGCCTCCAGTACCATAGGTACTGGGTAGTCTGATACCAAAAATAGTGTTAGCAATCATGATCACTGTTGGAGTTCCATGGTGGCCTAACAGTTAAAGGATCCAGCATGGTCATTGCTGTGGCACAGATTCCATCCCTGGTCTATGAAATTACACAAGTAGTTGTGCCCTCCTGGAAGGATTATTATTTGTCATTAGGGCCACAGAAAGAGGGATGTGGTAACTAGAAATCCTGAAGGAGCCTTTCCATCATTGTCTTACTCCCAGGTCAGGCCTAAGGGGAGTATGGCCCTGTCATAGTAAGTGGGAAATTGTAGCTGAGTGTGGTTAGGAACTGTGGAGGCCAGGAGGAGGGGTGGGATATGGGGCAGTTAATGGCAGGCTGGGTGGTGATGAGTTTCTTGTTTCTCATTATTCTGCAGGCAAGGTTCCTACTGTTCCTAGGCCCCTTTCCCAACCTGAGATCACCGAATGACTCCTGGGGGCTCAGGTTTACCACCAGGAGAGCTGGAGTTTGGGGAATTTACAGTGTGAGCCCCAGGCCCAGTCAGTTGGGGTCCCTGCCTTTCCCATAGCAGCAGGCCATCCTGCTGGGTCCAGTGGAAACTTGGTGATCCTTCACTCCAATTGTCTTCCTTGAGTCCCATGCAGAGCCTCCCAACCAGGACAGCAGGTTAAAAGTTCTGAAGGTGGAGGTCAGAGTGCTAGGGGCAAGTAAGATGAACAGAGGTGTCAGACTGGGCTTATGGGGACTGGAGGGTTATCAACTGTGAGGGTGGAGCCTTCTGAGTAATGAGAGGGGCCCCAGGATCCAGGGAGGCTTTCAGGGAGAGGCCCTGAGACCACTCAGACATTTTCCAGGGGAGAACAATAGATCTCCTACTTCTGTGTTGAAAGGAAATGTTCACCTGAGTTTTTACAAAATCTTGTTGCTTTCTTAAGTCATTGTGATAGAATGAATGATAACATATTTGCATACACTTTATTTTTGAGGGTACTCAAAAACCTGTTTAACAAACTTTTATGGATTTTTATTTCCCAGTGAAATGTTCTTTCTGAAAATTATAGAAACTTCATTGTCCTTCTCCCCAGCCAGTTGAAAATGTTAGCCGTTTTGAAAGCAAAAAGCACATTTGCCCTTCATCTGCCTTCCAACACCTCTCTTACAATCCATGGTTCCTTGATGAAGTGTTACCTCATTAAATGATGACAAGACACAATGAAGGGGGCATAAATGAGCTTGAGCAGCACAAGGGACCAAGATGAAGTGCCCCAATGCCTTGATGCCTCCTTGGCCAAACAGGCTGCTGTAGATCCCTAATTTTCAGCATAGATACATTACACCTGGGGTTGAAAAGAGCTTTCTTAATGGGGGTGTTCACATTTAGAGACTCATTTATTCCAACATGTGAGATATTTCTCAGTAAATGTTGTGTGAGTGTATGAACGTGTGGTGGAATTATTTAGGGGCTGATTCAGAGTAGCCACTTGGGACCTCCTTTGGGTATTTCCCTGAACAGAAGTCAGTGTCCATTATCTGGAAGAAGGTGGGGCCCAGCTTCTCCCCAATGGCCATCCCTGAGGTGTTTGAGAGTTGTGAAGGTTGAGCTGGGAAGCAGAGAGCTTGAGGCAGCCCTCGGGCTGGGATAACACATGGCCCTCCCTAGGAACCCTGTAACCTGCTGCAGGGATGAGAGACAGAAGCACCAAGTATTTTGCTGTGCCCTGATCTGGGAGAGTTTTGGGGAGGGCTGGGCAGCACACCCTCCAACTTGACTTTTCAGAGCCTCCAGACCCAGCTTCCTGATGCTACATAATCCCCTTGGTTCTATTATGAGCTCTGCAAGGGCCTTCTGTTAACTCATTAACCTAATGTCAGTGTTGTGGGGCCACCCGAACAAACTACCACAAGGTGGCTACAAACAACAGAAACATCACCTTCCACTGTCTGGAGCCTTCAGTCCTAAATCAAGGTGTCTGCTTCCCCTGACAGCATCTGATGCTGCAAGGGCCCCTTGATGCCTCTGACCAGCTCCATGCTCTGCCTCCACTGCTTAGGACACCCTACCCTCTGTCTGTCTGTCTATGTCATTGGATTAAGGGCCCACCTTGCTCCACTATGTTTTCTGGTTAACTCACATCTCCATCTCATCTGCACAAGCTCTAATTCCATAGAAGTCACATCCCCAAGTTCCCAGCTTAGAGCTTCATCATGTACCTGTGGGAGGGTACATTTCACTGCCCCCCCCATAACCAGGTAGGTCTTCTTCCCACAAACAGATGGTCCAGATCTTCTGAAGTACCATGATCATGAGCCTGAGGATATTTCTGTTGTGTACTCTCTCAGCTGATCACCATGGCCTTGTTTCCAACTTGGTGGTACTGGCATCCTCGATCTTAGGGGGCAAATGGGTGACTAAGTGGGAGCATATCAGAGGGTGGATCTTTGGGAGGGGAAGAGCAGATCAGCCTTAACACCCTCTCTCAACCCTTCCTCCATGGCTTTTCTCCGGGGTGGCCATTTAATATGTAGCCCCACTTTAAAACATAAAAATATGACATTAGTAAGTGTGCAGTTTTCTTGGGATGGTATTGTGGTAATACTGGCCTCATGAAATTATTGGGAAATATTCTCTTCTATTTTTAGAAAAGTTTGTGATTAATATTAATTCTTTTTTAAAGTGAAGTATAGTTGATTTAAAATGTGATGTTAGTTGTGTTATATGTATCACAAAAATGATACATATACATGTATATATACACATACACACACATATTCTTTTTTACATTCTTTTCCATTATGGTTTACCACAGGATATTGAAAGTTCCCTGTACCATAGAGTAGGACTTTATCGTTTATTCATGCTGTATACAGTAGTCTGCATTTCCTAACACCAAATTGCGTCTTCATCCTACACACTCCCTCCTCCCCCTTGGAAAACACAAGTTTTGCTCTATGTCTGAGTCTGCTTCTGTTTCAGATAAGTTCACTAGTGTCATATTTTAGATTCCACTAATATATAAGTGATATTATATGGTATTTGTCTTTCTCCTTCTGATTTACTTCACTTAGTATGAGCATCTCTAGGTCCATGCGTGTGTACCCAAATGGCAGTATTTCATGTTTTTTTTTTTTTTTTTTTGGACAAGAAGTTATTGTCATTTTATGTTATTTTATTTATTTATTTTTATTTATTTATTTATTTATTTTATTTTCCCATTGTACAGCAAGGGGATCAAGTTATCCTTACATGTATACATTACAATTACATTTTTTCCCCACCCTTTGTTCTGTTGCAACATGAGTATCTAGACAAAGTTCTCAATGCTACTCAGCA
>CM052694.1:23838301-23864574 GCA_028533215.1 Babyrousa celebensis | reverse complement strand
TAATGACGGTAGAAACAAAAACAACTGGGACCTCATTAAACTTCAAAGTTTCTGCACAGCAAAGGAAACCCTAAACAAAACAAAAAGGCAAGCCACAGAATGGGAGAAAATCTTTGCAAATGAATCAACTGACCAGGGATTAATCTCCAAAATTTATAAACACCTTCTGCAGCTCCATATCAAAAACAAAACAAAACAAAACAAAACAACCCTATCAAAAAATGGGCAGAAGATCTAAACAGACAATTCTCCAAAGAAGACATACGGATGGCCAAAAAACACATGAAAAGATGGTCAATATCACTCATTATTAGAGAAATGCCAATCAAAGCCATGATGAGGTACCACTTTATACCAGCCAGAATGGCCATCATCAAAAAGTCTACACACAATAAGTGCTGGAGAGGGTGTGGAGAAAAAGGAGCCCTGTTATACCGTTGGTGGGATTGTAAATTGGTGCAACCAATGTGGAAAACAGTATGGAGATTCCTCAGAAAACTAAAATTAGAACCACCATTTGATCCAGCAATCCCACTCCTGGGCATCTATCCAGAGAAAACCATGACTCACAAAGACACGTGTACTCTGATGTTCATTCAAGCACTCTTTTCAATAGCCAAGACATGGAAACAACCTAAATGTCCATCAACAGAGGAGTGGATCAAGAAGAGGTGGTATATATACATAATGGAATATTACTCACCCACTAAAAGGAATGAAGTGCCGGCATTTTTAGCAACATGGATGGACCTAGAAATTATCGTGCTAAGTGAAGTCCGCCGGACAATGAGACACCAACATCAAATGCTTTCACTGACATGTGGAATCTGAAAAAAGGACAGAATGACCTTCTTTGCAGAAGAGATACTGACACAAAGACTTTGAAAAACTTATGGTCTCCAAAGGAGACAGTTTGGTGTTTGGGGGGTTGTGCTGTGGTTGTAGATTTTAATGACCATTTTACCTCTACAATTGTAATAAATTCATTGAATAATAAAAAAATAATAATAGCCATCCTAATAGGTGTGGAGTGGATTAATGTTTTTTTAATCCATTTTCCTCTTTACTCTTCTTGTGGAGCTATGTGTTCTGAAAAACTGTACCCATAACTTACAGATTAGGAAACTGAGATCCAGAGAGCCAAGTCACTGATTTAGAAAGATGAAGATCATAAATGGTGGAGGAGACAGGATTCAGGCCTAGGTCTCTGACTCTAGCACCCACGTGGTTGTTACCATTGTACAGGGTCTATATGGATCCAGAGCCAAGAGATGGGAGAGTCCTGAATGCCAATGCTTCATCTTCCTACATGCTTGGCAGCAGGGACACCACTTGGCACTGGTGGGCATCCCATAAGAGGATTCTCCCATGAAGGAAGATGCAGCTTGCCTTTCCAATGTTGTCCAGTTTGTTATGGCTGCCTAAGAGATGGGTACAGCAGGATGAGTTTCTCTTGATTTTTCTGAATCTCATTTCTGATGAACCAGTGTCCCTCTTTCATTCCCACTAATAGATTCTGAAAGATATGGGCCAGGACAGATCTGCTGTCAGGGTGACCCACCTCTCTTGGCTCAGTGACAGGAGGGGAGCCCAGAGGCACTGTTGGGGGATGGCTCTGGGTCACAGCACTGCCATTAATGGCATTCCCAGACCAGGGCACTATTTCAAACAGCACTAAGTGGTCTCAGCAAATGACCTACAAGGAAGTCTTGCTGCTAAGGAACCACAGCTGAAACACCATCTTGCCTACTTTGCAGTAAGGTGGCTAAGCTGACAAAGGTGGTGGAGCAACCACTAGGGGGAGCAGTTACTTCAAAAAATCCTTTAGAAAGTGAGGAATTTAATATAATTTGTTTTATTTTTTTAGGAAGGTAAGTGTATCTACTTTCATGCAGATTTAGTCATTCCTTATATTATCCAGTATCTCCAGAGATCACTGGGTTTGCCAAAAGCTCAAGGGAGTGATGTTGAGCCATGGCCCACAACCTGGGACAGGAGCAACCAAATAATAACTTTTCGCAAGACCCTGGTAATTCATTGGTCACAACACCTGCAGGATCAGCATGTCTCTGAGTATGCTAGGGATGTTTCCAAGCCCTAGATTTTCCAGTACTCTGTAAAGGGAGAGCGTTTCCTTCCACAAAGATCTGCAGTTTGAATGGGGGAGGGTGGTGGTCAAACACTAGAGTCCAAACAATGACATGTTTCTGGCACAGAATCTTCCACTATCCAAAACACCACCCATGAATCTCCATGAAGAATATATATATATTTTTTTTTCTTACATTAATTTTTAGGACATGCCTGAAATTTACATGAGCCTGTGACTTCAACATACCAAAGGAAAAGTTAAATATTTGCTCTAGATAATTTTTTTCCTGCTTGCATAATTGTCCCAAAGAAGTCTTTAAAAGCACTTAAGTTTAAAAAACAAAATGTTGTGTTTGGGCCTAATATTTCAGGACACATAGGGTAAATCCTGTAACTACTTTAGGGCAGCTGCAAGATGCAAGCTCCTTTCTATCCTCTGCTCCCTTAAGCATGAGATTTAACAAAACATTTGTTGCATGAATAAAGGAGGCAATCAGTCAAATAATAAGAATCCTTCAAATCAGGAAGAAGCCTGGGGGAGGGATCTTGCAGGCAGATATTTTTGACATGGAAGTAGGGGATTCTGACGTGGGGGAGAATATTCTCATGGTCTTTGGGTTTGTCAGTGTGGAATCTTCAAGGAGGCAGAAGCCTCAAGACCAGAGTTACTGCCCACGCCCCACTGCCAGAACCACCCCAGAGGCCAGGGGCTATTCTGGCCAGGACTGTGCTCCTGGGAACAGACTTGGGTACCTAGATGTTCTGGGAAGGGTCTGGGACCTGCCCACTCCTGCAGGACCTGCGGGAAGCTGCTTGAGGCAGCCAAGCCCACAGGAGACCACCCTACCCCCACACCAACTTGGATGAAAGTTTTTAATTATCCTTTGTTTTCATTTTGTGAGGCCAGGCTCACTGCACAGCTATGTAATTATCTCAGAAATTAGAAAAAAAAAAAAAAGCAGACAAAAATTCAATGTAAAACACAAAATCTACTTTCTTTTCATGAAAATGTTCCATTGTTCAGAATCCTGTACTCTTTAACCTGAGAAACACACCCTCCTTCCTACCAGCACCCCAACAGTGCCTGGGACTGAGACCAGCTGGAGGGGAGGGGACTAGTATTTGCAGCTTGTAGACTGTGGGGGTTTTCACTCAGCCCATTTTGCTCCCCACTGCCAATTAAGTATGGGGACTTAAAGTGGAAAAAAAATACAATTCTTTAAGATTCTTTAAATTTTTAATTAATTTGGATTACATGGACCTGCGGTCTATCTTCAGGGTGAAGATTTTAGGCAAAGCTTGATTTTTTTCTTGTTTTTTTAGAGGCCACACCCACATCTTATGGAAGTTCCCAGGTGCTAGGGGTTGAATTGAAGCGGGAGCTGCTGGCCTATGCCACAGCAACAGCAATGTGGGATTTGAACTGCATCTGTGACCACCACAGCTCATGGCAACATTGGATCCTTAATCCACTGAGCAAGGCCAGGGATAGAAATTGCATCCTCATGGATGATAGTCAGATTCATCTATGCTGAGCCACAATGGGAACTCGTTTGTTTGCTTGTTTGTTTGTTTGTTTGTTTTGTCTGTTCCTGGAGCGTGTGGAATTTTCTGGGCCAGGGATGGAACCTGCACCACAGGAATGACAAGGTTGAATCTTTAACTGGCTGGCTACCTGGGGAGTCTAATATGCTTTACTACCAACTTCTATGAATTTCAAATTTGGATTTTTTTTTTGTCTTTTCAAAGTGGATCCTGTGGCATATGGAGGTTCTTGAAGGCTAAGAGTCAGACTGAAGCTGCAGCTGTTGCCCTATGCTGCAACCATGCAAGACCCTAGCCATGTCTTCCACTTACACCACAGCTAATGGCAATGTTGGATCCTTAACCCACTGAGCAAGGGCAGGGATCAAACCTGTGGTCTCATGGTTACCAGTCAGATTCATTTCTGGTGAGCCATGATGGCAAGTCCTGGATCATTTTCTGGATGTAAGTTTTTATTTCATTTGGGTAAATTCTTAGGAATGGATACTAGATAAGATTTTCACATGAAAAATGTTAAATTTATTAAACTCTTGAATGAAATGGGTAATAGAAACACAAAATTCAGAATTTGTAAAGAAAAATAATGAAAGCATTTCATACAACAATTTAAGAATGCATTTGAAGCGATGCAAAGGAGAAAATCTATAAAGTTAATATTTGTATCAGTTTAAAAAAGAATAAAATGATGAATTAACAAAGTAATCATAAAATTATAGGAAAGCACCCAACAACAAAAAAAGAAAAATAACTACATTTTTCACTAGGGTGTGGTGAGTTAAAAATCCAGATGTAACAACTTGGGTTGCTATGGAGGTACATTTTCAATCCATGGCCTGGCATAGTGGGTCAAAGGATCCAGCACTGACATGGCTGGGGAGTAGTTCAAAGCTATAGCTGGGATTCAGTCCCTGGCCCAGGAAATTACATATGTGGCAGGTACAGCCATTACATTTAAATAATGCAAATTAAGAAAAAACTGGGGGGAAAGAAGGTAATAGTGGCAGCATAAATGTGAAACTTCCAAGTAATTCTCTAAAGAAATAAAGTAGTAAAGAGAACAAGTGAAGCATTTTCAAGCCCACTTCCCTCACCCAGCATGACTGTAAGACAGTGAACAACAAAACTTCAAATTACCTATAAAAAGAAAAATATACACTGAATCCTAAGAAGCTGTTTCCTATAGTCCTACCACAAGGTCTTGAGGATGGTAATCCCTGGCAAGAAAATGCACAAGGAAGGGAGGTATTGACAAGCCTAAACTTTATCTAAACCACACCAGAAAGTACACCATAAGTGTGAAAATACTTGGGAAAAGCATAGGAGATCAGAGCAATGACAATGTGTCTTTAGATTGAGCAAAGAATGTGAGGGAGGAGTCTTGGAAAGCTTTGAAGAGGCTCAAACTAAAGGTTCTTTGGAAACAAGGTAGTGAAGAAAAAGGAATCAAGAAGGACATTTTGGATTCTGCAAGACAAAAGAGAATCAAAAAATTGAAAGACTTAAAATCTCTCCCCACATTGACAACCCCTTTCACATCTGGTTCAAAAAAAACAAAACAAAACAAAACAAAAAAACCCACACTTTATTTGGCTGACAGAAAAGGGTGCTCTTAAATCAGGAATTTTATAAACTACTCCACATTTCATCTCCCACATTGTTGGTGGGAATGCAAAATAGTGCAGCACTCTGGAAAGTACCTTATTACTTTTTTTTTTTTTTCTTTTTTAGGGCTGTACCTTCGACATATGGAGATTCCCAGGCTAGGGGTCTAATCAGAGCTACAGCTACCAGCCACAGCCACAGCCACACCAGATCCAAGCCACATCTGCGACCTACACCACAGCTGACAGCAATGCCAGATCTTTAACCCACTGAGCGAGGCCAGGGATTGAACCTGAAACCTCATGGTTCCTAGTCAGATTCATTTCTGCTGTGCCACAATGGGAACACCCCCTTATCACATTTGTAATAAAGTCAAACATGTTCATATAACCTGATCATTCCATCCCTAAGTATTGACTCAGTGGGTAAAATAATAAGTGTCCTGACACCTAGAGGAAAAAAACGATTTTTTTTGAACTTACATAAAAATATCTCTGGTCTGGAGTTCCACTTTTGGCTCAGCAGTTAAGGAACCCAACATAGTGTTCATAGGGATGCAGATTTGTTCTCTGGGCTCACTCACTGGGTTAAGGATTCAGCCTTGTGGCAAGCTGCATCTATAGGTCACAGATGTGGCTCAGATCTTGGATTGCTGTAGCTGTGGCAAAGGCTGGCAGCTGCAGCTCTGATTCAACTCCTATCACAGGAACTTCCATATACCACAGGTTCAGTCATTAAAAAAACAAAACAAAACAAAACAAAAACTTGTTTGCAAAAGTTTTATGCTGTGTACCCTGAGTTTTTGTTTCCTATTCCTGTATTAAAGAGAAGATTTAAACTGATCATGCTCTGAGTTTTCACTTCTTTTCCCCATATTAGAAAGAAGGCATTCAGTATTGCACCTTTATGTATGAGATTAGCTGTGGGTTTTTTCATAGAGGCATTTTATCAAGTTGAGGAAGTTTCTTTCCATTCCTAGCATTCTGAGAGATTTTGTAAATGGATGTTGAATTCTGTCATTCTTTTTCTGAATATATTGAAATTATTGCATGGTGTTTCTCTTCCATTCTTTTACTATAACAGATTTTATGGATTTATAGATGTTAAACCTTACATTCCAAAGATAAATTCAAATGTGTCAGCTACTCCTTCACATTACACAATGTGTTTTAGCCTGTTCTCAGTACCAAGTCTTTGTCTGCTTTGAGTAATAGGTCATTGGTCTCCTTAAATGAGTTGGGAAATGGTCCCTCTTCTCCCAGTGCCTAAGGGTTTGTGCAGAGCTATCACCTTTCTCCTGGGATTTCTCTAGGACCAATTTCAATTCCAGCAGCAATCCAGTCAAGAAGCACAACTACATGGCACATTATCAGTATGGTGTGGGAGAGGTTATACATTAAAAAAAGAATCAATTTTTTACTAAGTATTGAAGAACCAAAAAAAGCTGAAGGGGGAAGTCACAGATGAAAGAAGTTGTCACCACCCAACTGAAAGACCTGCCACCCCCAGAGCTCAGGAACAAAGGCAAAAGCCTAGAATCATTAAAATATAAAGGCTGCGGGCCTCCTAGGAAGGACCTGTGTCTCAAAAGGAGAACAATGAAGCTGATTCCTCCAGTGCTGGGAAGAAAGAAAACTGGAACCAACTGGTCCTACCCTGTGAAGAGAGCTGACAGGCAACACTGACAAAGAAATAAAGCAAAAACAGTGTCGGGAGATTTTCCATAATTTTCTTAGCCTCTTTGCTTCTGTTTTCTATGCTGAAAACTCAATCTTGTCCTGCTTTACTTTACCCCATATTCCTGCTTGAAAAAATGGTTGCAGTGCTGGCAAATGGCTTAAGCTTAAGAACAAAGACCTAAAGGCATAAGTTATTCATATGGTCAGATGAATGAGGACATAATGTGTTGGTCTATGCATGCCATTTGCACAACATGATATGGCCTGTTAAAATAAGAGAAAGAGAAACCTCATGGCCCCAGGGGGTTTATGAGCCATCTTAGCAGGATAGGCATCAGCAAGGAGAACCAAGATGCAAACCTAGGCACTTCAAGTTGCAGAAGATAGGCAAGCCATTTGAGGAAGCACAATGGTAATTCTCTAGATGCTTTGCAGAGACAGCTAAAGCCAAGCTTCCTCAAATGCTAATAATTGTTAAATGCCTAAAGGTCAGAATGAAAGCTTAAGCATCTACCAGCTTTGTGACTTTTAAAATAATAAAAGAACTTTTTAAAATAATAAAAAGAACTATATCCTGCATCTACAACCCCCTCCTCACTTGATGTAATCCTAAAGAGCACAATAAAAGCAGTGTGGTTTCTTGAGGCAGGCCTTGAGTCCCCAGGTTCCTGCAGGGAGCCAAGGAGATGCAGGGACTCAAGGAAGATACCTTGCCTGAGGGCCGAAAAACATGAAGGCAGGTTCCTAACCAAGGAAGGGAGCTCACCTGCATGGTGCAGGCTGAAGGTGGGCTTCTGGTCAGGATAAAAGCCTGCCTGTATTGTGAAAAACCGGAGAACATGGATTGTTTCCCGGGTGACTAAATCTTTCCTGTTATTTGCTTATTATTCTTATTTTCCATTCTTATTTATTTTCCTGTGGTGATTTGTGACTTAACAAAATTACAATAATGTTATAAAAATTTCATCCTGATGGACTTTCCCCTATTCAAATCCAATTTAATTAAAAACAGTGTTTATATACTAACTGGTTATACTGTAAGCTTTAGAAGTTGGAATGTACTACAGACTTAGATAAAGTTAGGCATATATTATTCACGGTCAAAGAAACCTAGCTAGGAGAGTTGTCTTTGATTTTAGAAACTTTTAAGTGATAGCCTACTGAAGTTGATTTTCTCATACTGTCCTGCTGCCATGACGCTTTGAAGATAAGCTCTAATCTAAAAACAAGACTTGTGAATGCCAAATCCTTATATCTGTAGCCTTTTAGGAAGCATAATCTGGGAGTTCACCTTTATAACTTGACCTTCAGGTGTACTTTTAACATTTTGGTGTAATTGAAAACTGTCTATGTAAACAATCATCTATGCCAATAAAATTTGAGCAGTCTAGTGCTCCAAAAAATAGACGAAGAGGCAGTCTCGATGTGCATTTGCTGACACCGTCCATCACCGACAGTGCGCGCATCCCTGGCCACTGGACCTGGACTCTGGCAAGTTCCCAACTTTAATTCAGAGAAAATTCTCTGTGTCTTGTTTTATGTTAACTTTTTCTTACATTTCACAGTACCCATTCTTCAGCCCTCACCTGTTGAGCTGGCTTTGGCAAAACAGGATTGGGGAACAAATTTGGGTGGCAGAAGACAGGTCCCTGCCCCAACCCTGCAGTCTCCTCTAGCGCTCCCTATGTGCAGAGTCCCACCCAGCCTAAGTGTGGTTGGCAGAACCCCCATACCAGGGGCACAAAGCAAGAAGGATAGGTTTAAGGTTGAGATAAAAAATCTGCATAGATGGCACAACTGAGTATCAGATACCAAATGGCACCATTGTCCAGTTTCTAAGTGTGAGAGTGTATTGATGATGATGAAGGATTCCACTGCTCTGCTGATAGGCTGCACTGAAGTCCTTAAAGGTGAAATGCATGCATCAGAAGCTTGAACCTATGTGGTTCAAATTAGAGGCAGGTAAGAGATAGGATCCATGACACACAGATCGTTGAGATAGAAAGCACAAATGTGGGAATGTTAACATGCAGTAGATCTTGGGCTGTTGGCAAATATTCTGTAGATTTGGGAAGTTTCAACTGACAAAGATGGAGAAAGAGTTGTTGGGATCTAGAGTTCTGATCTCTTGGAAGATCAGAAGCCAAAAATCAAGCTGGTTTTCTTTCTCTTTGCACATTAACTGTGATCTCCCTCTGTGTGGGACAATGGAGCAGAGGGGAGCTGATGGGGTTTTTGCCTTTTGAAACCAGCAGCTACCACTATCTTTATAAGACAAAACTGATATGATGCTGCTGTATGTATTTTGTTCTCTGCTGCCATTGATTGTGTAGGCAGCTCCTTGACACCAGCCAACCCCGCAAAGTCTGAGAAAGAATGCTGTCTCCATCACATCTTCCCTCCTCCTTAACCACTGTAGACACAGACTCATTTCTACTGCAAGGAAAGGTCCCATTGGCAGCTGGCATTCAGCTGATCCCTCCATGTCATCCTATGGGGGATAGTGGTCCATGTGGGAGTGGGGGAGGTGTCTGAGTAAGAGTGCTGGAGAGGTCACTGCCTGGCCTTGCTTCTCCTCAAAATCCTTTTTTTCCACTGCTCATCGTGTCCCCCAGGAAGAAAGCAATGCGGGTCCTAGTTTCTTACTGCCCACACTTGGACAAGGGCTGAGAGGAGGAGAAATGGTTCCTAGAAACTTGTACTGCCTTGACCCCTTCCAGTCAGACAACAAGTGACTACAAAGAGCTTGCAGATACTGGGAAAGAGCCAGAACCTATGGGTGGCTAACCCCCTGGGAGAGGTCTTAGGGTCAGAGTTGTGGAAAGACCAGCCTACACCTTTACCCCTGAGAAGCTGGGCTTTTCCTGGGCACCTGAGATCTCTCACCTGCTGACTGGATGAGAGAGGTGGCAGTGAGCAAGATACAGTTCCATGGTGGCAACAAAGGAAGATACTGAGCTTGTCATCTACCCTCAAATGGGCTGTGCCCACCTTGCTTGTCACCACCCCTCAGCTGATCCCAGAAGGGGATGCTGGGTTGAATGATGACCTCCCCAAGTATTGATTTTGGCCCTCATCTATCCTACTTCCCTCAGGCTGGAAAGTGGGTGGGGAGAATTCCAGGCCAGTTCTCAAGAACTTTCAAGGAGACAGCCCAGGGGCTGCAAGCCCAGGCATTGATGCTGGGGGTCTTGTGCTTCCTCCATCCTTACTGTCCATGGTCAGAGCAGAGCCAGGGACAGGCCCAAGTCCATCTTCAGGCAAGACAACCCTTGCACCCCTATCCTGCACCTCTTGGATTCACCTCCATCTCTCTCTCCACCTCTCTTGTATTGATCTTTCCCATCTTCCAATTCCTCTTCATGTCATCCCCCTGTTCCTCACCCAGGATGTAAAAGCCCCTCTACCCCACCCAAAATCCTTTAGCCAAATCATGGGGCTCCAACTGTAATCTATTCCTCCCTCTTAAGCCACCAGCTGGCTGGGTGGTCCCACATGGTCCCTGAGTCAAAAGAAAAGTAGGCAGAAGCCCCATCCATTTTAGGCAAGTCCTCCAAACCTCTGACGCCAAGGGCTGTCTGTCAGGGTACTGCCTTGGCATTGACCTTTCTTCCTGTCAGCATGATGCCCACCCACTCACTTGCCCTCACCCTGCTCCCTCCTCTCATTTCTACTTACCTCACCAAATTCCCTACTGACTCCCTTCACCAC
This sequence comes from Babyrousa celebensis, assembly GCA_028533215.1. Taxonomy (NCBI): domain Eukaryota; kingdom Metazoa; phylum Chordata; class Mammalia; order Artiodactyla; family Suidae; genus Babyrousa; species Babyrousa celebensis. Next base: position 23,853,946 of record CM052694.1, on the reverse strand, counting down.
CATTCTCACTTCCCCTCATTCACTACTCCCTTCCCCTTACCTCTAATTCTCCTCTCACACCCTACTTAGCTTCACACCTATTCACCTTTCCTCAAACCTGTACAAACTGAGGATAGCATACAGGAATAATATGCTTATGCTAAGAATTAATACCTCAAAAAGAAATCCTTTCCACTTGAACCTATGGTAGGAAGCTCTTCCCAGAAGAAATATGGTCTGGAAGGCAAAACTTCCACCTCTCATTCAAAGTGAAGGCACAGATCTTAAGTTGGCTTGGCCCTTCATGTGCTTTCAGAACTGTGACATGCATTGAACAACAAAATTCAGGAAATATTATTCAAAACACAATTTTACTCACTCAATATACTGCCTAAAACTGCTCTACTTATTAATGCTTGCCACTAAACTAAATGACTAACAAGTTTAGTTATGCCTTCTGTAAAGAGAAACTTTAAGATGCCATGCACTGTGAGTTCAGGGCCATACAATGTGCCATGTACAACAGTGAGCAGGCTTGCCAGATTTTATCAATCACTCCAGATATCTCAGACCAGGTTTATTAATGAGACCATAATTGGTTACCCTTAGCTTCTAATACCTAACAAGTCCCAGGAAGGCCAGTAGATGTTTTCTAGTCATGGGATTGGGGAGCTGTAATACACCCTGCACTCAATATCTGGGAACTCAAAGATGATAGCCTTTGAGTTCCCAGATGAGGGTTAACCCGAAACAGACCTCCTTTCATAAGGTGGGCTTTGCCCTTAGTGACCAGGTGGGACAGAAACTTAAGAGCCACTATAGTGTGTTGTTGAAAGTCATTTTGGTGTGGTGAACAAATGAGAAGGTCATCTACATTGTAACAGCTTTCCTTCTGGTCCTAAGTCTAGATCTGCCAGGTCCTGTGCTAAGGCCTGTACAAAGAGATGAGGGCTGTCTCTGAATTCCTGAAATAGGCCTGTCCATGTGAAATGGTGATAATTTCCTTCATGGGTTTCTCATGCAAAGGCAAACAGAATTGCAATTTTGTCATCAGTGCAACACAGAAAAAGGCATCTTTCAGTTCCAGAACAGTGAACAGTTGAGCCCTTGGAGCAATCTGTCTGAGAAGCACATAAGGGTTAGTTATGATAGGATGCAATGGGGACCATGGCTTCATTTACTATCAGTAGGTCCTGGACCATTCACCAGATCCCATCCTTTTAACTCACTGAGAAAAATGGAGTGTTACAGAGTTTTTAGTGTTACCCACTAGAAAGGAGCTTGTTAATCATGGGATGTACTTCTCCCTAGCCTCAATTTTAAAAGAATGTTATATTTCATTGGGAAATCTGGCAGGATCCTTAAGTGAAATTACAACCAGGGGTGCCCTATGAGCTGGTCCAAGTATTCCCTTGTCCCAGAGCTGGGGGTTGAGGTCCAGTTCCAAAAATTATGTCTCCCAAGGCTCAAGTGTGTTTTCCTCCCCTAGATTTAGGCATTGCAAGCGTCTTGGGCCAGAAGTCCCAAGAAGAGTTTTTGTGACTCCCAACTTGGGGAGCATGTCCCTTCCTCATGAGGGAATGGGGCATTCAGAGACAACCAGGAAGCTGCGGCTAACTGTTATTCCATACCAACAGCAAAGTGGTATTGGCATGAACCACATTAGTGGGTGGCTTCCTGCAGCTCTGAGAGTGGCACAGGATTGAGAGATGGATCCTGAGTAGGGGATTAAAATGGCAGCCCCAGCTTCTATAATAAAACTTTCAGTCCTACTTACCACTTTCATTTGTACACTTGTCTCCAGTCCCATGGGAACATTCCTCAAAACTAGGATCAGCTGGAGTGGGCTGCTTCAGTCCTTTTGGACCAGCATTTTGTCTTTGGGTTCACCTCTGACCCAGGACCCAGTGGACAAATGTCCCCAAAATTTTCCTGTTGATAACAATCGGGGAAAACTCTTTTAGGTGGTCGGATCCATTTCAGACAATCTTGGGCACAATGCCCAGGCTTTGTGCAAATCCAGCATTTCCTACCTGGTTTACCTTTAGGGGCTTTAATGGACTTCAATGTGTGTCTCTGGAGGGCCGCAATCATTTGGACATGGCTAAATGCCTTTTTCATCTCCTTCTCCAGAGCCTTGGCCTCTCTATTCTGTTCCCTATTGTAATCAGTAGTGGCAATTAGGATCACCTCTTCTAGTGTGGCCCCAGGGTCCTGCTGTGGTAGTTTTTTTCTGTAACTTGATCCTGATATCTGATGTCTATTGGGTCAGGAACTGATTTTTTAGGATGACCTGTCCTTCATAGGACTCTAGATCTAAGATTGTGAATTTCTAGAGAGCATCCTATAGCCTTTCTAGGAATGCAAGAGGGTTTTCCTTGGGACCCTAGGCCACTTTTGATACCTTTTCATAGTTAATGACCCTTTCCTATGCTGTATTTAGTCCTCCTTTCAGATGGAAGATAAATTGGTCTCTTTACCAAGTATAACCTGGGTTTTTTGAACTACTCTTAGGGTCTGAAGTGGGGCCTGCAATTTTCCCCACTGGGTATCTAGAATTACACCTCCAGAGCCCAGTGACCTATTTTCTAGCTTTCCAGATTATTTGACTGTTCTGTGTCTGTCAGAGTCAGTAAGGATCTCCATTACATCCTTCCAGTTTAAGTCAAAAGGTAAAATTTCATGTTAGAAAACATATGTTCAGTGGTTTGGATCATCCCTATAGTTCCCCATTTCTTGTTTGATCTGTTGTAGTTCAAGGAGAAAATGACCTGTGTATCCCCTGAGGCCAAAACTCCTCTTATGTCTCCACTGATGAGTAAATTTTTACATCAGATACTGTCTCCTAGTCTAATTTTTTTTTACTTCTGAGCATGTCCCCACTATACCCAAGTTTGGCCCCAAGTAAGGATGTAATTCTAGATAGATCTCAGGGACCCTTGGGGTCACCTCATGAGGACCTTGAGGTTTTAAATTACTCTGAGGTGGAGTGGAATCTACCTTTATCTGATTTTATTGGGCTCACACCTCTAATAAATATCCAATCCACACTTATGACCTAGCTCTCTGTTATCCCTCAGCCAGAAGATGGTCTGCATGTAAGATATTTCCATTTTTCCTGCTACTTACAAAACAGGTCTAGCTGTAGGATAGTGCTCTAATTTACGCTCCCATTGTCTGCCCAGTGTTTCCCATCCCCACATGGGTATCAGGGCCAAGGGATGTTAAAGAGAAATTCATTTTCCTTCTTATATTTTTGGGGTCAAATAGATCCCAATTACCAAGGATATATCTTAGAGGCATACTCTTTGGGGCTGAGTGTTTCCCCCAGAAACCCCTGTGAGAGCTATCATCCCTGGATCCACAGGTTTGGATATTGCAGGGTGACAATGAAATTTGGCAACCATTCTGGCAGGCTTAAGAGCTGACTATTCTTAGATTAGATCCTGCATATTTTGAAGGACCAACAAATGTCCCTCAAACCCTAAGGTTAGTATAGGTCCTCCCCTAACCAGCTAGGATAGTGGCCCCTGCTACTGGAAAGTTTCACCCTGGTGTGAGTTCTCTGTGCCACACATAAGATGGTTGGGTATATTTAGGCTAGGTTGTTCAGCCCAGGTAGTTCCATTTCATTGGGAAGGGCTTTAAATGGTGATAGATTAACCCTGACCTATTCCCTTTCCCTTGATAGAGGGAGCATGGTTTGTGTCATAATGAGAGAAATTACCCTAAGAGAACACTAGAGGACTGAGAACTTAAAGTTTCCTTTAAAACAGCTCAGAGGTATCAGCTCTGTCAGGGTCTGAGGCAAAGTTTCATTAATAGAAAGAGAAGGCTGGTGGTAATAAGCAACAGTTCCTGAGGCAGGGAGCTACTGTGACTTTGGAACACATCAAGGTCTAGCCCCCAAAAAAGTAAGTCAGTTACCTCCATGGCCACTCACCCCTTCACAGAGGGTTTCAGACCGAGGAGTAAGAGGAGAAAAAGTAAAGGATAAAAGGTGAGATTACAGTTGCAGACAGGTTAAATTAATTTTAATTTGCCCAGAGACAGGCAAACCTCCTGCTGAGCCTCCCTTCACCAGAAATAATAGAAGACAAAGAATTTTGGGAAATTAATTGTGTCAGACATGCCCAATAATTTGTGCCCCCCTAAAAGAAGCATTCTAACTGCTGCTGGAATTTCAAGAGCTGTAAGAACCTGGATTTGTTTCATCACGGGACATCACACACGACCCCAAACAAGCCAACACTATTGAGACAGGAAATATGCAGCTCTAGATGTGGCCTGCCCCCTGTGCTTGCTGAATGGACACCCCACTTTCCAAGTTCCAATGGGCTAGGGAGCCCTAGGAGACAGCCCACACTCAGCACCAACACCCATGTGGGTGGTTCCTGGGAGCAGGCCTGGCTGGATACAGCAGCAGAGAGCCTGCCTAGTTTTGCCCAACAGCACAGAGGCCTCATGGCCTGGGTGGATAGAGCAGTGGTTGTGGCAGGAAAACCTCAGCCCCATCAACAGTACCCACACCAAAAATCTCTCTGGAGATCCTGAACACTCCTCCCCTTCTCATGCCCCATGCAGAAATGAAAATCAATTATCACAGATGAACAACAGAACATGATATATCCTCAAGATTCTCAGAAAGCTAGGATCCCTTAAATGGGTCTTTGTGGGAGATTGATGATGACTCAGGTCACTGCACCACAAAAATCAGGTTCCTCTGCTCTTCAGTTTTTCTCTCTTACCTCGCCTACATGCAAGGATTTAGTGATACAAGCTGAAAAAGTGCTGTAGATGCACTAAAATAACATCAGGGAATTTTGTTGCTCAAAGACAGAGGTAGGCAACTTGAATGCAGGTTGCTTTGGCCTGCAGGTGATGTAGCCACACAGAGGTAGACCTAAGGTTTGCTACAACAGGATTGAAGGCAGGCATTCTCTTCAGGCAAAAGCTGCTCAGGACATAAGCATTTCTGGTCAAAGAAAAGGTCCCTCTGGACCAACACCACCGTGTATCAACTCTGACCTCACCCACTTCCAAAGAATCCTTCTGGTACCTCGCCCCAAGTGAGAAATGCTCCTGCTCATTGTTGCAGAGATCCAAATCAAGGGCCAGTCAGCACTGTGCAGCAAAGGGTAGGGAAGATTTCAAAGAGAGTGAGCTGTCTCTGGGGGCAGTTTCTGTTTGACCTTATAAACTTCTACCAAGACCTGTTTGGGGACAACTATTCTCTTGTAACATACTCCCTTATTTCTGGCCCCAACCCCTCTGCACTGTGCATGCTTGCATAAGAGCTGAGAGGTGGTGTTGTGATGTGTTCTCATCCTCTGATTGGTTCCAGTGTAATGCCTTATTTGCATGTGGAAAAGGTTATAGGCACTGGTCCTAAGAGTATTACTCAAGTACCTGCATGTTTCTTCATTGTTGGGTCCCTGGTCCTCATCTCACTGAAAACTTCAGCCCAGGATTGCTCAAGGAATTTATAAACAAGTTTGACTTTTTCTACGTGAGTGTGTTTATTCAGTGCGTTGTCTGATTGGTCAGTGAGACATCAGGAAGCCAAGGTGTGTGGTTGTTACATGGCCTGTGTCCACCACTGTGAGGCTGGGGCTGTGGTCCCACTTCAGCTGTGAAGGTGTCTGCAGGCTGCAGCAGAGTGACCATGCAGACCCCACCATATGGGCTCTCAGGTTTTATCACAGTGTTTGGTCCAGCCAGCCACACAGGGAATTCTCAGATTAGATTGGAGGACTCTAGATTAGACTAAATTGAGGAATTTAGGTTAGACTTTAAGATACTGATAAACTTTCACATGCTGCCATACAGGGTACAAGATTTGGGTTTCCAAGGTCAAGACTTCCCTGAATTAGCCTAGAGGGAGAGACATAGGGACAGTGTGATTTAGTGCTGAGTGAGGGCGTTCTCCAAACTGTGTGTGCTGGGGATGTGGGGTGGGGATGTGGCTTGAGGGTGTGGGGTGGAAGGGTAAGGTGTGGGAGTGGGGGGTTCATGAAATCAGTTCACTGAACCAAGAACAGCATTAAAAAATAACGTAAAGTGAGGCATTTCCCACTGTGGCTCAGTGGGTTACGAACCCGACTGGTATCCTTGAGGATGCTGGTTTGATCCCTGACCTTTATCAGTGGGTTAAGTAACTGGGATTGCCATGAACTGTGGTGTGGTTTGCAGATGTGGCTCAGATCTGGGATTGCTATGGCTGTGTCATAGGCTGGTAACTGTAGCTCTAATTCAACCCCTAGCACAGAAACCTCCTTACACAATGGGTATGTTCCTAAAAAGGAAAGGTAATACTACTACTAATAATATAATAATAATAATAATAATAATAATAATAATTAATAAAAGAAGATAAAATGACAAAGAGTATCATAGTCAGTCTGAATATCTGAGTGTACTGAGAAATGCAGGAAAGATAGGATGAAGAAGAGATGAACTTTGTCTTTAACTACAGAGGTAACATGTAAAGGCTATTTTAAGGCAGTTGGTTGCCACATTTTAGGATTGGGCTCATTAAGGCAAACCCCATAGCAGATGACCACATGGCACTGCTCACAGCTGACCCCCTCCAGAAGGAAGGATTCGTCTCATCCACAAGGGGTCACACCTCCTGAGAACCCCCAGGTCCAGCCCCTTCTCAACAGGGTCAGCTGCAGTGAGTGTCACCCCCAAGGTCATGGCCCTCTGCAGGAGGCTATGTGCAGCACATGGGTGCAGGGTATGGCCATCACACTCCATCCAATATAACTTAGAAGGGTCACCGTGCCTTACAGCTACCCGTGATGGTGGCCTTCATCCACCCTGCAGGGCACCCCAGCCCACCTGCTGCCCAAATCTGTGTCCCTCCCCTCCCTTCTCATCCCTCCCAGAAGATGCCCCCCAAGGGTTACCCCTGGTGAACATCCTCCTCACCACACTCCATCACAAACCCCACTTCCCTGAGGACAGCATCTGCCATAGCTGGCACCAGGAATGGTGGCAATGAGAAAATCCTGAGATAGGATCAGGACCGTGATCACCCACTGCCTTATGGCAGCACAGAACAGGGGCCCTTGTCAGCTTGAGGTGCAATGGATGAACCTACCTGTTGGTTGGTGGGCTCTTGGAGGGAGGAGTTACAATTTGGTGTTTGAGAATACAGGGATGCAGAGTCTGTGCACAATGGAGTTTGAAGCAGTTTCTAACCAATCAGATATATGGAGGCAGAGGGACAAATTGACAATGAAAAAGAGGTGTGAAAGCTAAGGGCTGCTTGGTGAATGGAAGGCCCTTGCTCTTGGTGAATGGATCTAAGACCTAGAGACCAGCCAACTTGGGGACTGGGAGATGATCTGGGACACAGTGGGATCCTGGCATGGATGGGACATTGGGGTGATGCACCCCAGATCTTGCACTTCCAGGTTCCCTGTACTCCCTGAGTATGCAGGATGTCCCTACCAGTCCCAAATCCATTGTGGTAGCAGTGCCCCCTTGCTTAGACATAACACAGAGACTTCCATTCTGTATGCACGTCCCCATCCCCAGGTCGCCAGTGTCTGCCTGGGAACCCTCCCTTGATTGCCAAGACAATGACAAAGGTCTTCAGAACATAACCCAGCCAGAGACCTCTGACCTGACAGCAGGAAAAAAGTGACAGAGCCCACCAATTCCAGGAAAAGTCCAGAGAGTTCCATGGGGTTGTGTGATGATGAGATCACTGGGGTGGAACTGAGTGTGGAGAAAGAAGGGTCTATCATCTCCTTGGGAGCACTCTCCCAGGATAAAGGATGCATCCCCTACCAGGGACCTCAGGAGCTGGTGCAAACAGGATGCTAGGGAGGCTCCTATAAGCATGGGAAACTGTGGGATGGAAATCCTATGAAATCAGATTGTTATGAACATTATACAACTACAGATGTGATAAATTCATTTGAGTAATAAAAAAATGAAAGAAAAAAATAAAGAGGTTTGTAAAAGACATGAGAAGGCTAGTTACACAGGAATGCTGGGGCAGATGTTCTCTGTGATCCCTGAATCATCCAGTGGTGACCATTCAGTGCAGAAGCCAAGCCCACACCACTCCCTGTGGCAGGGACTGTGCTTCTGAGCATCAGGGCTTCCCCAAGGACCCCAGGAGCTGATGTTATAGATGCCACTACCAAAGTGAGCTCACTCATTGTGGTGGGCAAGTTGGGACCCGACATAGCTGAGAGGAAGTAGACACAGGATGGTGGAGTTACCCCATGAAAGTTGAGATCCCTCTTCCAGGTTCCAGGCCTAAGCTCGTGTTCCTACCTGAGACCCAGGGCCTTTAGGTGAGGCCAGGTTCCCACAGTAAGACCCAGCCAACCTACAGCCAAGGTACATGGCAAAGATGTGCCAAACTTGAGGGAATGCATATTAACGTGACATGGGGATATTCAAGGGTCTCAGAGTGTCTGCTGGGACACAGTCCCCCTTCCTTCCCAGGCACACCTGGGGCATCATTCCCAGAGGAGCCAAACAACCATGATCCACCCCATTTGGATTTTATATTTCCATTTATTTCTGAATGATTTCTGTCTTTACTGGCCCATAATTCTCTATTGGCTTTCACTGTCTCTAGAACATTGTAGATTACACCATGTTAATTTCTGGGTTTCATTATTTTTTGCCAACCTATCATCAGATAGGTAATGTGCTTTTATTCTCTGGCTACAGGTTTTAGTTTATGTATCTTTTTTTTTTCATTTTTTTAAGTTTTATTGAAGTAGAGTTGATTTACAATATTGTGATCATTTCTGCCGTACAAGAAAGTGGTTCAGTTAAGCAGGTACACATATCTGTGCTCTCTCAAGATCCTTTCCCACTTAGATTATCATAAAGTATGGGGTAGGGTTCTCTGTGCTATACAGCAGGCCTCTTTTGGCCAAGCATTCCATACACCTCAGTGTGCATATGCCAATCCCAAACCCCCAGTCCAGCCCTCCCCCAGCTGTCCCCTTTAGAAATCATAAGTTTATTTTCAAAGACTGTTCCTGTTCTGCATATAATTTGATTTATATCTTTTTTTTTATTTAGGTTCCACATATAGTGATATCATAAGATGTTTGTCTTTCACTGTCTAACTTCAATTAGTATGATAATTTCTTAGTCCATCCATCTTGCTTCAGATGGCATTATTTCATTCTTTTTAATGGCTGAGTTATACACAATTGTACATATGTACCACAACTTCTTTATCCATTCCTCTCTTGACGGGCATTCAGGTTGCTTCCATGTCTTGGCTATTGTAATTAGTGCTGCAATGAACATTGGGGTGCACATATATTCTTGAATTATGGTTTTCTACAGAGAGTTTCATTTCATTTTTTTAATGAATTCACCTACCCTAAAATGTCTCCATTTTGAAACAATGTTTTATAATGTGTGAACCCCTGTCACCAACCAAACCAAGGCATAGAATATGTGTCACCTCCCACCTTGTCACTTTCCCTTTGTAATCCCTTTCCTGCAATCATTAGTCCACCTGATCAGATATTAATTGCCATTGGTTCCTTCTACTTGCTCTAGAGCTCCATACAAATCACACAATGTATAATAATTTGTTTTTAATTTTTTTTAGCTCACAACTCTGTTTTGTGATTCATTCCAGTTCCCTCATGAATCTGCCACCTGTTCCTTTGATCACCCAGTGGTTTTCCATTATATGAACAACTTTTCCACCCCATAACATGTGGATGGATATTTCAAAGCCTGAGTTGTTCACATTTTTGACTATATAAAGTTGCCATAAACATGGACTATGTGTTTTATTTTTTTAAATATACATATACTCTTATTTCTCTTGGGTCGGGGGAATTGCTCTGTTACAGTACACAGTAGGTTGTCATTGTTCTCAGATTCTATATTTGTTAATTCACCAGTGTAACTCTTGTTGTAGAAAACCAAGGTGGTTTTTGTTCAGTCCAGGTGAAACCTTCCTAAATCTCAAATCCTCCAAGGTCCTACAGGGACAAGTTCTGGCTGCATTTAAAGTCACTGGGCTCAGGAGGGGAAGAATATCACCCCTCGGAGCCTCTCACATCTATTCATCATGTCAGTGTTTGGGCTTCAGTTCAGCCTGCAACAACCTTAAATGGTGAGGTGGGGCTTTCACAACAGAAACACAGTAACAGGCATGCTATCTTTCCATCTCTAATATCTGTCACAGAAGAACAATGAATATATCCTTGGGACAAAACAAATGCCCACATCTCACTGCCAATAGTCAAGGCTCATGTTCTGACCCTTCAGGACACCTCCCCTTGCCTTGCTTTGGCTCAGGAAGGGCAATAAGTGGGACCATTCTGGGATAGAAAGGATGCCACTTTTCAAGTTGGGAAAAATTCACTGGAACTATTACTCTCAAACTGCTTCTTTGAACATCCTGTGTTGGGAAGTTTTCTGGTTTCCTTCTGCATATGCTAAATGTGGTCTTCTGTGAAGTTCTGCACAGAGCAATTTCAATATTTTTTGGTTGTCATATATTTAGTAATTTTAGTTACATATGAAATGTTACTTTAATTATGTGAAATAGTTTTTAACTGCTAATTTTTAATTTTTTGTAAAATTTATGTTATTTTTAATTAAATATAGTTGATTTACAATGTTTCACAAAAAAGTGATTCAGCTATATTATATATGTAATTGTGTATATATAGAAACTATTTATTTTAAATTAAAGCACTTGGGTAATTTTTATGACCACATGTAACAGGTTTTTAGTATACTACTTTAATTCGCATTTATTCCAAAAAATATAATTTCTATTTTTTAAATTTTCATGTCAAACAAGAAAGAACTAATTGAAAATACTATTCAATTTTTTTCATCTTTTTAGCATTAACATCTATTTTCATTGCACATCATAAATTACTACTAACTTTTTTGATATAGGAATATACTTTATATATAAAATATATTTATATATTAAAAAACAAAAATACCCAGGGAGAATTAGCCCTTAAAATGCAAATGTAAAATAGCCATTCAAGTTTAAGGAATAAATATAAAAGAGGAATAGGAGCATAAATATTGAGAGAAAGTGGCAACCAGCAGCTCTGTCCCTCATCCCAACCTGTGCTTTTAATGGGTAAATTGCATCCATGGCTATGGAACTAGAGCAAAATTACATAGCTTCTCTCCTTTGCTTCTCAAAGTCCAGCTTCATATCTAAGTAAATAGGTGATAACTGGTAATAGAAGAAAAACATTGACAGTAAAAAAGGAAAATAAATCAAATAAAAAGAGACAATTTGTATTCAAACAAACACCTTGAATTTTATTTCCAATAGTCTGAGACAGGCAAAATCTCATATACCAGGAAGGTAATAGGTTTGTTCTGGTGAATTCCATTCTCTCTGTCTTTTTCATTGTTCTGTCCAAGGAGAGGTGAATGCAGCAAGTCATACCTCCCTGCAGAGCTGTAAAGCCATACAGAAGCCTGCTTTTGAGCAGAACAAGCACTGGACCACTGGATGACAGGCCATTATCATTGAGGCCCTATCAGCCAGATGTGCCCTTGGATTCTAAACCAGAAATGGTCTCTGGACACAAGGCTTTTAACCTGTTTGGCTCAAGACAGCCTATCCTTCCTCTCTCAGAAGAAATACATGGGTGCACGCCCCTTGTAGGATTATAGCTCATGGGTCTGCCTGGCCCATAGTGTCAGGGGAAGGGGGACGATGTTGCCAAAATTGCAGGCAGGGTTGTGGGCCCACCTTCAGATGTGCATCCTTCACAAAATACTCGCCAGATATTCCAATGGGGCAAAGACCCCTAAGTGTGAGAAACAGCTGGTTTCCACAACTTCCAAGGGACCTTTCAATAGTAAGTCTCAGTCCTAGTTGTCCCCAGGGTCTCTGTTTGTTAAAACCACCCCCAAAGAGCATGTGGTTAATGCCCAGCCTCATTACCCTAGAAACTTCCTGGTGTGGCTAAATGATAGGTTTTTTTGTTTGTTTGTTTTTTGTTTTTTTCATTTGAAACAGACACATATATACATATATTCATATTACTATAATTTTACCTATTATATTCACTCTCACCTAAACTTATTTTTTTTACCAGATAGCTGTACCTATGAGCCTCAGTAAAGCTGGCCACACAATGAGACTGGGTCCTAACTGACTCCTGCCCTGGACCTGGACCAAACCTACAAAGGGAACATCCAGGATCCCTGGCAGAAGTTTATTTCCTCCTTGGAGGATAGGGGTCAATGGACATGGGAGGAGTTGTGTCTCCAATATGGGACCACCCCTGCTTAGTGGAGAGATTCAAGAAGACAGGTGGGCCTCTTTCCATAGGAATGCAGCCAGGGTGGGAAGGACAATCTCAGCTTTGGGATCCCATGACCAGATGGTCCTTGGGCTGGTCACTGCTTTAAACATGTTTTATGGAATACTACTCAGCCATAAAAAACAACAAAATAATGAGATTGCAGCAATACAGATGCAACTAGAGATTGTCATACTAAGTGAAGTAAGTCAGAAAGAGAAAGACAAATGCCATTTAATACCACATCCATGTGGAATCTAAAATATGACCCAAATTAACCTATCTTCAATACAGAAAGAGATATAGACATGGATAACAGACTTGTGGTTTGTCAAGGGGGAGGATATTGGAGGAGGATATTGGGGGAGGGATGGATGGAGTTTAGGTTTAATACTTGAAAACTATTATATTTACAATGGATAGACCACAAGATCCTACTATATAGCACAGGGAACTATATTCAATCTCCTGGGACAGACCATGATGGAAAATAATATAGAAATATATTATATATACACATATATAGCAACCCAGATACTTAACCCACCAAGCAATGTCAGGGATCCAACCAACATATTTATGGACATTATGTCAGTTTCTTAACCTGATGAGCCACAACAAAATCTCCAAGGAGGAAATTCTGCTATGGTTGTATACAACATGAATGAACCTTGAGGACATTAGCTCAGTGAAATAACCCAGACACAAAAAGCACAAATCCTATAAGATCCCACTCATATGAGGTCCCTAGATGAGTCATATTTTTAGAAACAGGAAGCAGAATGTGGGGCTCAGGGGCTGGGGAGGGCATGGGGCAGTGAGTGTTGAATGGGAACAGACTCTCAGTTTGGGATGATGAAAATGTTCTGGAGGTAGATGGAGGTAATTGAGGCCAAACAAGGTGAAAACACTTAAGCCAACTGAGCTGTCACATAAAATGGTTAAGACAATAATATGTATGGTACATCCACCTGAGCACAACTTAATAAATTATAAATGCAAAACAAGTGTTGTCATATCAATTTTCACTACACCCTTCACTTATCAGTTACTATTTCCCTCCCACCCTTCAAGTCTTTGCTCAAGTGCCACCTTCTTGGACGGGTGGGTCCACCCTGACCACCTATTTAAAAACACATCCACCCCTCACTCCCAGACCACTAATTCAGCTCTCATTTCTTCCTGGACCACACATGTGCCTCTTCATTATCTCTCTTACTGCATCTCCTCTGGTTAGAACTAAAAACAAGTGTGGAGGAGGAAGGAACAAATGAAGGTGAGGGTGAAAATTAATGAAAAATAGAAAAATATAGTAAAATTATTAAGACCCAAAGTTGATTATTTGAAGGTCAATAAAATTGACAAAGTTTTAACTAAAGAATTGGGGGGAAGGAGAGGAAATACTCAAATCATCAAACTCAGAAATGAAGAGAGGGAAATTCTACCAGCCTCATAGGACTACAAAGGAATGCTATGAACAACTGTGTGACAATAAATTAGATGGCTACGGAAAATGAACAGATTTCAGTGAGATGCAAACCAACCACCAGACTCAAGAAGAAACAGAAGATCTGACACACCCAGAGCAATGAGAGAATTGGGTTTACAAAATTACAACTTCACTCAAAGAGAAGCTCAGACCCAGGTAGAGTCACTGGCAAAGTCTACCAAACACTGAAAGAAGAATTAATATAGTAAAATGTACATGCACACCAATGTTCATAGCAATACCATACACAATAGCCAAGACATGGAAACAACCTAAATGCCCATTAGCATATGAATACATACAGATGTGGTTCATATATACAATGGAATATTATTAAGTCATAAAACATGAAATACTCAATAAGGTCAGCATACAGAAAACCAAATCAAAAAAGAGGAAAGCAATATAAGAGACCTATGGGATAATATAAATTGGGCCAATCTATGCATAATAGGAATTCCAGAAGGAGTAGAAAAAATAAGGGAATGGAAAATATAGTTGAAGAAATTATCACTGGAAACTTCCCAAATTTAAAGGATACTGGGTTCAAGATACAGGAAGCACAGAGGGCCCCAAACAAATTGAACCCAAATAGACCCACACCAAGACACATTATAATAAAAATGGCAAAAGTTAGCGATAAAGAGAGGATCCTAAAGGCAGCAAGAGAAAAGCAGAATGTTACCTATAAGGGAACCCCCATAAGATTATCAGCTGATTTCTCTGCAGAAACACTACAGGCCAGGAGGGAATGGCAAGAGCTATTTAAAGTGCTAAAAGGAAAAAATATGCAACCTAGAATACTCTATCCAGCAAGAATATCATTTAAAATAAAAGGGGAAATAAATTTTTTTCCAACAAACAAAAACAAAAAGAATACAGCAAAACAAAACCCAGGCTAAAAGAAATACTGAAAGCACTTCTCTAAACCAAAAAGAAAGGAAGGAAAGGGAAGAAAAAAGAAAAAAAAAAGAAGAAGAGGAAGAACTAGGACTGAGGAAACTGCAATCAGAGAGCAGTCACTCAAATAAGCCAGCATACAGATTTAATCATGAACATGCTTCAAACAAAATAAAATTAAAAAGAAAAAATATGTCATCAAAATCATAAAATGTGGGCAAGGAATATTAGGAAATAAATAGACCATTTTTGTTTGTTTGTATGTTTCTCTTCTTAATTTTAATATAGTAATGAAATGTTTGAACCTACAGGACCATCAGGCTAAAACACACTATTATAGGAAAGAGTTGGCATACTTAAAAAATAGGGCAACCACAAGCCAAAACCAAATATTGCAATCACAAAAAATGAAAAAAAAAGAAAAAGCAAAAAAACGCTCAAGCAGATAATAACAGGAGACCATCCAAAAAAAAAAAAAAGGAAGAATGGAGAACCATAGAATCAAATGGAACACGAGGTTAAAAATGGCAATAAATAATCATCTATCAATTATCACTTTAAATGTCAATGGACTGAATGCCTGAATCAAAAGACACAGAGTGGCTGAGTGGATAAAAAGGCAAAAACCTTCAATACGTTGCCTCCAAGAAACTCACCTTATGACAAAGGGCACATATAGATTGAAAGTGAAGGGGTGGGGAAAATATTTCATGCCAATAGACATGACAGAAAAGCAGGAGTTGCAATACTCTTATAAGACAAAATAGACTTTAAAACAAAAGACATAAAGAAAGACAAAGAAGGACACTACTTAATGATTAAGGGATCCATCTAAGGAGAGGATGTTACTATCACCAACATATATGCCCCAAATATAGGAGCACCCAGATACATACAACAAATATTAACAGACATAAAGGGAGATATTGATGGGAATACAATCATAGTAGGAGACCTTAATACCCCCCTCACATCAATGGA
>CM052694.1:23813256-23837801 GCA_028533215.1 Babyrousa celebensis | reverse complement strand
GGGAAATGCAAATAAATACTGCAATGAAGTACCACTTCACACCAGTCAGAATGGCCATTAGTAAATCTACAAATAACAAATGCTGGAGATGGTGTGAAGTAAAGGGTACCCTCCTACACTCTCAGTGGAAATGTAAATTGGTACAACCACTATAGAAAACAGTATAGGGGTGCCTAAGAAAACTAAATATAGAACTACCATATGAACCAGCAATCCCACTCCTGGGCATATGTCCAGATAAAACTTTCACTGAAAAAACGCATGCACCCCTATATGCATTCTAGCACTATTCACCACAGCCAGGACATGGAAACAACCTAAATGTCCATCAAAAGATGAATGGATTAAGGAGATGTGGTACATATACACAACGGAATACCATTCAGCCATAAAGAGAATAAAATAATGCCATTTGCAGGGACATGGATGAAGCTAGAGACTCTCCTACTAAGTTGATAAGTCAGAAAGAGAAAGACAAATATGACATATCACTTATTTTTGGAATCTAATATATGGCACAAAGGAACATACCTACAGGAAAAAATCATGGACATGGGGAATGGACGTGTGTTTGCCAAAAGGGAGGAGGAGGGGGAGGGAGTCGGATGGACTGGGAGTTTGGGGTTAGTAGATACAAATTCTAGCACTATAACATGTGGAGTGGATAAGCAATGAGATCTTGCTCTATAGCACAGGGAACAATATCTATCACCAGTGATGGAACATGATGGAGGATAATGTGTGAAAATGTGTGAAATATAAATATAACTGGGTCACATTGCTGTACAGCAGAAATTGAAAGAACATTGCAAATCAACTATAATAAAAATATTTTTAGAAAGTAAATGAGAAAAGGTTTTGTTTCAGTATAAAAAGGAAGTCAAGTTAAAGGAAAACATTAGTGAGAATTCATTTTAAGAATGGTCCTATTACTGAATCAGGTCTGGCCAGTCAAAAAAATCAACGCCAAAGACAGAGAAACATGTTGACTGAAGGGAAAATTACTTTTAATCAGACTGCTGGCAATCTGAGGACATGGTGGACTCTGTCCCCAAAAACTACCTCCGAAGATTCTGCTTGGACATGAAAGTTTTTAAAGGGAATGACTGAAATAATCTCATTCAATCATTGATATAGGGGGTCAAAGTCCTCACCATCCCCACTGAGTCCAGGCTTTTAGCCTCCCACTGATCTTTCTTTAGTGCAGACAGTTTTTTTCTCCATATTACCAAAAGGGAGATTAGGGAAGAGACCTGGTCATCTGTTAATTACTTATTCTTCATTTCTAGTTCTTTAAGCTACAGAAAGAACTAACAGATTAGCCAAAGTATTGTGCCATCAAAGGATTCTACCCCTAGCCTGGGAATCTCCATATGCCATGGGTGCAAGCCCTAAAAAGGCCAAAAAAAAAAAAAAAAAAGCGAAAGCTGTGCTAGGGCTGAAGATGAGTTGAGCATGGGGTGCCTGGTTTAAGGTTAGTGACAAGATCCTGGGAACATCTGCAGATGCAGTCAAAAAAATATGAAATAAGGTTAGTGACAAGACAAAGGGGCTTCATGCAGACATCTTCTTGCAAAGAGCTCTTTTCTGCCCTAAGCTGCTTACAATCCTTAAGCTTCTTCTGTTTTTATTTTAGTCTCATGAAACAGTATTAAAGCTATTGAAACTATGGATCCTCTATGAAAACCAAGGTGCCCACACAAAATCAGATGGCAAAATACTCAACAAAACAATATATGAGGGGCTCATAGCAGGCTCTAAGGATAAGAACTCTTGTATTTGTGTCAGCCCTTTCCCTCATCTGAAAATTCCCCTAAATTTGTGTCTGGTGAGCAGATTGCTTGCTTTTTTTTTCATTTTTTGAACAAGTTACAGATCTGTAAAGTATAGCCTGAAAGATCAATTGAAATTTCAGTAAGTTTTTTGCCCTGGACAATTTCAATCAGTTGAAATTCAAACACCGGTACTAAAAACAGACAAGACTGTGTATGGCACACTATTATGAGCAAACACGTTGCAACTTGTGGGCCTCAGTCTGAAACTTTACTACAATCTCGTTTGAATAAAGAAACACAAATATTTACTTCTGGTTTGGGTATGAGCCTATTTTCTCAAACTCTGATTATGGAGGGACTTCCTCTTCAAGTAAATCTCAGGAGGATTCAAGAGCAGTAGAAATAAGTGTGAAATTGGGAATCACCATCCTCAGAATTAATTGGAACACCTGGGATCAGAAAGCAAATCACATGCCTCCGTTTTATTCCTCATTGTTTCAAATTACTGTTTGTGGAGGGCACACATGAAATTTCAATTTGAAATTTTTGTGGTTATCTGGTATTTTGTTTTCTTTTTCTTTTATACTGAAACTCTCTCCTCTTCAATATCCAGAACTCTTATCAATGTCCTTCCTGATGAACATCCATGTCTTGGACAGGGTCAGACATGAGCAGGAATGTGAAACAGAGAAGGTGAAAGGCAAACACCTTTCATGTAGGCAATTTAATTGATTCCTCAAAATAAACCTTAGAAGTAGGGACTCCAACCCACACTTTCAGCTAAAGAACCAGTGGTTCCACTAGAGGAACAATAAACCATGTGACATATGGTTTTTGAAAAGGACAGGGTAGGATTTGAATTTGCACCTTCACATACCCAGTTGACTAGTTTTTCAGTTGCAATTAGCTGCCATCTCTCAATCTAAAGTCACTGATTATATTTGATCCATTCACCATTTAAAAAAATATTTCATTAGCTTTCCCCCAGTCAGTTCTTTCCTTATCCCCATCAGATTCACATATGTCCTAGCACTAACTAAAAGGCTCAAACTGAAATCTGTCTTCTCCAAAGATCCTTTCTTTCCCCCCACAGAACTGGGTATGGCTTCCATCTTCCATGCTGTCTTACCACTCTGCACCACTGCTGGCTAACACACTCTGTACTAATAACCTGCTAATATTTCAGTTGCCATCACTAAATCACAAATTCTTGTGATCAAGGACTGTGATCTCCACAACTAGCAGACACCCTGGAGAGAGTAGTTGATCTTGCTGAATAATGTAAGGAGTGTGTAATATGCATTTAATTCAGGGAATGCACACAATGTGTGGTTATCCTCTTTCAGATAACTTTGTTTATTACTGAATGCTTTTCTTCATTCCTCAAAACTGAAACTCTGTAGGGAAATGATATGGGATGACAGACGCTCTTGTTTCAAAACCAGAAAACCAGAGCAAAGACAACAAATGGGGATAATAATTAGATGGAGGTAATAGGCATTAAATACTCAAGATAAGTCAGGCATTAGCCTGATGACTATACGAGCATTAGCTGAAAGAATCCTCACAAACTTTCTGGGTTGGTAGTGTTATTACCTTAATTCTATAGAGGAAAAACTGAAGCAAGTAGAGGTTAATTAACTTTGTCTGGTATATATAGCTAATAAATTGTGAGGTTGAGATTCATATAGGCCAGTCAAGAATCTCTGATATCACATTGTTTAGAAAAGAAATGTGAAAATTTCACACAACACTGTGCACTCTCTGGATATAGTGGCCTTCATTCAACCAGCAATTCATTCATTTATCCATATAGTTATCAAATATCCAGGGGCAACCTTCTATTTGCCACAATACGATAAAGTCAGAGAGTGTAGGAGAAAGCCAAAAGATGGTTTGTGTCCTTAAAGTGATTCAACTTCATGGTGGGAAGAATGAGGTGTAGCAGTTGTACTATCAGGTTTTAGATTATCAAGAGTTAGTGAAAGGCTTGTTGGAAAGTGAGAGGTAGTAGAGCGTGCAATACTAAAATAGCTATAATGCAAAGGGCATAGTGATTTTTAACTTGATATATGATTGCTGAGAACCATCTATATTTTAGCTTTGGAGGAAAATGCTAAATTTAATCATTGAGTAAAACCAGACATACACCTGGCCCTTATGAAGTCGACAATCCCGAGTATAACATAACATTGAATCAGTCAAAAGTGTAATGTTAAATGTGGACAGTTCTACAAAGTTATATGCTATTGTGAGAATGTACACTAAGAAGACAGGACTTCAAGGGATCAGCCAAGGAGGCACTGAAAATGCAAAAGGATAAATATGACTAAATCCCAACAAAGACAAAAACTGAAACTGACAATCAGCAAATTAAAGAAAAAAAAAGTCAGGGACATAACAAATAATCTGATAGTGTAACCATATGTATAACCAAACTACATGAAGGCAGAAAATGAAATATTCATAAGTCCTGAAAACATTTATTAATCTACATTCATAATCATACCAAAATTAATTCTTCTTTGAGAGTGAAAGTTAAGACAAGAAATTCTCAGACAAGTGAAAACATAAAAACTCTCACTGAAGGCAACGATTAAGTTTTTTTATCACACAGAAGAAAACTAAGCCATGAATGAGGGAGGATTGGGAACAAAGAGAAGAGTGAGAGAGTAATAGACAACACTCACTAAAGTTGAAGGAGCATTGACATTGGATAAATATTAAATAAAAGTACAATTGTAATTATATATAATATATAATATCTAAGGTTAATTATTAAATAATTTATTATATGAAATTTATAGCTGAAATGACAGCATATAAAATAGAAACAGCACATACCAAGATTAAAAATATTCTAAGTTCCTTCTGTCATTTCATAGCAAAGTAGATCTACTGATAAACAGATATTTAAGAATGAATATTAAAACTTAAGAGAATTTATTGAAATCAAATGTGTAATCAAGCATGAATTTAAAAAATGAAAGAAACTTATAAATTACAATTTAATTCAGAGCTGTTAAAGAATAACAAGGCATAGAGAAAATTTGTAAAAAGCACAAAATAAGTTGTTATAAAGTATTCCAAAGTATATTATTAATAGTAAAATAAGGAACCTCATGATTAAAAAGACTCAGGGCCTGAAAATAAAAGGGTGTTATGCTAAGGGAAATAAGTCAGAGGAAAAACAAATATTGTACAATATCATTATATGTGAAATCTAAAAACAAAATAACAAAATAGTGACTGTAACAAAGAGATATATTTACAGATATAGAGAAGAAATTAGTGGTTACCAGTGGAGTGCCTGTCATGGCTCAAGGGAAACAAATCTGACTAGTATCCATGAGGACACAGGTTTGATCCCTGGCCTTGCTCAGGGGCTTAAGGATCAGGCATTACTGTGAGCTGTGGTGTAGGTCACAGATGTGGCCCAGATCCTGCACTGCTGTGGCTGTGGTGTAGGCAAGCAGCTACAGCTCTGATTTGACCCCTGGCCTGGGATGAGGTCATATGCTGTGGATGAGGCCCTAAAAAGACAAAAAAAAAAAAAAAGAAAAAAAGAAGTAAACTAGTGGTTACCAATGGGTAGAGAGAAGGGAGAGGGAAAATAGGGGGATAGAGAATTAAGGAGTAAAAACTACTAGGAATAAAACAAATGGGCTACAATGATGTATGGTACACCACAAGAATGTATCCACTATTTAATAATAACTACAAATGGAGTATAACATTTAAAAATTGTGAACCACAGTGTTCTACATCTTAAACTTATATAATATTGTCAATCAGCTATACTCCAATTTAAAAAGGGTAGAAATATGTATAATATGTAACTAAAAACAACTAAAAAATAATGCTGAAGATCTATAAATATTAAACTAGATGTTTAGATTTAAGCATTAGAGATGGGTTAGAAACTGTAAATGATAAAAGGAATAGCACTATTTTATTACTTGACATGAACAAATAATTTAGCCTCAATTGTTTAAAGGGAAAAAATACAAATCCACAAACATTTCTCTCAGGTTTTATACATGAAACAATAAAATATTTGTAGGGGTGCTGAAGATCTGAAGGAAAAAAAAAAAGATCAAATAGATTGACCTAATTGAACCCTGCTCTGTTCAACTTCCATCACTTCTGAGAATTTTCTGGCACCATAGGGTTCCCCAATGTGAATGACTCAAGAGAAAAAGGGCTCCATGACATGGAGTGATGTGCAATATCTGAGTTTCTAACATATCTGAAACAAAAGTGGCATTGTGTGAAAATATTAATGTTTTGTTATGATTATGCTAGTGCTCTTCATATGAATTTCTGTATTTCTCTGCTTGTTGGAAATAGTTCATAACCAAAAATAAAAGGTGAAACCACAAAATCAGTGCTAAGATATGGATGCATATTGGTTAAGAAATAAATGGAGCATTTTAAAAAACTTAGGAAGTTTGCCATTTTCATCAAAACCCTATGAATGAGGATCCCATTAGAAAACCACTATCGTCTAAAGATACTATTTGGAGTAATAACCTGACATCCCTCACAATTGTCATTGATACATAATTGGAATAAAGAGGAAAAAATGCACATGCTACAGTGGACAAGTTTCTGGAAAATTGTTTGGAAATCATTAAGCACTGAAAATCAAAATTGACATTACTGTAGCATCATTTGGTAATTCTCTCTTTGATAACTTAGTACTCACAAGAGTACTGTAGATAAAATTACCTGTCATTTACTGATTTTATGGAGCAATAATGTTTTCTGGCTTTGTCTTGGATTTCTATGTAGTATTTCATTTAAATACACTGAGGAAAACCAAGCTAATGATTGGACACTCTTCCAGGTCTCATAAAGACAAAATCTTACCAGTGAAAAAAAGTGATTTGTAAGATTCTCAGAAATTGGTCAGGGAATACGCATATACAGCATACCTCTGTGATTAAAATATCTACCCTATTTGACAAACAATGTCTTTTGAACGACTTTCCTTACTGCCCTTTTAACGTCTTTGTTCCGAAGGCTATAGATCAGAGGGTTTAACATGGGACTCACAAAGATATAGAAAACAGCTACAATTTTGCCTTGTTCTACAGATGCCTCTGAAGGAGGCCTCAGATGCATGAAGAACAGTGTCCCATAAAAAATGGTGACAGCTGTCAAATGGGACCCACAGGTGGAGAAAGCCTTGTGCCTCCCCTCAGCAGAGCGGATACGTAGAATTGCTGTGAAAATAAAAATGTAGGAGATGAGGATGATGGTGAGAGAACAAGTGAGGTTGAAACCAGCCACCACAAACATGGCGGTCTCTTTGACATAAGTATCTGAGCAGGCCAGGACTAAAAGAGGTGGATCAGCACAGTAAAAGTGGTTGATTTCATTGGGTCCACAGAAGGAGAGGTGGAGCATGAGGACGGTCTGTGCTAGGCCATTTACAAAGCCATAAATATAAGGAGCAGCAACAAGAGAGAAGCAGACACTTTGGGACATTTTGCTCCCATAGAGCAAGGGTTTGCAGATGGCCATGTAACGGTCAAAAGCCATCACTGCGAGCACATAATAATCTGTGATCACTAGGGCAATGAAAAAGTTAAACTGGATAACACAGCCAAGAAAGGAAATGGTTTTTCTCTTAGATAAGAGATTAACAAGCATCTGAGGAGTGACAGTGGTGGTGTAACAGAGATCTACAAAGGATAGATGGCTGAGGAAGAAGTACATTGGAGTGTGAAGTTTTGAGTCACTTTGGATTAACAAAATCATACTGGCATTGCCAATTACTGTAATAAGGTATACCACTAGGAACACCACAAAAATGACAGGCTGCAACTCAGCTCGATCTGTCAATCCCAGAAGAATAAACTCAGTCACCGCTGTGTAGTTGTCCTTTAACATTGTTTGCTTAGCTTCAAATGAGGTCTAAAGGAAAGGAAATAAACATGCATTTGTCTTTTGTCATTTTTTCCATTACCCACATCATGTCATCCGATGCACACTCCTCTCAAACCTGCAAATACATGTGGCATAGAGAAATAGCATGCAATTGATGTTTTCAGTACCTTAGTATAGAACTCCTTTATATACAAGCAGTCATATTTTAACTGCTTTCTGCAATTCTTTTCATATTTGAAAAGCACTTATCCTTTCTGCAAAATCTTTATCATAAATTGTTCACTTACAGTCCCCCTTAAACTTTGCTTTTCTTTGAATTGATGATCCTTTGTTTTTCAATATACCCTTTGATGTGGTATCTAAAGCATCAGTCATTGAAGCGCAGGTGTTTTCACAGCTGAATGGAGTAAAAGAAAATTGAACTGATATATGCACAGATCCTTATGGAACCAGAGTCTGTCTACCTGCCCCTCTAAACTCAAGGTCTTTTATTTTCAATCTGGTCCCTCAATCTCCAGTGCATGACCATTTTCCGTATACTTGTCGATCTCAAGTGGCCCTCATATCACAAAATCTCTCTTAAATTTTAAGACAAAGTTTAGGATACACTTTTCCTTGTAAATTATAGCAAATTATTATGGGCAAAATTGATTAATGAGGCATAAAAATAAATCACTGTTTTTTTGTGTAAAAAGACAAGAAAATATTAATTATCAATATGTGTATTTGTGTCAATATATACCATACACATATTGGTGATATTAAATATTACAGAGGGGAGTAGTTAGGGGAAAAATAATGTATAAAATGCTCCCTTGTTGGGGAGGAGACAATCATGAAAAAAGTTTGACAAACATATCCCCAAATCCTAATGATTTTGCTGTAACTCTACCTCATTTTAACTCTTGCTAAAATAAGTAAGGAAGAAAAAAAAAAAAAAACTCTATAACATGAAGTAAATTTAAGTTTTTTAAGACATGTAAAAGGCCATATTCGTAGTAATAATAGCATGACACATACAACTGAGTCAGTATGTAAGAAATCATGAAGTACATCTCTCAACATTCGTGCAGGATAAAAATGACTATGAAGACCATCCTGCAAAAAAATGTACATTTTCCTTCCATAACACAAAACCAGTAACACCATTGTTATACTGGAGCTTGTTAATAGATACTATACCAAGGATAGTATACCAAGTAATATGGATTACTTTGTAAGGTAATTTGTAAATGAACTACTTCTGCTTTTTTTTCCCATTTGCATTATCTCATTCTGTGCTTGAGGACTTTGTACCTATTGACTAGGGTGACAAAATGCAAGACAAGTCAATTAAATCAATTCAATAAAAATTCTGTGGTTTTATTTTATAAATTCATTAGATTATCTTAATTGTAATAATAAGTAAACATTCTTTTGATTCTGGGATTATATTTCTAATGGCTCTATTTATTAAATCATTAATCAAGATCCAAAATAATATCTTTGTTCATTTCTACTGTAGGGAAATAAGGCATTGCAAGCAATGAACATACAGATGATATAACTGAATGCCTTATGGCATTAATCTTCCTTGACAAAAACAGAACACAACATCTTCCATGATTGAACAAGGAAAACTCAGACATTTTAGCAAGTGGACAGAAGTGCCTCAGGGGACAAACAGGCTTGGCACTCTTGATATTCACTCCCACCCTGTCAGATGGCCTTTGGTCTACTGCTTTTTCCATTATGATCCTACTCTATCATATATGTATAAATATTAGTATTCTGGGAAGAATAGCAGAATTTAAATCAAGATATTTGCTAATTCATCAGAATACGTTTCAGACCATAAATTCACTTATTTTTATTAAAATATGTATTTATAGGTTTCAAAATATGTTTTAACAATACCGAGTCCTACCTGTGAAAGAAGAGCAATTTCCCAATGAGCACTGATATGAAGAAACCAAAGAGTTTATAACAGATTGGTCACAGAGGGGCCAGCTCCCTGTAGTTCAATTATTTCCAGCAGAAAGTCACATGATAAACAACCACTACTGTTTTATTGTTTTTAAAATCTTAAGCTCATCAAGGACATAAGTTTTTGCCACTTCCCAGTATCATCAGGGAATGAAATCTCCTGAAGTGATAAAGCAATGGGATTTATTATTTATATTAACTTATGCCTTAATGTCTTGATATTGTGAGACAACATGGGGGAAATATTAAATCCTCTTGTTTACAATGTGCAAGCGAATATTGCATGGTATACGGACGAAGTTTTGGAGTCTGGAAAACCATTGGCGGATCAATTAAATTTTTGACTTTGCTTTAGTAATTTCCTGATCCTGAGACTTGTCCTTCTTTTTTTAATAGGGTAACAGCTGACAGCAAAGGGAATATCGTGGATATATGGATTATGCAAATTCACCGGTAAGTTTTCTTTGTTCAGCCTATCCCTCCCAGACCTGTTTCATTTCCTTCTCTGCTTTTTCCACCTGGAGTTTAATCCTTAGAGTCCATCAGTAGAGCTCCTTTGGGTCTACTTTCCACCTGAGTTTGGCAAATGGAAGAAACCAGAAGCCCAGCAGGGGTGAGAGGAAGGAAAACCTAGTTCAATTTATTTTTTGCTTTCTCCAAGTCTCACAATGAAGGCACTGGAGTGTCTGCAGACTTACAAGGAAAACTCCTGCTAAGGAGTGTGTTGAGAAGAAAGTGGCTGCTGACATTTTTCCTGGCTCTGCCTCTCATTGGATTCCTGATGGTAGCCTCTGCCTGGCTTGCTTTGGGACTAGGATGGAAGTTCCCTTCTGCAATTAGCCTCCAAGTGCTTCAGCTTCTTTGACTGATTTAATGGTGCCTGTATTCTGGCTTTTCATTAAATTCTCTTCAGTTAAAACATCTGAGTAGAACTGTGTTTTATGCCATGTTCCTGACTCAGGCCAGAGCGGCACACACAGGAGTTACCCGATAAATATCAGAGCGGAAGTTGTAGCAGCATTAATATTAACTAATTTTGTTAAATGTTGAGCTATTCCTGGCTTCACCATTGTTGGAGGTTAAACAAGCCATTAAATCACTCTCCTTTTGGGTTCTGAATTTCTTGAAGACTACACACAAGGGTCGGATATTAATATTACTTGTAACATAACAGGTAAAATTGGATTTGAGAATGTGACTTAGATATGCTTTTCTGTCCCTTTCCTTTGAAATAAGTCATGGAAGCACAACAAAGCACTGAAATGACTTGTTCTCTCCTTCCTTTTCCAGTGCTGTGACCAATCACCATGTTCTACTGAGATGAGACATGCATGTCAGTCACATACAGAAGAAGAGGAGGTTTTGTTTTGACAGCCAGGCAGCTGAAGTGATATTTTTCATAATCTCAACAATCTCCATTTGCCCGAGGATGAGTGTGTAGGGGGAAATCTGAAGTGTCTGAAATATGGAGAGAAAGCTGGGCTGTCTTTCAAAATCATTCCCTCTACAGTCTGTGAAAAACCTCTGCCTCAATTATTTTTATCATAGTTGTCACCCCCTTCCATCTCTGTATGCATTCCAAAAGTCTGTCATCCTTGATTTCCTCCTCTCAATCATTATGTGCATCTAATGATTAACCCGAAAATTAAGATCCCATTTATTAAGTTGTGAGTTTTGTAAACACCTCCAGCAGGAATTCTAACGCTGTCCCTTAGGTGACTTCTTGATGAAATCTTCAGGGATGAACCCCCTAATGTAGCTGTTCACGTATACATCCTCCTATTTGGGGACCTTCAGGGAGGTAAGATTAACCCTTCATAGGTTATGTCTGACAGGTCTGAAAATCAGAAACTCATTAGAAACATTGATTTCTTACTATTTCCTCTTTGGAACAAAATGGAATTAGTAGTAGCTATAAGAAATGCCATATTAGGATCAAACAGTCGTCAGAGCCCAGACTCCTTCTGCCAAAGACAGCTGGGGACTTGAGCTGAGGAGGTCAGGCAAAATTTCCCTGCAGGAAAATGCATTTATTATTCAAAGAAAATGCACTACTATAAGTCATAAACAATAATTTGACAGTAAACACATTTTAAAGCAAAGGGTTTACAAATGAACTTATATACAAAACTGCAGTTCCCATTGTGGTGCATCAGAAACAAATCTGACTAGTATCCATGAGAATGTGGGTTCAATCCCTGTCCTCACGTAGCGGGTTAGGAATCAAGTGTTGCTATGTGCTGTGGTATAGGTCATAGAAGGGGCTTGGATCCCGAGTTGCCCTGGCTGTGGCTTCAGTGTTACCACCAGCTTGGGAATTTCCATATGCCACAGGTGCAGCCTTCAACATAAAACAAACAAACAAATGAACTTACTTACAAGACAGAAAGAGACACATAGAGGTAGGAAAAAACCTTATGGAAAGAGAATGGATAAATTAGTAGTTTAGGATTAAGATGTACATGCTATATAAAATAGATAACCACAAAGACCTACTCTATAGCACAGGAAACAATACTCAATATTTTATAATAACTTATAATGGAAATAATCTAAAATTATATATAAATGTATATGTAGATATTTGTATATTTGTACGTGTGTGTGTGTATATATATATAGAGAGAGAGAGAGAGATGTTTTGCTGTACACATCAAATTAACACAGACTTGTAAATTATATTTCAATAAAAATTATTTTTATTATGCGAGATAGTAGAGGTGGTAAAGGGTTTTCAGAATTTCTAAACATAGAAGAGAAAGCACTGTAGCTCATGATGGAGGAATGCATGCAGGAATCATTTTTTGGGCAGTTGTTAGGAGTCAGGTAAATCATCTTCCTTATCACAGATGTCTTTTCTGCAACTGCTAAAAGTTTTATAATTTTTTGGAGCATTTTACCCACCTGTTTATCAACACTTTTTGGACCAATTTTTTATCTTGTATGTAAAATAAATTTACACCACCGGATGAGAAATAAACCTTTGCGGAAAATAAAAATTAAACATAAAGTGGTTAGATATACTTGAAAATAGGCCATGTGGCAAAACAGACTGAAAAAAATAAAAAAATAAATAAAAGGTAATTCTACTTTTTCAGCTCTCACACTTGGTATACATATTCAAAATAAAATTTGATATTAAACCACATATGACATAGAACAGTTTTACCTCCGAAGTCTCATATTTAAAATATTATATAAAAGTCATTGTCTTTGTTATAAAATCAGAAAAATAAATACTTCTCTTAGCCATTTTAGTGAATTTGTTTTGGATTGAGATATTTTTACAAATACA
The DNA here is from genome assembly GCA_028533215.1 of Babyrousa celebensis. Taxonomy (NCBI): domain Eukaryota; kingdom Metazoa; phylum Chordata; class Mammalia; order Artiodactyla; family Suidae; genus Babyrousa; species Babyrousa celebensis. Next base: position 23,824,871 of record CM052694.1, on the reverse strand, counting down.
CAAAAAGATCACAGTTCTCCAAATGACACCACTTCTCAAAGCCCTCATTGCCAAAAATGAAATGTCATTTTGTGACTTATCTGACTGTACACATAAAACACTACTGACATACAGTGCAGTGGGGGAGAATGAGCATGACTTTGGAGGTACAGAAAACATCTAAATATAAATAATTAATGACTTTTTTAGAGAAGTCAGAAATAAGTCAAATACAGGAACCATGAGACTTAGGTTGGTTCATGAGTTAGTTTCTAACATTAGTCACAAATAAACAGTATAGTTGAGAACAGAAGAGTCACACTTGTATGATGGAAATTTCTGGTCTTCAGGGACAACATCAGCAACAACTCAATAGCATTAGCCTCTAGGATTTTTATGTTGTATTATTTATAAATATGTAAAAGTACATGGAGTATAATTTTATTTTATATTTGTCTGTTTATTTTTACTGTATTGTGGTTGTCTTTTCCTTCACCAGCTAAGGCACTTGCACTTAGAAATGGACAGTCCCCAGAAGCAAATGATCCTCTTAGGTGCAGAATTGGAGTAACAAGACTGAAGTCACACTTGCATTGCTATAAATCCTCTATATTTTATTTATTTTTATTTGTTTATTTAATTTTATTGGAGTATGATTGACTTACAATATTGTATTAATTTGAGGTTTACAGCAAAATGAATCAGACATACATATAAATATACCCATTCTCTTTTCCCCATATAGGTTATTACAAACTCTTGAGTAGATTTTCCTGTGCTATATAGTAGTTTCTCGTTAATCATCTGTTTTGTACAGTAGTGTCAATATGTTTTTCCTGCCCTCCCAATTCTTCCCTTCTTCCTGTGTTTGCACTTCTGGTGACCATAAGATTGGTTTTGAAATTTGTGGATTTGACTTTATTTTATAAATAAGTTCTTTTGTGCCCTTTTCAAATTAGATTTCACATAGATGTGATATATGATATTTGTCTTTTCCTGTGTGAGTTACTTCACTCAGTATGACAATCTCAAGGTTCATCCATGTCCTCCATACTTTTTAAAAGTAACTAAATTTACGAATGAAAGCTGTAGTATTTTAATTTGGTTCACATGCATTTTTTTCCTAAAAATCATTATATGGTCCCTTGTATTAGTTTCCTAGTGTTTTTGTAGCAAAACACCATTACCTCAGTGGTTTGAAATAAGAACTTATAATGCCAAAGTTCTGGAAGGCAGAAGTTCAAAATTAGTCTTGTTGAGTTAAAGTCAAGGTATCAGGAGGTTGTATGCATTTTAGGATGTGTAAGGGAAAAAAATGTGCCAGAGTCCAGCTCCAACAATTAGGTCCAACAGCCAGGGTGTCTACGTCCTGAAAGGAGGTGGACAGTGTCGGCGTATGCACACGGAGACAGCCTCTTTGTCCCTTCTTTCAGGGCGCTGGACTGCTCAAACTTTATTGGCGTAAGTGGTTGATTATATAGACAGTTTTTCACTACAGATTACATCATAGTGTTAAAAGTACATTGGTTAACTATTAGGCTTTGTTTTTTGATCACATGGTACAGTAGCAATACGTCATGTTTTAAAATCTTCAGCCTAACTAAATTTGGTGAGTACAATTCAAGGACAAACAGGCACAACATATCGCGTGGGAAAGAGGAGACCCAGCACAAACCTTCTCACGGCCAGCCAATTCCCACAAGCTGAAGAAGTTATAGACACAAAAAATGCTATCTTCAGACTAGTGTCTATCTTCAAAGTGTCCTTGGCAGAGAGACAGGATGAGAAAATACAAATCAACTTAGCCAGTTATCACTAAAAGCTTCTAATATCAAGGATGAAACTCACAGCTGGGTTTCTTTTGACCAAGAATAATATATGTCTAACTTCTATGAACCTCATTAAAATCCTAACTCTAAAGTTTACTGTATAACTAGTTAGTAGATAAACACTATGTTTTCATTAAGTTGGATTGAATAGGGGAAAGTCCTTTAGAATGAAATTCTTATTACATTATTGTTGCAATTTTGTTAAATCACAAATCACCACAGGAAAATAAGAATAATAAGCAAATAATCAGGAAAGACTGAGGAAAACTGACTAGCAAGTGAATAACAGAAAAGACCAAGTCATCCATGGAACAATCCAAACTCAGCAACGCAAAATGGAAATGGTTTCCTGGAAAATTTAGTTCCCTACCAAGGTCAGTGGGTGGGCCTTATTGTCTTATGGGGCCTGTCCTCGGAATTGCGCCATGCAGGGAGGCATCCCCTTGTTTAGGAACCTGCCCTCGGAATTGCACCGTTCAGGCAAGCTCCCTTCCTTGGCTCCTTGTATGTTCTCGGCTCCCCACAAAAAAAATGTTTTCTTTCCTTTCCTAGAGGCTGCCCACAACTCATACCTGGTGTCCTCTTCCATCCAGCAAGTCCATCATTCTGACCTCTGTTTTAATACCACATATCCCTCTCTAATTCCTCCTCTCTTGTGTCCTTGTCTCCCTTCTGATTACATTGGACCCACTGGGATAAGCCAGGGTAGCCTCTCCTTCTCAAGGTCCTTAACTCAATATCATCAGGAAATAACTCTATCTTCCATGGAGTATTTTCACTGATTCTGGGGATTCAGACCCAGGCAACTTTGGGAGGCTGGGTGGGGGAGGGGTTGTGATTCCGTCTAAAACATCAATATCTATATTGGCATATTTTGTGAAATTGGACAGTCTAAAATCTTGTAGTTGTCATTAATTCTCAATAAGATAGTCTCACCAAAGCTTACAAACTGTATACCCTTTCTGCATTAACTAGCTGCAATGTCTGTTCTAAACAAACTATACACAAAGCCTCCTTTGATGGAAAGATAAACAAGAAGTATGTGGTTTGAAGGTTACAAATGTATTACACACATAGACACGTACTCACATATCACTTGCCCACTTATCGGAAATGATGAACTGACTCCATCAGACAATCACATAGACACAGCATCCCATCATCTGTTCTCAATGAGGTAAAATATAAAAAATAATTTATCTGTCAGTTCTCATCTCCTATTGTTTAAAGCTCATCCTCTGGGGCATTAAGCCACATATATTTTCAGGCCTCAGGTCGGTCCATGGTCTTTGTGTACAACTAATGAAAGTTAGGACAGATTTGAAACAGCAACCACTGGGGTCTCTCATTCCATACCTGCAGCAGAGGCATTAAGAAGTTATCTCAACTCCATGTGGTAGGGATTTCCTAGGCAGAAAACACTCTAAGTGTGTTCATCTTGGGTGAAACACTGTGAACCATTTCAAGATCATGAAATAAGAAAAGCCATTTGATTTACCCCAATTCTGAAAAATAAATGTCATTTTACAAGTTTAAATCCCAAATCTTACTGATAGACCCTGCTTTTTTTCACAGCATTTCCCTTTCTTTTGAAGGACTGGCATCAAGTATCTCAATATGTTACATACAGTTTAAAACACTCTGATTTAAACAAGCAAAAAATGCTCATACTACATTGACATCCAAAAAGAAAACAGAAATTGGCACAATTCAGAATTTTAAATTCAAAAGCAAAATTGAGGAGTTTTAAGGTTTCCAGTGGGGATTTTCTTATCCCTTGGTTGGAATAGATTACAAATGCTCAAAAAAAAGAAAAAAGAAAAAAGAAAAAGAAAAATACTCAGGAAACAGACCATGGACATGGAGAACAGGCTTGTGGTTGGCATGGGGGAGGGAGGAGGGAGTGGGATGATGAACAGGGAGTTGGGGTTGGCAGATGCAAACTATTACATTTGGAATGGATAAACATTGAGGTCCTACTGTTATAGCACAGGGAACCATGTTCAGTTACTTATGCAAAACAATATGGAAGACAGTATATGCATATATATATACACACACATATGTATGACTAGGGTGCTTTGCTCTACAGCAGAAACTTTTGGAACATTGTGAATCAACTATATTTTAAGAATTTTTTAAAAGAAAAATACTTTGTAAAAGGCCTATTCTAGCTATGTTTGGTCTTAGCAGCTAATGTCCTCATACTGGAAGTCCTCAAGCATCATCTCCATTTGTTTACATTGTCATAGGTCATATCTACCATCACTGCTTACCAAAGATTATTTCCACAAGCCATCTCCATGGAAATGAAAAAAGTCTATTCAATGAAATCACACAAAAAAGAAGTAGGATGAACTGAAAGTTGGAGATGTGGGTAGAAGGAGTAAAAACAAAAAGATTTGGTGATCGGCCAGCCTGTCTCTGTTACAGGGTGCGTGTGTGCAGTTTTTGGTGTCACTTCAATAACTGTTTCATCATCATTATCCAACATTGTCAATATCCTCACTGCTACAGACATTTGAATATTGTTAGACACAAACTATGACATTTAGAATGGATAAGCAATGAGATCATACTGTACAGCATAGGGAAGTATGCCCAATCTCTTGGGATAGAACATTATGGAGGACAGTATGAGAAAAGGAAAGTCACTGGGTCAATATGCTTTACAACAGAAATTGACACAACAATGTGTATTAAAATTATTTGTTTATCTGTCTCCATTTCATCTTTTTAACTTCTTGTTGACATGGATTTTGCTGAGTACATTGTTCTATTGCCAATTAAGACCAGCATTTGAATTATTTTTAAAATAATGGATTAAGTAAAACAATGTTAGCTCTATAGAGTTATATCTGATTTATTTATTTATTGCAATCCCATATCATATGTTAAAACAGTACATAGTCATAAGTTGTATGTGAGGAGTATGAAATTCTTGTGTACTGTTGATGGACTGTATATTGATAGAGGAAATCTTGAACTAGATCCATATTTATTTAAATAAAAATATTGTATTATTTTTCTCATATAAGGGGCCCATTCTATGAGATCACAGAAGTGTTAATATATCTATCAGTGGGGACAACACACACAAAGCTATTACTTGTGGGGACATATGTAGAATGAGAGTTGGTAACTCACTGAATGACCCTTACTATGGGAAAAATCTTATATTCAATGGGGGAAAACTCAGCTTAGAGTAATTTTACAAAACAGAAGATAGTAACATCTTGGTGCGTATGTAGTACAACGGATGTGCTTCCAAAACAGTGTTGAATGAGAACCTTTAGGTATCAAAGTGAGTTATATAACAACATGAGATGACCACACATTAATCCAGACATTATATTTCCATCATATGGCTATATTCCTTTTTAAGAACTTTTATCGACTTTAATAGAGATGGTACCTGCATGGGGAGGTGAAAATGAAGTGAGGATGGAAAATGAGGGATGGGGATGATTATGCAGTATGGAATTAAGGTATAATTAACTCAATTTAGTCTTACGTATTAAGAGTTTATATTCCTTCTGATTCTTTCCAAAAACTATAGGGCATATTTAAAGTGGTTTATTTTTATCTTCAGACATAAAACTTGGGAAGAAGCCAATGTGGAAAACACTGAATGTTGAAGTAATGTGTGGGTGATTAAAGTATCTATACAACAAATAATAAACTTAAATCCAGATATCCGAGGGAGTGCAGCAAAACTAACAACAAAAGAAAGCAGATGAATCATATTTTAAAAAATTTCCTTGATTCCCACACCAACGTGTCTGCTTCCAGGAGCCGATCACATTTAATGCCCACTATTTAAAATCCACTCTTCTCAGTTTCCCTGAATCCTGGATCCCATCCCCGCCCCCAATTTCAGTTGGGTCTGACACCAAGAAACAAGGTTCCTCAGCAGCTGCACTGTTAAGATTCCCTGAGCCTCTCTTCTGCAGTACAACACAGAAAGTGGAATAATAGCTAAATAATCAGTTTGATATTGAATTATGCCCTTGTGCCCCAGTTGCCTCTTTATCCCCTGTGTTTTTTCAAACAGTAGTCAAGAACGATGTCTTCATATTTTATGGTTTCTTAATACAGAAGGTATGGGACACGTTTTGTTGCAGATAAGGAGAAGCCTGAATATTTGCTGTTAATAAGCAATTAGAGATGGGGCTTGTCAGTGCACCAGGAGAGCATTTTCTGGCCGAAATGTCAGGATTCTGATTCTCCAACCCAACTAGATCATGCAGGTCGCTCTCAGCCCAGCATAGGAGGCAGTAACAGGATTTGTTGAGTGTGCACACACTTGAAGTTTTCCAACCTAGGTTCTAACTGCAGCAGTTGTTTGGGTTAGAGAGCAAGATGGTCAGTCCTTCATGGGCCCAGAGGCTTCAGAGTGTTTACCGGTTTTTTTGCAGTGGTGAAAATCAGAGCGTGAAAAATTTTCAGGGTCAAGGCACAGCCAGGGCCTGGGAGATGGCCAGGTCAGTGAGTGGGCTGGGCCTGCAGCCTCGCAGGTCTCAGTGGCACAGTGGCCCTTGAGCAGATCCCTGGAGAGTGGTCACAGAGTGTGCTCAGTCCAGTGCTTCTCCCTTTTTGAGCCACCAGTTTAGTTTGCATTTGGTGTGGTTCTCTGCTCTATGTACCTCACCATCCATTCCCACCTCCCAGGCTTTATTTAACATTAACCCAGAGAACTCTTGAAGAAGTGCATCTTTCAATGCACTTTGTGCTTTGAAAGACTTCATGAGATTCAAAACAGAAATTCCCTGGAGGGGACACCTGAGCAAGGAAGGCAAGTTACTCTAGCTCTGTGGGCAGGTTTGTAGGGTATCCCAAGCTTTAGGATCTTGTTACCCAGTCACAGGCTTTGGCACATTAGGCTTGACATGAGCTGAAGGATGTTGGATGAAAAAGTACAGAGTAGGGGTGAGATGAAACCTCATGTTTTTTGAGACAGAGTAGCTGGGGGGTTTGTGCTTTATCTTGGCTTGAAAGAAGTCCTCTGTGTCCCTTCAATTTGCTTTCCAGGTAGCCAGGGAAGCTCTGTGCATGGCAAAACACCACTGCAGGCAACAGGCATCATTCTGACCCACTATGGTGCAAATATTACTAACCAGCTATCCCCCATGCCACATCACAAAGGGCTGATTTTATTCCAGCCCCAGAGCAAGCTTCTGAAAGTACTTGGGTTCATTCAAGGGCTATGTAATAATGAAATGTACATGATATGTATAATCAGGTTTAGCGTTGATTCTTCCGGCAGGAAATTGCAGTGTGTATCTCCCCACCTCCCCAATATACCTATTATTTTGCCCAAAATTTAATAAAAAAAGAAATTTCCTCAATATGGAAATCAAAGTAACTCTGAATAATTAACAAAGATCAGTGACATAATTTCTATTCTCTGCAGCTTTCAGAATAACCATGAAATTAGATTCAAGTTCACAGGGCACTGTCTCCAAGAGGGAGAGACACCCATCAATTCCTCTGACTGCAGCAAGACTAGTAATCACATGGGGGAACAAGAAGGCTTTCCTTGTTTTAGGTGAGTAGATGGCACTGATTAACATAATTACTAGAATAGCTCCAGTGACAACTACAGGCCCATCTTCAATTTAAAATTATAGATATAACTTTTAGTCACTGATGCCAGACTCAACACACTATACCATGAATGTGAATTATCTTTTCGTAACTATCATTTCTGGAGAAAGGGTATGTTTTTACCACTGTTATTGTGTTCTTTGAAGGGAGTAAACAACCTTATTTCTATGCCTTCTAATTTAAATACTGGGATGCTGCACCATAAATACTCTGAAGGGGGAGTAAGCATTTCTTTAAAGCTCCAACTGGGATCTTGGCTAAGCACAGATGTTAATCATCAGGCCAGAGGTATTGATACTGTGTCTATGCCTCAGACAGTAATAGTTTCTTGTAGGGCTTTTGTGTTACTCAGGAACATGACTTTACCATTATCTCTTACCACCGTGCATCCATAGAGTTTTATTTGTGCTGTAGATATCCATGTTTTGTAAACATCATATAAGAGACTGGAATGTCAGAGTGTAGTTTCCCTCAAGATAAGACTGAGTCAGGAATGAAATAACATTTACCTGGTATATTCTCATTGGGCAGATGATTCTAGGATACATATGATTATCCAATATATATATATATGGATAATATAATTGATATATAATGTTTATTTGGTAAAAGATTCTAGGAAGCAAAAATGAGGGAATGGGGAGTGTGAGAATGATAAGGAAGAAAGTTGATAAATTGTGCAAAAAAAAAGAAAAAATTACTGCCATGTGTTTAAAGTTTTGTTGAGGTATATTTAATTTACAATGTTGTGATAATTTCTGCTGTACAACAAAGTGATTCAGTTATACATATACACACATCCATTCTATTTCCGGTCCTTTTTCCCCTATAAATTGTCACAGAATATTGGTAGAGCTGTCTGTGCTATACAGCAGCTCCCCATTGACCAGTTATTCCATACACTATAACGTGCATGTACCAGTCTGAAAACTCCAGTCCATTCCCAGCCCCAGCAGTCCACTTTGGTAACCATATGTTTGATTTCAAAGACTGTGTGTCTTTTTCTACTCCACAAATAAGTTCATCGGTATCATTTATTTTAGATGCCACATGGAAGTGATATCATATGATGTTTGTCTTTCACTTTCTAGCTTCGCATAGTACAGTCATCTCCATGTCCATCCATGGTGATGCAAAGGGCATTATTTCATTCTTTTTCTATGGCTGAGTGACACCCCATTGTATACATGTGCCACATCTTCTGTATGCAACTAAGTTTCAATCAAATTAAGATGTTCTGTAGTTTTCCTTTAAGCGCCTACTAGGAATTGTCCAAATGAAGGCTAGTGTGTTGGGGTGCTTGTCCATTGAGTTCTATGTCTTCCTATTTGGGAACTGTTCATAACATATTAGATCTCAGGCACTTCCAAATCACATTGAGTGTGGTCTGAGGAAGCTTTCAGGATCATTTGACCTCAGGAAAAGAAGCCAGACACTTGAAATGGGAAGGTACCAGCATGCCAGCATGGCTCTAGTTCAAGTCAGATGTGACCCAGAATGACAAAGAAGTGAAATAGATGTGTCTGCCACAGTGAAATTTGCATTAGTTAAGTTGATGGCAAAGACAAAATAACACAAATTAGACTTTTAAAAGAAAATTATCGGGAATTCCTGCTGTGGCTCAGTGAGTTAAGCATCCAACTAGTGTCTGTGAGGATGCAGGTTCGGTCCTGAGCCTTTCTCAGTGTGTTAAGGACCCAGCATTGCTGCAAGCTGAAGCATAGGTTGCAGACATAGCTCAGATCTTGTGTTGCTGTGGTTGTGGCATAGGCAGGCAGCTGCAGCTCCAATTTCATCACTAGCCCCAGATCTCCCATATGCTGCAGGAGAAGCCCAAAACATTCTCTGAGAAGGTGCCATCTCCTCCTCTTCTTCCTCCTGCTCTGGATCATTTTCTCATCAATATTGTGCTAAGGAACCATACCAGCCTTTTCAAATGGTTTGAAGGCCTCGGCACAGCTCCTTTCCCTGCTCCTATCACAAACCCCAGGCAGAAGAACCTTGAAGTGCTGAAAAGGCCCTCTTCTACCCTTTGTCTCAAGAGAGATTCAGGAAAAGTCACCTCCTATATGGAGACCAAACTGTGAACTTTCTCATTCCTGTCATATGTCTCCTCATATGTGTATGGCCAACATGGAGTATGTGGATGGCACTGACTTGGCCCTTCCAAACTCATGTAACAGGAGATTGCATTGTCTTTTCTTGGCCTCCAAAATAGAATTTTGGACTTCAGTTAACATTTCCACCACACAACAACATAATGAGGGCTTGGTCCCTACTATCTCTGCATTTTTTAAAATATAGATAGGCTAAAGTCTTGTAAGTATCTCCTAATATATTCATAGCCAGGCCAAAAGAGAATCAAAATTCAATGCCATTAAATGGTTGAAGAAGCTCAGTTCTTGGTAGAGTTGTTAATCTATTGGATGCATTATCCTTTCAGTATTGGTGAAATTGCCATGCCTGAAACACCCCATAATCTAGCCTAGGGCATTTCATTTCCTATTTCATAATGTGCCTAAATGCATTGAGGGACATTTTCTCAGTGCCCCCATAATCTAGCCTAGGGTCAATACATTGTTAATATTGTGAATTGAATTTTGGAAAGAGTAAATCGTAAAAGGCAGATTTATTCTCAATGCCCCCATAATCTAGCCTAGGGCATTTCCTTTCCTACTTCGTAAGGAACCTAAATGCATCGAGGGGCATTTTCTCCTTAAGGGGCATTTTCTCCTTAATATCTTGTTTTTCATGTTACAAATTGCACATATCACAAGTGAATAGGAAAATGTATTCTTTTGAAGGGTATGAAGAGAGGGCAGATGACCTTGCCACACATCTCCACAGATCCCAGTTATATGATACAAGCAAAACACAAACTGTGTTAGCTCATAGAATTTTGCCTGCATGTTTGAGAGTCTAGCATCATGGGAACTAATTATAATGATGAAGTTCACTTTAAAAAAAAATCTCCATGAAGAGTTCCTTGGTACTCTAATGTTTAGGATTTAGTGCTTTCATAGCTGCAACCCAGGTTTGATTTCTGGTCTGGGAACTGAGATCCCACATCATGCAGTTGCCAAAAAAATGCTGTGTATTTTACAAAATAAGGAACGGGATCCTATGTAAGAGCCAGTGGCTTTATTAGCTGTGTTGGATAAAAGAAATACGGATGTTTGTGCTTTTTAAGCATTTTTAAATAGTATATGTGTGTGTGTGTGTGTGTATATATCTTCCTTGTTTGGCTGGTGCTAATGAGTGTGTATATATATCTTCCTTGTTTGGCTGGTGCTAGTGAGTGTGTATTTTTACTTTTCAGTCAATACATTGTTAATATTGTGAATAAAATTTTGGAAATAGTAAATCATAAAAGGCAGATTTAATCTTGCAAATTCCTCTTGAATTTAAATTCTGATGTTCTTGAAATTTAAATTTAGTTAGTGACCTCCAGAAGTTCTAGTTTTTAAGACTATGGGTTTAAACATTATATTTTCATGTTAAGTTCTTGACCAGTACGTGGATGGACTAAACCTTCAATTTCATCATTTTCTATAGGGATGATCATTTTCTCCAACTCCATTTATTGAGTAGTAATATTGTCCTCATTGTCCTAACGTGCAACCACTCTCATATAACACACTTGTGTACAGTCATGGGTCTTTTCTGAGTTCTCTATTCTGTTCCACTGATGTATGTGCCCACCTTGTACCAATGCTACATTGTCTCAACAACACTAGCCATATAAGTTTTAATAGCTGGTCCTGCTAATCTTTTCAAGTGTTTCTAACGTATTCTTTGCATTTTCTAAATACATTTTAAGCTGGTGTCAAATTCCCCCAATGAGGTTTTAATTGCAAAGACATTAAGCAAATAAATTAATTTCAGCAGAAATGATATCTTTATAACATCTGGTTGTGCAATCCGGGAACAGAGTATATCTATCAACTTACTTAGATCTTCTGTCATGTTTTTCAATAATGTTTTAACTTTTTTCCTTTCACAAGTGTTTAGTTTAGTTTTTATACAATAGTCTATCATTGTGGAATTTCCATTATATTCTTTTCTTTGATTTGCTTTTTTAGGGCCACACCCATGGCATATGGAGGTTCAGAGTCTAGGGGTTGAATCAGAGCTACAGCTGCCAGTCTACACCAGAGACACAACAATGCCAGATCCAAACAACATCTACAACCTACACCA
>CM052694.1:23785669-23812756 GCA_028533215.1 Babyrousa celebensis | reverse complement strand
GTCATTTGTGTCTAAATTGCCCCATATATTTAATGCAATGACAATTAGAATTCCACTCAAGTTAGTATTAAAATGTATGTGGAAATGCAAATGATTGAGAACAGTCAGGAGAAAACCTCAGTAGAAGCAGGATTCCAGAGGACTTCCAATAGCAGATTTCACATCCTTAAATGAGGCTAGATTATTTTAACAGTTGTGTCATCAATGCATATATGGACAGAAAGACCAATAAAATAAATGAAAATCAATTCAACACACAGACTCACCTGTATAATTTCACTTGATTACAAACAAAAACACCACTGCAAGGAGAGAAGAGTTTTTTAGTAAATTTTCTGTTCAATTAGGTTTGCCATGTAAAACATGGACTATAGTCATTTACTTGTAATTTATCTAAAAATTAAATGAGATGTGTCATAAATAGAAATGTGCAAACTAAAAATCACAAAGTCCCTTAGAGAAAAAGAACATAATATCTGTATTATTTGGGACAAGCATGATTTTCCTAAATGAATTGCAAAAATTGTAATACCAAGAGAAAATATCACTCATTCCAAAATTAAAACTTGTTTTAATCAAAATACACCATAGGAGAGTGAAAAGGAAATCCTTACAGAGTATATTTGAAACACATGCATGCTACAAAGTACTGGTTTCAATAACTTGTAATAAAATAAAATAACGGCAACAGATTACCTAACTTCTAAAACCAGTATGATCCAGGGAAAAAAAAGGCAAGATACCTGAAAAAACACTTCACAAAAGAGTGTGTCATAACATCCAAAAAATGGATAAATAAGTTTCAAAAATTATTCATTATTAGATAATATTATAATATGATATCACTATACACCCACCAGGATAGCTCTTGGCTTTTAAGTTTTACTCAAAAATTACTCTGAACAATTAAAAATTTGATATGAACATAAAGAAAATAAAACTTTCAGTTGCTTTATGGACTATATGTTGCTATAAAAACTTTAGAAAAATAAGTGTGGTAAATTCTAAATTTTAGTTATGTATTCTCTGTGATGCTGCAGTTCCATTCCTGATTGAATATGTCTACTGGAGGATACATAATAGCTTGTTTTGGCACATGTATTCATTATAGATGTCAGGTAAAAACAGCCCAGATATTATGGGTCAGTATATAATGACACACTCAGCATTCACACAATGTATTCTATATGTAGTAAGGGAAGGAGGGAATGGAAAGGGGGAGAAGAATGGGAATGGGGAGAAGGAGGAGAAAAATAAATGCATACAATAAGGGAAAGATACTAGACTCTCTATAAGTTTCTCCAATGTACACAAATATGTAAAATACTGAGCTGTACTCAAGATACCAACATTTTGCATGTTATATATTTTTTTAAGAATCTGTGATACACTTAAAGGGGTACTATGTGTAAGCAAGAATGACAGGTTGATTTCACACTTAAATTCAATCAATGTAATTAATATCATTATATATTAAAAATAAAGTAGTGTAATAATAAAATTCAATACTCATTTGTAATAAGCTGTCTAGCAGAGTAGAAAAGAAAAATATTTTTTAAGTAATTACATACAAACTTCTACATATAGGGAGATGGTGAACAGGCAGTACTCAGAGAACTTTTAGGGCAGTGAAAAGACACTGATATTATGGTGATGGATATATGTCATTAGATTTTTCTAGACAAGTTGCTGGCAAGCATGTTAAATATTCCACTAGCCATGAAACAGCACCAGTTTTGCAGACTGTGGATCTGCTGGACCTGGGTCCAGGGAGCCCTGGCGATGGACTGAGCTCAGTCATGCCCAGATGGGGTGTCCCAGAGGAGCCAAAAATCAAAATGCTTCACAGTACCACCATCCTGGACTTCAAGCTTCCCCATGGGGTCATTGTTGCAGCAGACTACTTGGCCACAGCAGGTGCCTACATTGCCCCCCAGACAGTAAAAAAGGAGATAGAGATCGATCCATACCTGCTGGGCACCAGGGCTATAGGTGCAGCAAATTGCAGATTCTGGGCCAGATCCCTGGCTCATCAGTGATGCATCTATGAGCTTCAAAACAAGGAATGCATCTCAGTAGCAGCTGCCTCCAAGCTGCTTGCCAACATGGTGTATCAGTATAAAGGCATGGGGCTGTCCATGGGCACCATGATCTGTGGTTGGGGTAATAGAGGCCCTGGCCTCTTCTACATGGAGAGTGAAGGAAACTGGATCTTGGGGGTGGGCTTCTCTGTAGGTTCTGCATCTGTGCATGCTTATGTGTTCATGGATCAGGGTTACTCCTATAACCTGGAGGTGGAACAGGCTTATAATATGAGCTACCAAAAGTTATGCCTACTCAGGAGGCTCAGTCAACCTCTATAATGACAGGGAGGATGTCTGGATCCAAATCTCCAGTGACAATGTAGCTTATCTACATTACAAGTATAGTGAATCTTTCCCCTGAAGGAGGGTGTATATGGATGTTTGCATTTTGGAGGGTGACTGTTGGTAATATTGTTACAGCTTGCCATCCTCTTGTGGAGGGGTCCTCCATTGTATCGATCACTTTTTTTAGGCTCAGGTGCAATGACCACCATGTGTTACCAGTTGTTAATGAGCTGCTACAGAGGCATTTATTTGTTATACTTGGATGTTAACATTACACTACTCGACCTCAAAACAACAACAACAAAAATATCTACATAAAATATCTAAAGCAATGCTGAAACACTGTAATCTACTCCTTTGAAAATGATCTCAAGACTATGAGATCCAGTCCCTCCATTAATAGTCAGAATATATTGGACATAGTAATTATTTCACTATGATAAAGAAATAAAAGAAATTGGAAACTGCCATTTAAAAAATTGGTGAATGCTATTATTAACTACACAGTAAAATATCTATACAGAATGTATGAAAAATAACAAGTGAATTTAGTGAAGTTACTGGATACAAAAATTTAGAAAAATCAATTTTATTTCTACATCCTACTCACAGCAATTAGAAAATAAAATTGAAAGATTATAACAATTACAAAACCACAAAAAAAGAAACCTAAATTAGGAATAAATAAAAAAAATATCTAAGCCCTCAGCAATAACAGGTATAAAAATTTAACACTTTTTTTTTTTGGCTGTGCTCCCAGCATGTGGAAGTATCCTGGATTGAACCCACACAACAGTGGCACCAAATCCTTAACCATTAAGCCAACAGGGAACTCTCAAAAAATTTGACAATTGTAAAATAAGTAAATAAATGGAGTGATACCAAATTTGTCTGTGGAGTGGAAGACATATTACCGCAGCAAAGTCTAAAATCTTCAGATTGATGCATAAATTCAATATAATCCCACAAAAATCCTCCCTCCCTCCTTTCCTCTCTCCTTCCCTTTCTTCCTGTTTCTTTTTTTCCTCCCTCCTTTCCTTCCTTTTTCCATCCTTCATTCCTTTCCTTTTTCTTCCTTTTAGAATTTAGAAGACATTGTAAAAATGATTCAGAAAGTAAAGCACAAAAAATAGCAAAGATAATCTTGAAGCAAGAGAATACATTTTAAAGTTACATGTTACATGACCAGATACCATGGCCTATTATAAAGATTTAGTCATGAAGAAAACATTTTTGTGAGGATAGACTAATCAATGAAATAAGTAATTCCAAACCGATCCATCCACTCATCTGATGTTACCTGACTTATGCTATTCTCCAAAAGAGAATATATTTTCAGTAAATGGTATTAGGTAATTTGCATATTTAATTTGAGAAAAGCATAAAAGAACTGGACATCTACACAATATCCTGAACATAATCAATTCTACCCAGACTAAAGATCCTAAAGTGAAACGCAAACTTAGACATTTTAGAGGACAACATGATGGGAAGTCTTTGTGATATTGGAACATGCACAATTTTTTAAACAGAACACACAAAGTGATAACTATATGATATTTTAAAAGATTAATTGGACTATTTTAAGAAATAGAATACTAGAGAACAAACAATCCAGAAGTACATACTACCATATATGGTATATTAAGTAAAATAACCCAGACAAAACCAAAACTAATACATAGGATTTCCTTTATATAAAATAAAAAAAATAGTTGAAAATGACATGTTAATAGAAGTCAAAATTATTATGTGTGTGTATATGTGTGTTTGCATGAGTGTATGAATGTGTGTGTATATATAAGTGGAAAGTTCAAGGTAGAAAGAAGAATAAAATATTCTTCTGGGGTCGTAAAAATGTTTTCATTTATTTTTTGTTATTGCTGTATAATCTGGATTCTGATTACACAGCTTTGTTATGATTATAATTTTCAGCATGCAGTCCTATCTACATTGCTTAATGTTCATGCCTAAGTACCTTATTTCCTGAGGTGTGACTGTATCTGGTGTAGTGTTTTCATTTGGTTTCCATTTGGCCATTGTGTCATGGAGGAGCCTGTGGCCTGTCATGAGTGGTTGCTGAGCCCACTGTCCTCCTACCTGTGTTTTTCTTACTTCCCTGAGATTTTCTAGTCATCCATGTCCTCTGCGAATGAGGAGTGTGATTTCTTCCCTCCCAGTCTTTCTGCATTTTCTTGCCTTTTGAAGCAGCTGGGATTCTCAGGGCTGCTCTGCAGGAGGTGGAAAAAGCAGACTTGCTGTGTCACTCCCACTTCAGGCAAAGGCCAGGGACCGAACTGGGACCTATCTTGCATGCTGTCCAAAGTGACCTCAGACATAGCAGCCAGTGTCACTTACAACACAGGGCTGGTCCTTGCCTGTAGTGATCACAGTGTGGCTGGCTCCACAAATGGGACAGATGGTGAAACTGGATGCCCCCCCCAAGCCAGATTACACAGGCTTTAAGGCCAAGTGAGGGACTTGTGCTCAGCCCAGGAGCTGGTGAAGTTCAAGGCAGACAGAGAGAGCAAGATGAGCAGAGAGAAAGAGATAGATGTTGCAACAGCAAAGGGGGTATTCTTTTTGTAACACTGTTACTTTGCAGTGGGACCTGGGGTAGGACTTATACTGACTGGCTGCAGAAAAGTGACTTGACACAGAGCAAAGTCCCACTGCTTGCCCGTCTCAGCTGTGTCTCAGCATTCCTGAAGCACCAGGTTCCTGGACTCCTGCTGGGACACAGCAGGGGCTGCCCAGTACCTGCCAGGAACTATGCTATCCTCAGAGTTTTGGATGTGGCACAGGGGAGTTCCTTTGCTTTTCATTGGCACTTTAAACACTGTAGGGATGAGAAAATCAGAAGTGGTAGATGGCCACACAATGCAGTTGACCTGGATGCCTCCTGGTTTGCAGCTCCTCAGGACCTTCTGGCATGGTCCCAGCTGGGAGCAGTCAGGAGACTGGAGTTTTGGCCAGTCTCCCAGTGCAGGTTATTTGCAGGGCCAACAGGGCCATCATAGCCACATATGCAGAGGTCCACATGGGCAGAATACACAGAGGGATGGAGAGTCTAGTGTCTCTGCAGGGACTGGGCCAGACAGAAGGGAGCTGGCACTCTGTCTACATGGTCCTACAGCTCTTGGAGTCCTGTGTGTGGCTGAAAACTCAGCTGCCTTGCAGAGGTCCCCAGAATGCTCTCACTTTCTTCAGAATTACACGGCATCTGGTGATCTGGCAGGCATCACTGGTGCACATCCATGGAGCCAGGAGCCAGAACCACAGATATATTTCAGCCCCTGACAAGTCTCCCACCGTACTCAGTGAGCTCAGCAAAAACCAGCAGTGAGGACATGTCTAGTGGACCCCCAGGGATAGCTGTTAAGGCTCATGTGAGCAGGTGGTTCCCTGGCTCCACCTTGGCTCCTGGGAATTTCCCCCACCGTCAGGTAACTGAGATGTGTGCTTCCCTGCATGCTCATGGGCTCAAGGCCTTTTGGAAGGACCAGCTCCCAGGCCCTCCTGGTGCTTCCTCAAAACTCTCCTCCTGGCCTTGGCTTGGCCTGATTGACATCCAGCCCCATTTTTCCATGACCTGCTCACGGACTTGCAGGTTCTCCTCTCACTTGGTTCAAACAGACTGATTCTACTCTTCTCTGAAATCTACTTGAGCTGCATCCCACATGCCTGTAGGTGTAGTCACTAAGTATTTATAATTCCCATTATGAGTTCTGATCAGACCAGTGAACTGTTGAGAGATGAGTCTTTTTTCCAATCTGTGGGGTTTTTTTAAAACCATCAACAAGGAAGTATTGAAGCCATCACAGAGCAGTCACTGTGTTCTGTGTCTAAGATACCCAAGAGGCACACCCCACTAAACTTGTGTATTCTTGGCTGCACATGTGTTTTGTTTTGTTTTTGTTTTTGTATTGTCTTTTTAGGGCCACACCTTGGGAATATTGAAATTCCCAGGATAGGGGTCCAATTGGAACTGAAGGTGCTGAACTACAGCATAGAAACACCAAGGCCAGATCTGAACTTCATCTGCAACAAATGACACAGCTAATGGCAATGCAGGGGTCTTAACCACCGATCATGGCCAGGGATCAAACACTCATCCTCATGAATACTAGTTGGGTACTTAACCTGCTGAGCTACAAAAGGAACTTCCTACACATGCGATTCTGAGTTTTTTCTTCTTTTTTTTATTTGGCCACATTTTCAGCATTCAGAATTTCCTTGGCCAAGGACTGAACCTATGTCATGGCAGCACCCTGATCCACTGCACTGATAACCCCATGAGAAACTCTGGCTGTAAATGCTTCTAGGTAAAACTTAATTTATCTCACTTAAAATCACTATTAGTAAGTATGGGTCTTTTACAGTTATTTTAGTTACTGACATATTGGGGTTTATTTTCACTGTATTACTTTACACCATGTACACCTCAATTTTCTTTTTTTTTTTTTTTTTTTTTTTTTTTTTTTTTTTTTTTTTTTTTTTTTTTTTTTTACTGTGGTATAAAAAGGAGATCTAACCCTTGACATTTACATACACAACACAGCATTGTTAACCATGGGCCTCTTTAGAACTGATGCTTTCCAGCCATACATGTTTAAACTGATTTCATTCTGGGGTTTGTGCTCTGTGTCCAGGATCTGTCCAGGGCACATAGACTAGAACAGAGGCCACCCTGCCCACATGAACTTGTGAAGAGACAAGTGGATCAGGGGAGTGGGAGCAGGGCCCCTTAGACACTGTCCTGAGCAGTTTGGGGACACAGTGGACATAGCTTGTGGGGTCTCCAGGCCTGTGTGTTTTCTGTGCTGGGGCCAGGCAACAGGTTAAAGGGCAAGAGCCCAAGGCAGGAGGGCTGGCTAAATAGGATCTACCCTGTGGCCATGGTCAACACCAGTTCTCCTCTGTTTCCTATCTAGTTGGGGGCCTCATCTGATACCCTTGGAGCAGAGGCAGTGAGTTGATGATACAGGGTCCACAACCACTCAACTCCTGGGTCCTGGTCACCCACACCAGCTGGCTCATGTGGGTCTGAATTTCTCTCATGTGGTCTCCATCTCTGAGCCCCACTAGCCAGCAGGGTGGATGATGGGAAGGGCTGTGGATTCCTGATCTCCTGGGAAGTCATGGAGCCAGTGTCCATGCCCCTCTGTACCCTCAGCTCATCCCTAGGTGAGAAGGGTGAGACTGGGGAGCAGCCACACCTGCTCCACCCCATGCTGTGAGTGACAGTGAGGAGAAGCTTGTGTGCAGGGAGCGTAGGCTTGGTCCAGAGGAGAAGCCAGATGCCCATGCACACACCACAAATATGTGGTCACATGCACAGAGCACACATGTGCCGCTGTGGGAGGTGGAGCTACAGGGGATACCTGTAAGAGGTGACATTGCTGTAATCCAGGTCTCCAGGACAAGGGGGCTAGTATGGGACCCCAGTGGCCTTACATTACTTTCTTTTTTCAACTTTCATCTTTAGGGTCCCATGCTTGGCATGTGGAAGTTCCCAGTTTAGGGGTAGAATCAGAGATGCAGCTCACAGTCAGTGCCACAGCCACAGCCACATCCATGTCTGCAACCTACACAACAACTTACATAACTGTCAGATCCTTAACCCAATGAGCAAGACTAGGGATCAAGTCTGCATCCTCATGGATATGTCAGGTTTGTTTCCACTCAGCCATAATGGGAACTCCAAGGTTGCTATTCTTTAGTAGGTTCTTGGTGTCAGGGAAGTTACAGTGGCTCCCTAAAACCACCCATCTCTGTATGAATGGGACTGTGTGCCTAGCCAGCCAACCCCTTCCCAGGCCTAAGAAGGAAGTCCTCAAGCCCACTACAACAAGTGTCCACTGCCATGTCAGTTCCTCCATGGACATGCTTCAACCTGAGCAGATAACACAGACAAGCCCAGGGAAAATGTGCCAGTTGTTTGGAGACCTATGTGGCCTGCTTCAGAAGTTCATGTGTAGAGTAACTAAGTAAGGATAGCTAGAAAACCCATAAAAATGTTAAATAGGGGCTGGCCATGGCAGCTAGGAAGACATAAAGATTACTACAAAGCTACCATATGTAGGAAAAGGCTTGCTATGTCAAAAAAAAAAAAAAATCCTGGACACCATTTATAAAAAGGGACAGATTCAAATATATGGAAATGAAGTATGTGCATGGGAGAGGGGACTCTCAATGAAGTGAAAGAAAATATGAAACTGAAAAAAAAAATTGTACTTTTAATGCCCTTAATGAGTAAGGAATTTCTACAAATCAACTTCTTAAAGGCAAACATATGGGAAACAATGCCACATGTAGGTCACAGTATAAAGGGAAATGAGAGAAAATATGCATATCTCTAAATGATATGCAGCTGGAAAGCAAAAGCCATGGCAGCCAGCATCCTCACCTCAGCAGCTTTCAAGGTCAAAGCTGAGATGGAAGGTCTGATGGTCAGGCGGTCTCAGAGAGTGCAGCAGGGGTCAGTGGGCACCACCAATACCCTGCATTATAACCACAGGCAGAGGTGACTGACATTACCTCCACGTGGGGCGTCAGCAGGGGACTGGGGTTCCCCAGGTGCTCCCGGGTACTTTCCAAATGGAAAGACCTGAGAGCTCAAAATTAAGGAACATTAATAAAATCATGATGGATCCATAATACGCATGTTACAAAGCCACTGACAACTGCCCGTGAAGGTAGTGTTGGCAGTTTCAGAACCTCCTGTGAGCAGGAGCAGAGCACAACTGTGATACACACCTCTCTGAGGAAGTCATGGGGGGGTGGGCTGAGGATCAGTGGGGCAAGGCGAGGCCTCGTTAGGGAGACCAACATGGTCTCAGGACACTCCCCCAAAGGCAAGAGCATCCAGGTAAAGGGCTCAGGGCTGATGCCACCCAATGAGATGGGACCTCATGTGGATGGAATGACAGTAGCCTCACAATTAAAACGCTGCCTGGCACCCACTCTGCTTTGTGTCTGAAGGCATTTGGGAGCCCTCATAGTCTCTGACCTGCTCTGGAGCTTGCTCATTTTTCCTGACCCTCTCATTCAACTTGTTACTGTTTCTAGAGGAGAGGCACACCTAAAACAGCAAGAGCTAAGAAAGGTGAGCAAGATCTGCACCCTCATCCCTAATGGGCTCCTTGGGGACAGAGGCCACTTGGCAGGTGATTCCCTTCCCCCTGAGCTGTGGCTAAGCTGACACTAAGCACTGAAGGTGAGCCAGGGGGATGCAGCCCCTCAGGGAGCCGAAGGGTACCAGCTTCAGCCAAGGGGTCCAGCTCATGAAGGAGGCCAAGGTCAGAGCTTAGACATCTGGATTGTGGAAGGTGGTAGGTGAGAGGAACATTGAGATGAGGAGAGATGGAAGTGGAAGGATGGGAGAAGGAGGAGGTGGTGCAGGGGAGAAGGAGGAAATATGAGCAGTGAAGGAACAGAGCAAGGGGGATGAACAGGAGGAGGACAAGCACAGAAAGGGGAAGCAGGGGGACAGGAGGCCAAGACTAGCCCAAGCCAGCTCCTTGGGGGTCTTATTGGGGTCCCTGCAAAGTTGTACCTATGTGATACAGTGGTTTGATGCTCAGACCTGGAGAACCTCAAGGTGTTGATTGAGCCCTAGGTGGGAAGTTGTTGGCCTGATTCAAGACCAACCATAAGAGCTTAGTTTCTACATCATTATCTTCCTGGCACTGCTAAAAAGCAGGGGGAGAGGAGGAGTGAAGGAAGATCAGGGTTCAGGGACATCTGGTTGTGAGGGTCCATGTGCTCAGATCCATCCCACCCAGTCTCAACATTGCCCTGGTCTCCCTCACCTGTGTGGAGAGAGGCCCATCCCTCAAAGGAAAGTTGAATTTCAGGTCAAAAGTTCAGGGCTAATCCTGGCCAATGGGATGAGCTCCACTGTGGATAGGATGAGCTCCACTGTGGGTGGAATGGAAGTGACCCCAGAGTTCTGTCTGTTGCCTATCACCCACTCTGCTTCATGTACCCAGGCAGTTGGGGGCCTTTGCAGTTGCTGACCTGCTATGATGCTCACTCACCTGCCCGCTCTGCTCTGACCCACCTGATCCCCACACCTGCCTGGTCGCCATGTTACCATTTTGAGAGGAATGGCCCACATCTGAAAAGTGTCAAAAAGTTGAGCATGAGCTATTCCCTTGGACGCTACCAACACCTCAAGGACAGAGAGGCCATTGGTTGGTGCCTGGACCACTCAAGTCTGGGGCTGAAGTGACAGGCACCTCCAGCAGCATCCGCTTAGTGTGCATCCCCCTCAGGACTCTGTGGGATGTGGGCTTCTGCCATAGATGTTCAAGTCCCTGTGAGGAGCCTCAGGTGAGAGCTCAGACCCCTGGCCCAGAAAAGGAAGAGAGGGAGGAAGATGGAGGGGAGATGGCAAAGGAGGGGGAGGAGGATGGGGTGGAAGGAAAGTCTAGCCAGAGGAGAGATAGATGTAGGTGGAAAGGGGGATACAGGAATATTGAGCAGGAGATTAATTAGGAAGAGTTAAAAAGACAGGAGTGGGAGCTAGAAGAGTAAGGATGAAGGAGATGGAGCAGGAAGATGGAGGATGAGTAGATGGAGGAGGAGAAGATGGAGGAGGGGGGAGAAATAAGCAGGACATGATGGATGGATGGAAGTGGTTGATGGAAGAGGAAGAAGGAGAGATGGAGAAGGGCATGTAGGAGGATCAGAGGTCCAGGATAATGCAGAACCAGTGGCTGTGGTATCCAGTTGGGGTCTCTGCAAAGGACATACCCGAGTGAGCCCCAGGTTTGATGCTTGAATCCAGGCAGCCTCAAGGAGCTGTGTGAGGCCTGCATGGGAAATCTCTGGCCTGATTCAAGTTCAATTGCAAGGGATTAGGGTCAACATCAGTATTGTCTTGGAAGCCCTATAAGGGAGGGGGAGAGGAGGAGTGAATGAAAGTCATGGTCTTTCATCACATGGTGGACCAAGTGTTTCTGAGAGTCCATGTGCCCAGGTCCACTTCCTTCCAGGCTACAACTGGTGCAGCCACCTTCCCCTGCCAGCTGACAGCCTTGTCACTGAAGAAGATGACCTCCTTTTTATGGATTCAGTGCTAGTACTGACCTCTGACCTTAGCCATATTTTGAGTGGAATGGCAGCCACATCCAAGTTCCACCCTCTGCATGGCACCCTCTCTGCTTTGTGTCCCCAGGCAGTTGGAGGCCCTTGTGGTCTCTGACCTGCTTTGATGCTCACCTGCCCTCCCTGCTCTTACCCATGGATCTGAAACTGAGTCCATTTATACAGTGAAGAACAGCTCTAACAGTGAGAGGTCAGAAAGGTAAGGAAGACCTGCAGCACATACTGACTCTTGGGGACAGAGGCAACAGGGTGGGGTGATTTGGTCCTCCCTGGTCTCAGACAGGATGATGCCAAACCAAGGCCTGACCATTAGCCAGGTGCAGGCAGCCCCTTATATCTCCAAGGGGTGAAGCCTGCTGCCCAAATTGTGGAATTCTATGTGAGGGGCTCAAGGTTAGAGTTCATAAAACTGACTGCAGGTGGGTAGCACCGTGGAAAGAGGATAGACAGGGATAGTTTGCTGGAGGAGACACAGGAGGGGGATGAAGGGGACGAAAGATGAATGGAGGGGAAGGGGAGGAAGGAAGGTGCTGGAGGAGAAGTGTAGCAGGGGGAGGAAAAAGGAATGATAGGAATGAATGTATGGAGCAAGATCAGGGCCTCTGGGCAGCCCAGAGCCCGCTCTATGGTGTCTGGATTGGGTCCCTGCACAGGATATGCCCAAACAAGCCCCTGGTTTGATGCTTGGACCTGGGGCATCTCAGGGAGCTGGGTGAGTACTAAATGGGAAATCATTTGCTTGATTCCATTCCAACTGCAAGGGCTTAGTTTCCACATCAGTATCCTCCTGGCACTGCTAGCAAGCAGGGGGAAAGAAGGAGTTAA
The DNA here is from genome assembly GCA_028533215.1 of Babyrousa celebensis. NCBI lineage: Eukaryota > Metazoa > Chordata > Mammalia > Artiodactyla > Suidae > Babyrousa > Babyrousa celebensis. Next base: position 23,800,448 of record CM052694.1, on the reverse strand, counting down.
GGAATATCAGGGTTGGAAGACCAGCTGGTCAGGGTTGTATGAGTCCAGTTTCCCATGTCCAGCTCATGCATGATCCACCTGCTCCTGGTCACAGTGCCCTGCATGGAGAGAGGACCCTTAGACAAAAGGAAAGTCATTTTTCAGGTCAAGGATTGAGTGCTCCTCATGGCTTATGGGATGGGCTCCAATATGGGTGAAAAGGCAGTGACTGCAGAGTTCCACTGCCTGCCCTGCACCCACACAGCTTCATGTCCCCAGGCAGTTTTAGGCCCTCATGATCACTGACCTGCTGTGACACTTTCTCACCTGCCTGCTCTGCTCTGACCCACCTGTTCCCAACTCCCACCTGGTTACCTTGTAATCATTTTGAAAGGAGAGGCCCATATTCAAGAGTGAGAGTCAGAAAAGTGAGTATGAGAGGCCCCCTTGAACCCTACCAACACCTCAAGGATGGTGGCCACTGGTGGGTGCCTGAATCACTCAGGTCTGGGGCTGAGGTGAAAAGGACCTCCAGTACCAATCATTGAGTGCACAGCTCCCTCAGGGATCTGTGGGATGTGGGCTGCTGCCAGAGATGTCTGAGTCCCTGTGAGGAGCCTGAGGTGAAAGCTCAGACCCCTGACCCAGAAAAGGAAGAGAGAGGGAGGAGGAGAGAGGGCAGGGGATGCATGAGGTGGAGGAGGAGGATGGGGAGGAAGTAAGGTCTAGCTGGACAAGAGTTGGATGGAGGAAGGAGGAAGGAGGAGGTGATTTAGGAGGAGAGTAAAAGACAGAAGGGTGAGTAAGTAAAGGAAAGATGGTTGGAGGCAGAGGGGGAGGACACAGGAAGGAAGCAGAGGATAAGAGGGGGAGGTGGATGTGGATGAAAGAGAATTAAGGTGAGATGCAGAAAGGACAGGAGAAGCAGGGGATACAGACCACCCAGAGCCTCTGTATTGAGTTCTAATAGGTGTTGCTTAAATGTTGTACCTGACTGAGCATGTGGTTTGATGCTGGGACCCAGGAAACCTCAGGGAGCTTGATGAGGCTTAGGTGGGAAATTTCTGGCCTGATTCAAGTCCAATGAAAAAAACTTACTGTCCCCATTGGTATCTTTCCGGAAACCTCTAAGAGGGAAGGGGAGAGGAGGAGTGAAGGAATGTCAGGGTTGGGGGACCAAGTGTTCCTGAGGGTCCATGTCCCAATGTCCATCACAGGCCAGGCTACAGCTGCCCTAGTCATCTTCCCCTGCAGGGTGACATCCCTGTCCATGGAGAGGATGAGCTCCTTGGTTATGGGCTCAATGTTGACCCTGACTTCTGGTATCAACATTATTGTGGGTGAAATGACAGTGAACTGGCAATTATACCTGCTTTCTGACACCAAATCTGCTTCATGTCCCCAGGTGGATAGAGGCCCTTGTGGTCACTGACCTGCTCTGACAATCACTCATCAGCCTACCCTGGTCTGACCTACCTGATCACCACACCTTCCTAGTTACCTTATTACCATTTTGAGAGGATAGGCTCTCATCCAACAGTGAGTGTCATAAAGGTGAGCTTGAGCTTCACCCTCACCCCCTACTGATTTATCAAGGACAGAGGACTGTGGTAGTTGCCTGGAGCACAAATGTCTGTGGTTGAGATGACTAAGACCTCTGGCACCAAATTCTGAGCATGCAGCCCCTTCTGGGTTCCATGCTGCCAGAGGGGTCTGACTCCCTTTGAAGAGCCCAAGGTTGAAGCTCAGACTACTGGCCAGAAAATGAAGAAAGCAATAGGAGAAGTTGCAGGAGGTGCAGGAGGTGAGAGGATGCAGAAGGATGAGGAGGATGGGAAGTAAGGAAGGCCTAGCAAGAGGAAAGATTGATTCAGGAGAAAAGGTGGATGCAGAAGGATGGAGGGAGGAGGTGATTGAGGAGGAGAAGTAAGGACAGGAGTGAGAGGAAGAGGAGTAAACATGAATGGAGGTGAGGGGGAGGATGCAAGGAAGATTGATCAGGAGGAAGATGAAGAGCAGAAGGAGGAAGAGGAATAGATGGAGGAGGGGGAGGAGAGGACCAAGCCGGAGGAAATGGATGGATGGAAGAGTTGGATGGAAGAGAATGAAGTACAGATGCAGGAGGAGGGAGGGGAAGCAATGGGTCCATTCCAGCCCAGAGCAGGTGATATTAGTAGCTGGGTGGGTGTCACTTAAAGTGTGTGCCTGAGTGGACTCCTGGTTTGATGTTTGGATGCAGTGAAATCAAGCAGCATGGGGAGGCCTGAGTGGAAAATTGCTGGCCTGAGTCAAGTCAAACTGCCAGGGCTTAGTGTCCACATCAGTACTTTCCTAGAAACCATAATTGGGAGGGTAGAGGAGGAAGGAATGATGCTCAGGGTTGAGGGACAAGAGATAATGAGGCTCCATAAGCCCTTGTCCATCACCTGCCAAGCAACACCTGTCCCTGTCACCTTATCCTGCAAGTTATGGCCCTGCCTGTGGAGAAGAAGACATCCTTGGTTTTAGACTCAATGCTAACCCTGACCTCTGACCTTGGTCCTTGTGGGTGGGATGGTAGCAACCCAAGAGTTCCACCCACCATAAAGCACCTTCTATTTGTGTTCCCAGGCAGTTGGACAAGACCCTTGTGGTCACTGATCTGCTCTGACACTTGCCTGCCCTCCTTCCTCTGATCCAGCGACCTGACCGCTGGTCTACTTATACAGAAGAGACACAGCATTGACAGTGAATGATCATAAAGGTGAGCAAGACCTGCACCCTCACTGCATACTGACCCCTGGCTACAGAGGGAACTGGGTGGGTGATTCCATCTTCCCTGGTATCTGCCAAGGTGACCCTAAACCCAGCCCTGATAACGATCCAGGTGCATGCATCCCCCTCATGGCTCTGAGGGGTATAAGCTGCTGCCCTTGGTGCCTGAGTCCATGTGAGGGGCCCCCTGTCAGATTTCAGACACTTTGCTTGTTGAGTGGGAGATTCATGGGAGAGTGGAGTAGTGATAGGAGAGGATGCAGGAAGAGGAGAAGGAGGATTAGACACAGGAGGGAGAGGAAGAAGACAAAGTGTGAAAGGAGGTTGAGGGGAAGAAGGAAAGAAAAAGGATCAGGAAGAAAAGAAGTGGAGGATAGATTGGAGGTGGAGGACAAATCACGAGTATATGTATGGGTGGAGGGGGAACAAGGGGTCCAGGATAGCACAGAGCTGGCTCTCTGAGGCTTCAGTGTGGTCCCTGCAATGGCTGTACCTGAGCGAGCCCCTGGTTTGATGCTCAGACCCAGGGTGTACAGGAAACTTGGTGAGGACTAGGTAGGAAATATCTGGCCTGATTTAAGCCCAATGGCAAGGGCTTAGGTTCACATCAGTATCCTCCTGGCACTGCTATCAAGCATGGGGAGAGGAGGAGTGCAAGAGGGTTGGAGAACCAGATGATTGCAAAGGTCCAGCCCAGCCAGTCTCCACCTGTCTCTTCTGATGCTTCTCTGTGTGGAGAGAGGACCCTCCCCCAGTCAAAAATTAATTTTAATGTTATGGGCCCATTGCTGTTCCTGGCCAATGGGATGGGCCCCACAGTCATTGGAATGGCAGTGGTCCCAGATTTCTACCCACTGCCCTGCATGCACTCTGCCTCATGTCCCCAGGCAGTTGGAGGCCCCTGTGGATGCTGACCTCTGACACTCACTCACCTTTCCACCCTGCTCTGACCTACCTGATCTCCTTTCCTGCCTGGTCACTTTGTTACCATCTTGAGAGGAAAGGCCCACATCCAACAGTGAGAGTCAGAAAGGTGAACATGAACTGCACCCTCACCCCCTTCCGACATTGCAAGAACAGAGGCCTGTGGTGGGTGCCTGGAACACTTTTGTCTGAGTCTAGGTGACAAGGACCTCCAGCACCAACCCCAGAGCATGCACCCCCTTAGGCATCCATGAAATATAGGCTGTTGCCAGAGGTGTCTGATGCCCTATCAGGAGCCTGAGTTCAGATCTCAGAACCCTGGCCCAGAAAACAAAGAGGGGGAGTAGGAGGGAGGGGACAGGTTGCAGGAGGAGGAGGAGAAGGATTGGGAAGAAGAAAGGTCAAGCCAGGTAATAGATAGATGTAGGAGGAAAGGTGAATGCAGGAGGATGGAACATGGAGGCGAGTGATGGAACAAGGAGCATTTAAGACAGGAGTGTGAGGAAGAAAAGGAAATTTTGATGGGGAGGATGAAGGAGGTATAGATGGAGGAGGGAGAGTAGGAGAACGAAGCAAGAGAGTGAGGAGTGGGATGTGGATGGAAGAGAATAAAGGTGAGAAGGAGAAGGGGCTGAAGTAGAAGCTGCAGGTCCAGGCCAGCTCACAGCCCATGCTATTGGGACACAGGGTGTGTCGCTTAAAAGTGTGTGCATGTGAGCTCCTGGTTGATGCTCAGACCCAGAGAAATATGGAAGCTGTTGAGGCCTGGGTGATCCATAGCTGGCCTGAGACATGTAAAACCCCAGGGGCTTAGGGTCCACATCTGATCCCCTAAGACAGAGGAGGAGAGCAGGAGGGAAGGAAGGTCAGAGTTGGGGGATCAAGTGTTTCTGAGTTTCCCTGTGTCCAGGTCCATAACCTGCCATGCTACAGCTTCTCCTGCCATCTTCACTGCCAGGTTATAGCCATACCCCTAGAGACCATAAAATCCTTGGTTATGTGCTCATTGCTAACTGTGATCTCTGACTTGGCCCTATTGTGGGTGGATTGGCATTGGCCAGTGTTTGGTCTGGTGCCTTGCACTCACTGTTTTCTTGTCCCCAGGAAGTTGGAGGCCCTGTGGTCCTCTGACCTGCTCTGACACTCACTCATCCTCTCCACATCTCCTGCCCCATCCCTGGGTGCATTCCCACCAAAGAGACACAGCTCTAACACTGAGAGGTCACAAATGTGTGATGTGCACCCTCACCACATACAGACACTAGGGGACAGAGGTCACTGGTGGGAGCCTGGACCACTCTGGTCTATAGCCAAACTGACAAGGACCTCTAGCACCAACCATTGAGGGTGCAGCCCCCTCAGGGCTCCATAGGGTGCCTTTGGCTGCAAGAGGTGCCAGAATCCCTGTGAGCAAGCCTGAGGTCAGAGCTCAGACCCCTGCTCAGAAAAGGAAGAGGCGGAAAATGAGAAGAGAAGGAGATGCAGAAGGAGGAGTTGGACATGCAAGGATGCTGGATTGGGTGGAGAGATGGATGTAAGATGTGGAGAGAGGTGGAAGGGTGAATGGCTGGTGGAGGAGCAGTGGGTGAGGAGGAGGAAATTGGAGGAGGACAATTGTGGAGGTAGCTAGGAGACATGGGCCCTCAGGAATGGGGATAATGCAGCAGTAGGATGGTGGTGGACAAGCATGGAGGGAGGAGGAAGGTCGAGAAGTGATGGCTAGAGGCAGAGATTAGGGAGGCTGAGCAGGAAGAGAGGCTTGGATGGAGGGACAAGGAGCAGCCCAGGGCAATTGGGGAGGAGGAGGTCTGCACTTAGGCAACTCTCCAGGGCCCACTTGTTCCTCAAAGCCCCTTCTTTGGCCTGAATCCTTGAGGTTTCCCATCCATTATGCCTGAGATCAGAGACCCCAGCTAGGTGAGCACGTGTGGTCTATGAGCTGGGATGGGGACATAGAGCCTCACCCATTTCAGCATCCTCTCCCCCATAGTTCCATATGTAATTTGACCCATGGAACCCAGTGGTGTTTCCCATTGGCTAGACCCTCTTTGTGTTGTCCCAGAACAGATGTGTCCCACCACATAAACAGGGAAAATGAAGCACTTCCACTTGCGACTTGTTCACAGGTGTGAGCCTAGGGATGGTCTCATAGCACAAAGTCCACCTGTGGTCAAATATGTCAAGCTTTCCCCAGTCCTGCCCCCCTCCTGATAGGCTAGCACTCTACTCTGATTCACCAGCCAGAATCAGCTGAGAGTTAAGAATAATGGAGCAGATGGGAACCTCCTGTCCTAGAAACCTCTGGTCCCCACATCCCAGTCTTCCTCCCCAGTGGGCACATCTGGGATAGGGTCATGGTTAGGAAAGAGCTTAGTGGGCAAGAGCAAAGGGCTGTCCTTTGCTGTGAGCACCTGACATTATTTAAACCTGTGCAACTTCCACTCCCAACTTCAGAGCCTCTTGGGGTTCAGAAGTTGGGGAATTTGGCTCAGCTTTTTTTCTTAAAATTCACATATAAAATGCAATTGCTAAGTTACATGACTGAGAGGTTTTTAGTGTATTAGCAGAACCATGCCACTATTTCCACCTTCCACTATCTCATCAAGAAAATCTCTTATCATCAGATACTCCCACTCAGCCCTCCTGCAGCCCTTGGGACAACTGACCACTTCCTTTCTCTCTGAGCCTGGCTCTGCTGGATAGGGCACTTCCTTGGAAACTAACAACAGGCAGTCTCTGTGCCTTCTTTCTTTTCTGAGCATCATCTCTGTCCATGTTGATGTATGTGGCAGTGTTTCTCTCCCTCTCTGGTTGAATGATGTTCCACCACATCCTGGTCATCAGGCCACCTGTCCAAGGAAACTTAGATGGGGCCCACCTTTTTGTTTTTATGGGTACCTCTGCTATGAACATATGTGTTTAGACATCTGCATTCCTGTCTTCCTCTCTTGGGTTTATACATGGGAGTGAAACTGGTGGGTCATGAGGTGGCTCTTAATTTAACTTTTGGATAAAGGACTGGTTTTCCATAGATGTTGCACCACTTTACAATCCTGTCATCCATATAGGAAGTTTCCATCTTCTCACATCCTCATTTAATCAGTAACATTCACTCCAGTGGGGAGAAGTTCAGCACTCTGGTGGATGTGATTAGCATTCCCCTGAAGCTAACATTGAGCCATGTTTCCTGTACCCATTGGGCTTTTTCTCTAAAATTGTGTTGACTTAGGAGAAATGTCTATCCGGGTGCTCCACCCATTCTCTACTTGGGCCGTTTCTATAGTGGAGTTAGGAGTTTGGCCATATTCTGTATACCAGGCCCTTATAGGTCAGGGCATTATCACATTGTTATGAATTGTGTAGGTTGTCTTTTCCTTGGCATTGCCATTTGAGGTGCAGCTGCTTTAATTTTAATCAAGTCCAATTTGTCAATGTTTACCTTTTGTTGCAAAATATGAGTCCCATGAGCCTGCAGGGGCCTCCCCACCTAGCAGCTGCCCTCTCCACCTAGCAGCTGCCCTCCCATTTTCACAACTGAGCCAGGAGTACACCCCCCTGCACTGCCAGACAGCCATTGCCCTGGGCTTCTGGACCCCCTTCTTGATCTCTCTCATCTCATTGCGATAGGATCTCCCAGGTTGCTGGGAGGGGCCTATTAAGTGGAAGTGTTAGGATGTTGGGATTTCACCTACCCAGGCAGCATGGTTTTCGCCCTTCTGATCAGACAGATGGGGAGCTTCCAACAGGGAGCCCACTTTGACCTGTTGGTGCTCTGGAGCTCTTTCATGCAGTGGAATATTATGATTTTTTTCTTGCAGCATCGGACATGGTGAAACTGGAGACTCTGCTGGCCCTGGAATGAGCAGAAACAGTGACCAAATATGAGCAGTTGAGGCCTCAGAGGGAGCAAAGTCACTAGAAGCAGGTGCAGCTGTGGCAGAGGTCAGAACCAAGAACAGACAGGGAGGCCTGGTGGGGACCAGAGCCAGTTAAAAGATGATGCCCAAGGGGGCATCATCATTAGCATGAGCAGGTACATCACCAAGTGGGAATTATAATAGCCCATGTGCAGACCACATCCTGAAGTGGCACGTGAGACCCAGGAATGGAGTCACAGCCCATGGGGGCAGGTATGTTCCTGGTAGGATCAGAGCCAAGGTTGAGCAGGTGAGGCCCATGTGGGGATCAGAGGCAGCAGGATCAGATGTATCCCAGGCAGGATCAGAACAGGTAGGAGCAGGTGAGGCACAGGCAGATTCTCTTGGGGCAGGGTTTTATGCTGTGACTGTTGTCAGATGTTACTTGACTCCCAAGGACACCCTGTATGTACTCTCACCTCACTGCCCCATCTGGGTTTTAGGGGTGCCACTCAGGTCCTCCAGTAGACCCGTGGGATGATGCTGACCTCTCATACTACAAAGTCAATGACAGGCTATTATTTTGCTGTGAATAATCTGGACACACCCACCCCCTCCCTGTCTCCTGGAGGGGATTGCCATTTGTGGAATCACCTCTGGAGGCAGGACCCTTCAGCTAGCTCAGGGCCTCTAGCCCTGGTGGCCACTGGGGACCAGGGTCCACACTAGATTTTTGACAAGAGTGCTCAGGGTAGGTAGTACAAGCAGAACTGTGGGCTGGTCCAACATGGCCTCAGCTCCATGGCCTCCATATCTACACTGGGGAGAGCCCAGGACATCTGTCCAGCAGGGTCAGTGTCAGGCTCATCTTGGTCTAAAGTGGCTCTACAGAGCATGGGCAGAGGAGGTGGCACCTGGCCAACAAGTCTCTGAGGGCAGTGGGCCCAGCCATGGGGCCATGTGGGGACAGCATGAAGGACATGCTTCAGGCACTGGAGTGATGGTCAGGGGATGGTCATGTAGGACCTGGAAGCTCATGAGAAGGTGACAGGGGCAGGTGGGGTTTTGTCTCTTGTCTGGTGCCAGGAGGACATGGAGCAGGAGGTATGGCCCAGCCATGGTGGGGAAGGGGAGACTGGGCTGAAGTTTTCTCGATCTTCTGTGGGAGAGGTTGCTCACCTGTCAGGAGTGGGGGTGCACAGTACAGAGTGGGTGGCCAGCCTCAGTAGAAGTAGGGGCACCACCTGGGATGTTGCCATCTGCTCTAGAGCTGGCGCCCTCCTTGGGTCCTCCTCTGTTTCAGGGTGTCTCTGGTTAAGATGGGGGGTGCCAGGGGAAGGGCTTTCCAGGCAGCTGGTCCCCACAGCTCTACTTCTCTTGCCTTGCAGTTAGGAGCAGCCCAGCCTCAGCACCCAGGGCCTCAGCATCCATGGCCTCAGCACCCACAAGGCAAGGGTGAGAACCCATCTATGCTATGCAAGTGGGAGGTGGCCAAGGGGTGTGGCTTTGGTTCCTCACTGCCTGACTCCAGAGTAGTGAAGGAGTCCTTGGGCTGTGCCTTCATGCCTCATCTAAGATCATGGCCCTGAGTCTGGGCCACTCTAGAGAAGGTGGCAGCTTGGCTAACACCACTGTGTCACCTTTTCCATCAAATAGTCCAGGAGATCAGGCGAGCCACTAAGTGGGTGAAGATGCTGAGGAGTTGGAGTAAATACCGGGGCAGTCCAAATGTAAAAATCTGAGCATCCTGACACTGAAGGGAGCTGGCCTGTGTCCCATGGGGCTTCCATAGCCACTCTAGCCCAGGACTCAACAGGGTGGACCAGACATGCCCACACCACAAGGAGAGACCAGCCCAGGTCTGGGCAGAGACAGCCTCTCCTGAGCATCTTCTGGATGAGTCTTACTCCATCATGATGGGTGTCACTTGCATCTGTCTTAATGCCCCTTGTTTCATGCAGATACACTGGTGGGTCTACAAGGGGATCTCCCCACAGGTGAGAGGACAGTTATGGCCTCTGCTATTGGACCTGGAGAAGGTGAAAGCAGAGAACCAAGAGAAATACCAGGTATGGCCTCTCCACCTGTGCCTCAGGGACCCCTCACCTATCCCCAGCTTTCCTGGCACCTCCCAGGCTCACAGGCCCAAGACCTACCTGCCAGGAAGTCCCTGGCCACATACTAGCTGACTGTTCCCCCAGCCCAGTGCAGTCATTGGGTCCATAGATGGGCAGATACCACCTGGCTTCACACTAAGGCCTCCCAGATACCTGAGGGGGACAGAGTCACAAAGAAAGGAACAGAAGCCAGGAGGAAAGAGCAAGGAGACCTCATACAAACCTTGGAAGGAGATGGCCAGACCAGATGAACACAGGCCTAACTTGGGATAAGAAACAGGACTCTAACCATTGACCCAGAAATCTCCCTGCCCCCAGCCAATTCCCTGCCACTCAGCCCCTGTCCCCAGTATATCCGAGGTTCTACAGCTCAGGCTAGGTGCTCTATGCACCCGGCTGAGCAGCATCAGCAGGGGGAGCAGGCATAACAGTGGCAACAGGTGTCCAAGTTGCTTGATGATGGGCAGTCTGAGGGGCCCAGAGCATGGTGGACATCCACTGACACTCTGGGAAAAGAGCCAGCATCACACCTGGTCCTCATGCTCTCAAAAGACCCTGAAAAAAAGGCATGGGCTCCCCTTATGGCCCTCTGCCTCACCCAGCCTGTATGTGGTGGAACTGAGAGGGGTCAAGGGACAGAGGACCAGCTGCCCTCCCAGACTCCCCAGTGCCCTGGGATACCCACACCAGGGAGCAGCCTCCCAAGGGATAAGCCCAGGGTGTAGTGTCAGAACTGTCATCCTGGCCTGCCTTGTGTGGGGTGGGGGAAAAGGGAGTCTGTTGGCCTGGTCATTGTGTCACTATTGGGTGGGGGTCTGGGCCTTGGAGAAGCCACAGGCTGATTTTCCACAGGCTGGCATCTCCTGCCCAGTGATGCTGGACACTGGTTGTGACCTGGGCACCCTTGTGACGCTGCCTGGCTTCAGAAACAGGCAAAAGAATGGTTTCTCCAGAAAACTCTCATATTGGACCAGCAGCACCCACTCTGCTGTGGCCGTTGGTTAGAGTTCTAGGCTTCTGACCTCACCACCCCCACCCCTGGTTCTACCCACAGACAGTGAAGAATCTACACAGACAGTAGAGTCAGGCTCTACTCTTGGGACATGAAATTTATCAACATGGATGTGAGCCACACCTTCCAAAACAATGTTATGTTCCAGGAGAGGTATGGCATCAGGTGAGGATGCTGGGCAACTGGTCCCTGAGCAGAGGGGCAGGGGGTAATGGCCAGGGGTCCTGGGGGAGGGGATGCTCAAGGACGAGGGCTGGAGCTGGGGTGGTAAGAGTGGGATCTGTGCAGAGCACCTGCAAAAGTAAGAATGCACAGGGCAGGGGGCACCCTGAGTGAGGTTGGCTGTGCCCTCATAGGTTAAAAGGCCCCTGTGGGAGGGGAGGTGCCCTGGGCAGCAGAGAGCAGGCTGTACCAGGACACAGGAGGATAGAGTGAGAGTCAGATGGGTCAAAATGTCACCTCATTTAGATCTTTGTCCACTTTTTTAGAAAATATGCATCATTTCTAAAAGTAAATTGGGAGGGAGCCCCCAATTCTATCACCCCGTCCTACATAAGTGATCCTTGCTCCATTCAGTGTCCCACACTCACCACACACTTGACCAGTGTAAGGTTATGTTTATAGTTAGCCCAATCATTCCCTTTCCAGGCAGCAAGCCCTCTTCAATGTGCTCGCAGATTACTCTGTCTACAACACAGTGAATAGCTGCCCCTGGCCAGCTTCTTAAGTGGCCTGTTGGTGCCAGTCAGCATCCCAGCTCCCATGGCCACAGAGATGATGCAAGGGGAGCTCTGCTCTCAAGCTGACATGGATGGCTGTGGTGCATACCCCACTTTTAGGACAAAAATGGCACATTATGCCTGGGCTGCACCAGCCCATGAGCTTGGGAATGTTTTATAGCAAGTTCACATGGGTCTAAAAAGCATTGCTGTGGTGGTTACACTTGAGTTTGAATCCCAAAGATGTCATTTCATTAATCAGAATCTTAGCAGGGATGAGAGTTCCCAGCAACACAAACTCCTTTGCGGCTCCCTGGAGGCAGCTCCCCACCCCACTTGCTCTTTCCAGAATATTCCCTCAAGGAATACCAGCTGAGATGGCAACACAGATGACCAAAGTGGGGTCTGGGGCTGACCCACCACTGCCATGGCCCTCAAAGCCCTACATATGCCTGTCAGAATCCCCCACCTGCCCTCATGGCAAGACCTCAAAACCTTGCTTTTCCTCAGCACCTGGAATGGCTTGTCTGGGAAAGGGGGCAATGGGATGGTTCCCAGGCACAAATGGGAGCCCATCCAGTAAGTAGCTGAGGAGCAAGTGCCAGGAAGAGGGCGGTTGAGACCTCCCAGGGGGTCCTTGCAGTCACATCTGACTCTTCAGGAGGTGGGCTACTACAAGGACATGAGGCATATTGTTGCTATCCTTCTCATGTTTCTTAGTGAGGAGGATGCTTTCTGGGCATTGGCCCAACTAATGGACAACAAAATACATGCCATGCATGGTAGGGGACTACCCTGGAGAGCTGGATGTGACTCAATGACAAGAGTCTCCCTTCAGAGTTCCCCCAGCTAACAGGGACTGACTTGGTCCATCTCCACATCAGCAAAGGCAACAGCTCCCCCCATGGCCCTCTGGGTCCCACAGCCATGGCCCTCAGCCCTGTCCTTGTCCAGACCACACCATCCCTCCTGGTCCCTCTTCCTCTCTTCTGCCACCCACCAGGCCACCTCCAACCCCACCCCAAGCCCCTGATCAGAAGTGGCAGCATCTACCTGCCATGCCTCCCCCACTTGACTCCCAAGCCCAGGAGATGTTTGTACACACCCCATCCACCATCCCGTGGGCCACACACCCTGCCCCTCAGTACTGGGACCCACATCCTCTGAAGCAGCCACAGGGGGGAGGGGCTGTGACAGAAACAGATACCTGCCTGATGCTCAGTACTGGGCACCCACCAAGCTGGGCCTCTGTGAGCAGGTTCTCAACCCTGGGCCACCCCAGGCCTCAAAGGCAGTCAGTCATGTCTGGGGAGAGCCATGTAGCCAGGCTGGGGTGAGCCTTGCACACTGGAGTCACTACCTGGGGAGGAGGCCTTGGGTTCCCAGGACACACAAGCCCTTGCCAGGCTCACCTTCCAGTGGGGGTGGTCCTTGGGGCCTCTCAGGCTTCTTCATTCTGGGGTTCACGAAACTTCAGAGACTGCAGGCCCATCATGGTAAGATTCTGGACAGGACTCTCCCCAAGCTGAAGAGGCACCTGGTGAGTAGAAGCAGCCCTCAGAGGGCCTGGTCTGTCTGCACTTTCATCTTTCTTGTCCTGGTGCAGCTAGGCCTGAGCTGGGGTCCACTGGTTAAAGGAGTGCCAGCAGAGGGTCCCCAGGTGGGGAAGACTGGGGCCATTCACACCAGCCCTGAACATTATTTCCTCTGTAAGGACAAGGAATACATGTACACAGAAATTTATATGAAGTTGTGTTTCCAACGATGCTTTATTGACTAGGTAGTGTACCCAGGGAGACTAGTTCCCCAAGAGGCATCTCCAGGTAAGCCTAGAGCCCTGGGGATGGGGGATCTGGGGTCCTGAGGCTGAGCCATCTTCTCTTGGGCTCCTGTAGGGAAGACTGGGTCAGAATGGGGGGAGGGCAAACATGTGCCCAACCTGCAGTCAGCCCCAGGCTCCTCTGAGTAGCTCCTGCAGAGAATGGGGCTGTCTTTTATCCCCAGGAGGGTGGAGGTGTAGTCCAGGCCCTTATGACCCCAGGTCACCTGGCTGGGACCTCTTTATTCTACTCATTTAGGAACTGTAGGGCCTTTTTGGAGGCAGCCTGTGGGACCTCAGAACCCAGCGGCAGTGGGGGCTCATGCCCTGTGCTGGGACACCTCCCACACACCTCATTCCCTACTCAAACTGCCCCTCCTGGGCCTCCTGTCCCCACAGACACCTATATCACTCACACTGAAACTATGGGATGTATACATCCTGGAGGGGGTGTGAATATTCACAGCCATGGCCTATATAGTCATCGAGTTGCACAGAAGTGAGTAAGCCTGAGCCTGGGCCACTCAGGCCACAGAGGAGGGCCAGCTTGGACACAGGTTTGGCAGGGCCCCTGGAGAGGTAGCAGGAATGGGGCTGGCTTCTGGGCATGGCACTGTTGTGACTCTCCTGGGCCAAGTAGATCATGCATGCTTCCCCCAGGGAGGGGCCCCAGGGTGGGGGATGAGCCTTCCCAGTGGGGGCCCTGTTGGCCTGATGGCATCCCCACACCCAGAACACCTCCTGAAGCTGCCCTGCAAGGCCTGTATGAGTTTCTCCAGGACAAGAGATGCAGTGATCAAAAGGCTAGAGGCCTCAATTGTTGAGCTGCGCAGGAAGAATTGGGACCTACCTCCCCCAGGTGGGCTCAGCAGGAGTCTCCTCCCAATTACCCCTCCAGGGCTGTAACCCATGGAGCATCCCAGAGCCTTCCTGCTCACCCTGTACACCTCCTAGTCTGCTCTAAGTCTTGGCTGGCAGGGGTTGGGCCCCAGGGCAGCCTAAGCAGATGCTGACCCTAACCTTACCTAGCCTGAGAGATGTTCTAAGGGTGAGGCCAAGGTGACCAGTTGGGACAGCAAGTGCTGGGAGCCATAAAGTGGCTAAGAAGAATAATCCTGTGTGAGGCCTAACTGTAAGCAAAGCTACAGCAGAGGCTGAAGAAATTGAAGCTGCAAAGCAGTTTCAAAGAATCCCCCAGCTGATCCTGTTTAGTAAAAATTTTTGAAATATGATTTCCTCTTCTATTCTTGCGCCTCTTTTCTGTCTGATGCTTATGTGTGTTGTGAGTCATTCTTGGCTCATAATATGGGAACTTTCTCAAATTCCTGAGCTTCCACCCAAGTATGGGCCGTTATTTACTTATAAACCTAAGCCCTTGTTAAATAGGTTGAAAATAATTGAACCATGCATAAAGAACTTTCCTAAGAATGGGAAGTTTCCCTTCAGAGGAGTAATAGTAAATATTATGCAGAACTGCCATGTAGGCCTGGAGATTTTTGTTGGACTCTGGTCTGTCCCCTTGGAGACAGATTAGGGGGTGGTTTGGGTGTTGCCCTTGGCCCAACAATTGTGGATACTATAAGCAAGACATATTTTTT
>CM052694.1:23767081-23785569 GCA_028533215.1 Babyrousa celebensis | reverse complement strand
CTGCTAGAGGAGCATAATAGGTAGCTTAGGCAAGAATATTTATCACCTTATGCCAAATCATTGTTAAAGTAAAAATTAAATACCTATTATTCTGCTTGCTATTAACTTATTTTCTAAGAATAAAAGTACAGTTTGTACATAATCTTCATTTAAAATCTAAAACTAAAAGAATAGTTTGGAATAATAAACATATATTGTTGTTTGTATAATCATGCATAAGAGTAAAATGTATAAAAGCTGATGATCTCCTTTCAATAAACGGGTCATCTGCAGCACTTGCTGAGGGAGTTGGCTCCAATTCTTTCCGCACCTGTTTGTAGCCCCTCCTCCTGTTCGTCATCTCCTGGCTGCTGGGGCTGGACCTAGGCAACCAAGAGGCCCACCCTGCACAGATAACACATCCTGGGGTATATGCTGAACCATTGTGCTCACTTCCAACAAAACCTGAGGAGTTCCCCATGAGGACCCTGGGCCTGGAGCAATCATCCCTGGAACCCAGGCCTTGCCCAACCATTACAAGCATTAAGGGACTCTCTGGAGAGGATTGGCCCAACCTTCATGGCCCACCTTCCCAGCACCAGCAGCCTGGACCCTCATATGGCCAGGCCTGCCCAAAGGCTGAGGAACAGCACCAAGAGGGGGCTATGGCATCACGACTCCATTGGAGGGCCCAAGAGCCACCACATCTGGCCTGCCTGTTCCCACCCCTGGGTATACCTCAGCACGGGACGTGGCCATGGAGATGGACTTCTCTTCCCAACATCCCCAGAAACTATGAATGTCCCCTCAAGTGGCAACTGATATAGGATTCAAGCCTGAGTGTTGGAAACTTTGCCCTTCAGCATGAGCCAAGTTCACCCTCAGGGCCACACTGCAGGCCTAGCCCTGCAGCCCCACTGTGGTGCCAGCCACAGATCCTGCCCAGGCCCATTGAACACACAGCCACAGGGCCCAGGACACCCCTCCTTCCCCACAGCAAGTGCCCCAATACCCCTCCCAGGGCAGTGATCAGCATGGCCAAGACAGGATATGTGATTTCAATTTCAGTAGGATTTTTAATGCTACTCCATCATTTTTAAAATGACCCGCTGACATTATCCATGACATAAAGGGCATTTGTGATGAATTTGTTGATAAAAATACAGTGACTTCTAGGATCTAGCTACGTGTAGCAAGAAGTTATTAAATCCCAAATCTCATTGTCCACCACAGGGTTGCAGAATTGATCTTCTGCCTCAGTCATCAGGCTGCAAGTATTCATGGAGCACATACTTCCAAAAGCATCTAAACATTCCTATTAAGGAGCTCTAATGGCACTACATGAATAATTTCCCAGTATAAATCTCCTAGAGCTAGTTTCATTTATTTCTTGTTGCTATGATGCAAAAATGGTAGTGGTGAATTTGGTATGGTTTGTAGCATGTCTCTAATGACCTTAGACCATGTTATTCCCAGAAACTTGCCTAATTACTTCACACCTTTTAGTTTGACTAAACTGAAGAGTTCTACTTGGATAATTCTATTTACCATAGTTTGCATAGTCTCCCAAGCTTCTCCCTTTTGAGATAGAAACTATTATAAAGTTGTAACTGTAATAAATTAACTTACTTTAGGTATGGTAATATATAAATCTATTTTTTAAAAAGTATGACATTATGTTAAATCTATGTCATTGGGGGAAAATAGTAAAATTATACTGTTTTCTTTTGCATATAAAAGTAAACTATGCCTGACAGTTCTTTGATTCTAAAAGTTAATCTGGAGGCATAAATGTATGTAAATTGCAATTCATTTTTAAAAGAGTAATGAGTCATTCTAGAAGACATAACAAATTATAATGTTAGAATCATCTACTGGCTCAGAAATAGGTATAGAATGCAAATGATTAACAAAACATGAATTATCCCAACTTCACAAATATATATTTAAAATAAGGATATTTTGATATAAAATACGGAATCCCTGCTGTGGCACAAGATTGGCAGCACCAAGGACACAAGTTCAATCCCTGGACAGGCACAGTAGGTTAAATAAAAAATCCTGTGTTGCCACAGCTATGGAGTAGGTTGCAACTGTATCTCAAATATGACCCCAGGCCTGGACACTTCATATGCCACAGAAAAGTATGTTTCAATTACACTAATTTCAGTTGTAAATGAAAGGAAGATAAAATGAAATTATTTTTAAATGTAAAGATATTTGTTGATTGGCTTACATATATACAAACTCAAAAACCTTGAAAGTCTCAGAATGAGTTGATAAAAATGATCAACAATACTATAATAAAATCCCTTGCTTTCTATACTCTTATTCCATTTGCTAGTGTTGAATTTAGCTTAACTCTTACACCCTGAGCACTAGAAGGAGTTCAATCTCTAATAATTCAGAGAAGAGGCTCTTTCTATGACACTGGCAGAGGTAACTGACCCTAAATATTAGGTGGAAAAGGAGATGCTGTAACACTGGTGTCAGGAAGAATATTTTTGAAGAAGTGACTAGACCTTGTATGGTAAGGTTCTTGACTAGACCTCCAGCTAATATATGGAGATCAGTTGAGCTGTGGGTGAACACTGAAGCCAGAAAGAATTGACACTGAAAGAAGAAAATGAGTAGAAGATGTAGCTCTAATATCAACTGCAGTAGCAAATGACCACTCTAACCATGTCTTCTAATTTACCCTCAGAAACAGGACCCTAGAGGTGCCATGTTCATGGGGTATATAAGAAATGGATTCAAGCAACATAAGTGATGGACTATGGTGAATAAGGTAATGTATTGCCCAGCTCCCCTTTAGAAAATAATAATATATTGCTCCTATTGCTGGCAGTGCTGTTAGCAGACAACCTCTTAAAGATTTGAATATGCCTCCTCATCAGAGACCTCTTCTCCTTATCCAGAGCTGTCTCTCATGGCTTTTGTATCAAGAAAGTTTCAGGCATCGCTAGAGATCAAATAGGAAACAGAGTCTTGTTCGAGAAGTAAGGCACTTGTTCAATCAAAAATTGCAGTATTTAGGAACATATGTGGAAATGGATCTTTTTAGCTATTGGAATGGAGAAGGGAAAATCTAAGGTTTCACATGGGAAATTTCATTAGAATGGGGTTTTTCCCCCAAGATTATGGCTACCATGAAGTACAAAATGGACAAAGTTTACTGAGCACATACTGTATACTAAACATACAGGAGGATATTCCAAACTTTCAGTGTAGGGTGTCCCACATGGTTTTATAAGCTCCACCTTTAGCAGGAAATATCAATTTTCCACTCAGTTAATGGTTCTCGGTGATAGAAGGTATAATGACACCAGTGAATTCTATGATGGCAAGTGATTTGCTTTATTTTTTTTTCTTTTTGCTTTATTTACTATATATTGTGTGAACTTGTTAGAAATGATGGTGAGTGGAGTAGCTTGACAATGGATCATGGATTCTGTTCCTTGAATAAAAAAAAAAAAACAGACATAAGAACTACAATAGAGGGAACAAATATACACCCAGAGTATATTATGTCAAGATGCTGTCCCCTTCAGGTTGAGAGGGGTTTCATTTTATGTTTCTGTTTGTTCATTTGTTTGCTTGTTGGCTGTGCCAATGGTAGGTGGAAGTTCCTGAGACAGCAATCAAACCCACCCCATATCTGTGACCTGAGCCACAGCAGTGAAAACACAGGATCTTTCATCCATTTTTTCCACAAGAGAACTCTCAAATTTAGGAGTTTTAATGACCTAAGATGTCACAATATTTTTTTCTCTCTAGAGAATTGTTCCCTATGAGGGAGTAAGTGGTGGACTTTACTAATGGAATTTTGAACATTCATAAGTGACAGGAGCCAGACAAGAATTGGGAACAGGTAGATCTCATTGCTCATTGTGTCTATACAGAGATTTCTTCTCTGCCACAGTGCACAGTGACAATAAAACTGAATGAAAAGAATGACCAATATCACATTCTGATTTAAAGCACCTTTCCTTTCTAACAACTTTTGCAAAAACTGATATTTTTAAGAGGCAAGCAGCTGAATATTATTCCATAACAATCCTTCTGTTTCCCATTTCCCAGAAATACCACTGCTTTCATATACAAACTGTATTTACCTATTTTTCTATTTCTTCAGCTTTGCCTCTAGTTCAATTTGTGTATCTAATACTAGAGTGTCTAAATTACTGCAATATTTTAGACACCATTGCCTTATAGAAAAAATCACCCCCAAAATAGAGGCTTAAAATGTTAACATTTACTATTATTTCATATGTTTCCAATCGGTTTGGGATTTGATCAGTTAATTTGGATACTTCAGGCTCAGCATCTCTGATGAGGTTGCAGTTAGAAATTTCCTAAGGTCTGAGTTGCCATTGTGGAGCAGCAGAAGAGTCCAAACCATGAGGATGTGGGTTTGAACAATTACCTCTCTCAGTGTGTTGGGGATCAGGTGCTGCTGTGAGCTGTGTGGTAGGTCTCAGATGTGGTTTAGAGCCCATGTTGCTGTGACTGTAGCATAGACCATCAATTGCAGCTCTGAATGACCCCTAACCTTGGAACTTCTATATGCTAGAGGTGTGGCCTTAAAACATGATTTAATGAATGAATGGATGAATAGGTAAATAAAAGAAATTGGGTGAGGCTTTCAGATTCCAATATGGGTCATCACAGAATATTGGGTAGTGTTCCTAGTGCTATATAGCAGGTCCCCAATGGCCAGTCATCCATATACCTCCATGTACATAATGCCAATCCCAAACTCTTAGTCCATCCCTACCCCTCAAAATTTCCCCTTTGGTAACCATGTTTTTAAAAGCCTGCAAGTCTGTATCTCTTCTGTAAATAAGTTCATCTCTATCCTTTTTTTTTTTTTAGATTCTATATATGTGATATCATATGATGTTTGTCTTTCACTCTCTAACCTCACTTAGTGTTGACAGTTTCAAGGTCCATTCAATGTTGCTGCAAATGGCATTATTTCATTCTTTATTTATGGCTGAATTGTATCTTTTAAATGGCAAAATAAAATATAATTTCTATGGTTAAGGCCATGTGAACACTATACATAAATGTACGTTGTGATTGACATATAAATCCTTGGAGGAAAAGACCAGGCAGAAAATTATATATCACTTAGAACTATCCTACTTATATTGATTTAGCACCTGTCTTGTCAAACTTTGGTGTACTTTTAGAACAATGTGGAATTCTTGTTAAAATGTACATTCCCTGGGTACGCCTCTAGACATTATAATTTAGTAGGGCTGTTGTTGGATAGATGTATATGCATTCTTAACAAATTATCCAGATGTTTCTAAGCAGGTAATTTATGTGCACACTTTGAATAACAGTGCTATAGTATGTGTTTGCATCCTCAGCCTACTAATGCATTACCCAATTAAGGCATTTCCTGGATTATCTTTCACAGTAGATGCTGTGAGAATCATGAAATTCTCAATTCTTCATAAATCACACAATGAAAGTACAATATCTTTGAATTTATAAAACAAAAATACAGTATTTTGAGAAAATTTAATTTTTTGTATGTTTATGTCCAATCTTCACTTTCTATACTTTTTGGTTTTTGTATTTTTATGGCTACACAGGCTAGGGGTCAAATCTAAGCTGTAGCTGCCTGCCGATGCCATAGCCACAGCAATGTGGGATCTGAGATGTGTCTGTGACCTACATGACAGCTTATGGCAATGCCAGATTCTTAAACAACTGAGCAAGGCCAGGGATTATACCTGTATCCTAATGGATATAGGTAGGTCCATTACCACTGAACCACAATGGGAACTCCTATTTTTTTTAATCTTTTGCTACATCTGATCTCTGTCCCCCTCTGTGCTTCCAAAAGGAAGGTCTATCATATATTCTTGGTGAATTATTTTGAATAAATTTAATTGTTATTATAATCTGAACTTATTCATATTTAGAACATTGTCTTCACAAATTTGCTGTGGGAAGGAGATTTTTACTTATCATATTTATATGCACATTTTGGAGGAATGGGTGATAGGGTTTACATGCTGTAATAGTTAAGAGCATAGTCTTTGATTAAGACAATTTTGAGATCAAAATTTGTGTTGCCACATAGAATGTGAGATTTGGAAAATCGAACCTCTTTAAATTTGAGCAAAAGCAGAATGATAGAGTTATTATCAGGATTAAATAATTCTTGTAGATATTTTATTACCAATAAATGCTCCATAGCTATTAGCTATCAAAATCACTACTTAAGTCTATGTAACCATGTAGAATCATTCATTAATCTAATGTTTTTGAGCTTTAGAGGGATAATGCATAATTTCTCTGTACCTTCTATGAAGAATGATACTTTGAGCTGACTGACAACTTACCTTACTAAGTTATTCCATTTTTGACTACTTTGTAGAATTTCTTGGGTGCTGGAGTGATTCCCAACATCTTTGGCCATTACCATACCACTCTCCCCTGGTTTTCTAATTTCCATTGGTCTAATGCCTCATAGGCTTTGGGAATGATTCATTTATGGGTATGATTTTCTTATTATTAAAAGACAAATAAGTTATTTAATGAACTTGAGATAGATACAGCAGTAAACCAGAATATGAACAGATACTTGTTTAGAGGAGGTAGTAAGATGAATTGGTAAGAGCAGACTTGAATCAGACTTCCTGGGTTTTAATCTTATCTGGGAAAGTTATTTGACCTTTCTACCTCATAATTTATATTTTTAAATATAGTAACAGTGACGTCTATCTCATAATGATTTCAGACTAATTTCTGCATCCTGTGCTGCAGGTCAATGGGAGATCCTGAAAGAGGGATGTCAGGGAATAAAAAACACACAAGATGCTTTTACATTTTAAAAGTGGGGGCCAGGAGACACTCTTTTCTGCTGAACAAAGGCCCCTAGGCTTTAGTCCACAAGACTTTTATTAAGGAAAATGACATGTTTAGATTAGTGAGCAAGAGTAGGCAGAGGGTGTGTCAAGGCTATCTCTTAGTGAGATTTAGGGAGACTACTATCAAAAAAAATCACAGGTGTATACATCTGGGATATAGGGCAGCTGCCTAAAGAATGACATAGTTATTGTATGTGCCCCTTATTTTATTTTTACAGGAAATGTTGCACTTTAGAACTCTCAATTGGCAGACATGCTTATCTAGCTTTTGCCATCACAAGTCTTCCTTGGCTTATTGTGCTTTTGCACATACCAAGTTTGCTTTCTGCAGAGTTCAGCAGTTCAGTGGTCCCCAACAAGGACTTCCCATAGTATGTTGGATAAAAGTGGTCAGAGTGGGCATCTTTGTCTTGTTCCAGATTTTAGTGGGGAGGTATTCAGCTTTACTCCATTGAGTGTTTTATTGGTATTATATTTGCTGTGTGTTTGTGATAAATGTCTTTTATTATGTTGGGATAAATTCCTTCTATAGCCATTTTTGTAAGAGTTTTATAATGAATGGATGTTGGATTTTGTGAAATTATTTTTCTGAATTTATTGTGATGATCATGTGCTTTTTAATTTCTCTTTAGTTAATGTGGTGTATGATATTGCTTGATTTGTGTATGTTGAACCATCCTTGTTAACTTGGAATGAATCCCACATGGTTGCGTGTATGATCTTTTTGATGTGTTATTGGATTTGGTTGGATAAGATTTTATTGAGAATTTTTGCATCTCTATTCATCAAAGATATTGGCCTATAATTTTCCTTTTTGGCAGTATCTTTGTTTTTGGTATTAGGGTGATGGTGGTTTCATAGAATTTCTTTAGAATCATTCCTTGTTCTTATTCAGCCTTTTTGAAAACTTAAAGAAGGATGGGTATAAGTTGTTTGTATGTTTTGTAGAATTTGCCTGTGAAATCATCTGGTCTTAGAGTTTCATTTGTAATGAGTGTTTTATTACATATTCAATTTCATTTCTAGTGATGGGTCTATTGAAATGATCTATTTCTTTTTGATTCAGTTTTGGCAGACTGTATGTCTCTAGAAAGTTGTCCATTTCTTTTAGGTTGTCAAATTTCTTAGCATAAAATTGTTCCTAGTTACTTTGTTCATTTTAATGTTGTAGGTTGACTATTATTTAAATTAATCCTGTGATTTAAACCCTTTGTAAGTATATTGTTTAAGATGAATTACCAAATAACCTCTAAATTTTAGTAGCATATCACTATATTTTCCCACATAACAGTGCTGGGAGGGGGGTTAAATTGGAAAGACTGTGTTCTTTGACATAGTCATTCAGTAACCCAACATTGTTCCATTACACATATTGTCCATCCACAGGACTTCATATATGCACTTATTGACATAAATAAACACACATGGAGGATTTTATCAGCCAGTCTAGAATGTCACACATCAGTCCTTTCTTTTTCCAGGAAACACAGGGTCATATGCTGCAAGTGGTGCCAGATAATGAAGCCCAGCTGTGTGATCCCAAGAAGGGGAGCATGGATTTTGACAGACACAATTCTCTGCCAAAAAATGAGTAACTCATATATTGATTTACACATATTTGTTGATATCTTTGTTGAGTTTACCATACACAAAGCACTGTGTGAGTAGCTGGATGGAGAACTGACTGAGCAGCATCTTGGCCTGGGAGAAGCTTCCAATCTAAAGAAAGAGACTAGACATTAAGTGTCTGCCCTCCTAAGAGAAAAGGTTAAAGTAAAAATGCTCTGTAAGTTCAGCAAATAGCCCTACATTTGGAAGCTCTCTGGAGATCATAGCAACTGAACTTCATTTTCAGACACAATCAAAATATGTTTGCTGGAGGAAGAGGACCACAGGAATTCTAGAAACAGGTTATTTATGTATAAGATATGCCAAATAACACTGCACAGCCATAAAACCATATATTCCAAAATATTAAAAGAGGGATATTTATTCATACTAAGTAAGAGGAGAATTGGAATATAGGGTGATCCCTTTTTAGAGTAACTTCAGAACTAAATTTAAATGATAGTATACAAATATGATGATTAATTGTTTTCCAGTTTTCTGGAGTTCCCATCATGGCTCAGTGGTTAATGAACCCAACTAATATCCATGAGGATGCAAGTTCAATCCTTGGCCTGCTGTGAGCTGTAGTGTAGAGTGCAGATATGGCTTGGATCTGGAATTGCTGTGGTTGTGGTGTAGGCTGGCAGCTACAGCTCTTATTCAACCCAGAGCCTGGGAACATCCATGGTTGCAGCCCTAAAAAGAATCAAAACAAAATTTCCAGTTTTCAATAAAACAGCAGGTCTTTTAGTCAGAAATATGGCATAAATAACTTTTATTGTGATATAATATTTTATTTAAGCCAGATATAAAAAAACTGTATGTAATTCAGCTATCCAAATACCTCCTGACCCTACTTCCTGTGTGGCAGTGATCTCTTAGGTTCTATCTTGGAAACCAGGACATAACTCAGATGCTTAACAAATATTCCCTAAAGTAGTGCATTGAAAAAGACTTACTTTTTTCGTAGTGCAAAGTAACAAGAGAAGGCATTCCATTAGAAGTCACCCCAAATGAATCAAATCTTTTTTTAATCAGATCTTACAGTCTTTATTTTATCCTAAGAGCAAGCTTGGGACATTAGCTGAAGTCAGCAATAGCAGACAGAACCTGAGAGCCCTGCAGCATGCACGCATTTCTCTTGAGCTACCAGACAGCACTGTGTACCTGTTTATGACAATGTCTTTATCACACATCCAGTTTCACAATTGGCCCTCTTCAAATTGTGTTTTATAATCTTCTAGGATCTCATTAAAAAGTGTTTGGTTAATTTTATTCTCCTAGTTGATTTGAAGTCTAATGAAAATTCCCTATAATGAATAGATGGTAATCAATTGACCTAAAAGTATTCCTTGTGCACACTGGAGTTTGGCACTTACCATTTGCCTTTACAAGGATTAAATCATGTGCCACTGTAGCTGCCAACCCACAACACCACCTGAGTTAAGCTCAGGTTGGATATCAGGAGTAAGGCATTCTGCACTCTGGGAAAGCTGGCAGAACAGGTCTATATATAGCTAGATGTCCTTAGGAAAGAATTTTATGAGCCCAATATTTGCATCTTCACATATCTATAAAAACACTAAAATATTTCATGATGATGTCTGCTCCTTTTGATAAATAGTAACCTTCATGAGACCAGCAGAAAACTTTTGTGAATATGTGCACATGGCTGCAAGCACCTCCCCCTTCACTTCAATCACATATACACTGATTTTATTTCCTCCTGCCCCTTTGGAGCTCTATTTCAGAGTTAGCCAAAAAATAGTCCAGTGATTTAAAAGCAAAACAAAACGAAGACAAAGAATGCCACAGTCATCAGGCCTGCAGCCACCTCCAATGGTGAGCAGGGGAGCACTGAGGACTCTCAGGAAGTAACAAAGAATACTTGCCATCTCGCAGCCCTGAGACTGCAGCCACTCCTAACACTTTCCCTGAGGGAACTCAGGCTGTGAAATCACATGATACTGGCCCCTGATAACTGAGGTGCATGTCAAAGGAATGATTTCAATGAGCCCAGACCTTCAGTGAGCATCTTCCCACAGAAAAGCTCTCAATTTCCTTAAGAATTTTTTTGTTCCTACTGCCTTCCCTTGGTTGCAGAAAATGTATTCTAATTCCCTTCCCATCTCCACTGAGCAGTTTTCTAAGGGTTACTTGAGATGCTTTCTGCCTGCCAGGCTTAAGTCCTCATTTGGCCCCCAATAAAATGAATCTCCACTTTTAGGTTGTATTTTTGTGTTAAGTTGACAAGACTCTCTGAGAGGGAAAGGGCTCTCTACCCAGCATTCCTCACCCAGCAGCCCTCTACCCAGTCAGGCAGAGGAGCTCTGGGACACCCTACCACCACACACTTAGGTCTTCAGGGTCTCTTACTTCCCACTTAATTCATTCTTTTATATTGGATATCCAGTAGTCCCAGTGTCATCTGTTGAAGATACTATTCATTCTCTAATGAATGGTAAAAATCCAATTGTCAACACATATAGGTTTTTTTTTCTGGATTCTCATTTCTATCCCTTTAATCTATATGTGTCTCCTTATGTCAGAACTATAGTGTTACTATATCTTTTTGTATGTTCAGAGAGTTAAAAATGTGACTGGCTACTTGGGGTTTCTTTCAACACTGTATTACTTTTAGAATTAGCTTTTCTACTTGTGCAGCAAAAGACATAGGGTCTTGACAGTGATGGTATTGAATCTGTAGATCATTTAGAAGAGTGATTTTACCTATATAAAATCTTCCAATCCATGCACACAGGATATGTTTCTATTGATTTAGGTCTTTAATTTCTTTAAAAAGTAGTTTATATTTTCAGTATAAGTATATTTCACCTTCTTGGTTAAATTTATTATTCAGTATTTTATTCCTTCTGATGCTACTGAAAATTATTTGTTTAGTTAATTTTTTTAATATTGTTCACCACTAGTTTTTAGAAATACTACTGATTATTATATGTTAATCTTATATCATGCAAGGCTGAACTTGTTTATTAGCTCTAACAGTTTTTTTTTTTTTTTTCCCTTTTTTGGGGGGTGTGGATTCTTTATGTTTTTCTCTGTATAAGATTATTCACTTGCAAATACATATAATTTTTATTTTTCCTCTTTAATTTGAATGATTTTTATTTATTTTACATAGAGAATTTTTAGGGTAGAAACCTATGGTAAAATGCTGAGTAGAAATACTTAGAGTAAACATCCTTGTAATGTTCCTACTTTTTGAGGATAATGTTTTGGTTGGGTTTAGTTTCTTATGTTATAGTGACTTTCCTAAGCTATTTTGTAAAGACTGGACACTGTAGGAAGTACAATAAAGAAGGAAAATGATAGAGTTTGAAAATGAAGAATTAAATTGTGTACTTGAAAAGTTTATGGTTCTGTATGCAGTAAAATCCCTACTAAACTAATGAGTGAATGTAGCCATATTGTATAAATAGTTAATGCATAAAAATGAGCTGTGTTTTCATCAAGAGTAAATATATTGAAAAATTAAATTTCAAAACACTATTTACATTAGATAAAAACAAAAATACTTAAGAACGAATCTACTAGATCATTTAAAAGTACTCTACCTTGAATTTTATACTACTTGATTTCAAGACAATATAAAACATAAAGTAACCAAAATAGTGTGATATTAACATAAGGTAAGTATACAGGTATATATGACAGAACAAAGTCTGGAAACAGGCCAGAATATATTTTTTTAATTATATTTGATTTACAATGTTCTGTCAATTTCTGCTATACAGCAAACTGACCCAACATATATATATAACATATATAACACACACACACACACACACACACATATATATATATAACATATATATAACATATATATGTGTGTGTGTGTGTGTATACATATATGTACACTTTCTTTTTCTCACATTTTCCTCCATAATATTCCATCACAGGTGACTAGATATAGTTCCCTGTAGTATACAGCAGGACCTCATTGCTTATCCACTTCAAATTCAATAGTTTTCATCTACTAACCCCAAACTCCCAGTCTACCCCACTCCCTCCCCCTCCCCCTTGGCAACCACAAGTCTGTTCTCCAAGTCCATGAGCTTGTGTCTTTTCTGTAGATAGGTTCATTTGTGCCATAGCAGTATTAATTATATTTATCATCTTGTACATTACATCCTTAGTACTTCTTTGAATATAACCGTCTCTGTAATGAAGACAGTTGTCTCCTGATCTATTTACCCTGACATACCTAAATAGTATTAAAACATATAAGTATAAATATAAATGTAAATATAAATATAAATATATGTATTTGGTCTTTTTGTATTTTTAGGGCCATACCTGTGGCATATGGAGGTTCCCAGGCTAGGGGTTTAATCCAAGCTGTAGCCACTGGCCTATGCCATAGCCACAGCAATGCAGGACCTGAGCTGCATCCGCAAACTGCACCACAGCTCAAAACAATTCCAGATCTTTAACCCACTGAGTAAGGCCAGGGATTGAACCCAGGGCCTCATGGATGATAGTTGGGTCATTAACTGATGAGCCATGACAGGAACACCAAAACCTGTATTTTGAAACAGGGGAAGGTGATTCATTTTTCTTTTCTATTTTAAAATTATAATTGATTTACAATGTTGAGTCAATTACTGCTGTATAACAAAGACACCCAGTCATACACACACACGTGTGTGTGTATGTGTATTCTTTTTTATATTACTCAATGAATTTATTACATGTATAGTTGTACAATGATTATCACAACCCAACTTCATAGCATTTCCATGTCAAACACCCAGTGCAACCCCCAACCTCCAACTTTTCTCACTTGGAAAATGTAAGTTTGTCAAAGTCTGTGAGTCGGTATCTGTTCTGCAAGAAGTTCATTGTGTCCTTTTTTTAGATTCCACATGTAAGTGATACCATATGATGTTGGTGATTCACTGTCTGAATGACTTCACCTAGCGTGATAATTTCTACGTCCATCCATGTTGCTAAAAATGATGGTATTTCGTTCCTTTTAAAGGCTGAGTAATATTACATTGTGTATATGTACCACATCTTTTTGATCCACTCTTCTGTTTATGGACATTTAGGTTGTTTCCATGTCTTGGCTATTGTATATAGTTCTGCGATGAACATTGGAATACATGTGTCTTTTTTGTCATGGATTTCCCTGGATAGATGCCCAGGAGTGGTACTGCTGGATCAAATGGTAGGTGTATTTTTACTTCTCTGAGGAAACTCCATATATTTTTCCACAGTGGTTGCACCAATTTACAATCCCACCAACAGTGTAATAGGCTTCCTTTTTCTCCAGATCCACTGCAGCTCTTTTTGTTTATTTGTAGACTTTTGAAGAAGGCCATTCTGGCAGGTGTAAGGTGGTACCTCATAGTGATTTTGATTTGCATTTCTCTAGTGATGAGTGATGTTGAACATCTTTTCATGTGTTTTTTGACCATCCGTATGTCTTCTTTGGACAATTGTCTGTTTAGATATTCTGCCCATTTTTTGTTGTTTCTTTTTTGGAATTGAGTAGTAGGAGGTGTTTATAAATTTTGGAGATTAATCCCCTATCAGTCGATTCATTTGCAAATATTTTCTCCCACTCTGTGTTTTGTCTTTTCATATTGTTTAGGGTTTCCTTTGCTGTGCAGAAACTTTTAAGTTTAATTAAGTCCCATTTGATTATTTTTGTTTCTCTAAGAGGTGGATCTGAGACGATGTTGCTGTCGTTTATGTCAGAGAGGGTTTGGCCTATGGTTTCCTCTAAGAGTTTTATAGATTTCTATTTCTAAGGTGAGGTCTGTGTGAATTAAATAGGATAAGTATATAAAATGCTTAGTATCATGCCTACCTGTACATGTTTTGTACAGTCTGAATTTTTCACAATGATGTGTGTTACCTTTATATTAAAATTAGAAAATGATTTGTGCTTGGGAAAAGATCTGGGAAAATGTATTCAAACAAGAATATTAAAGACACAGCAAGAGGACATTTTTTTTCTGACAAAGGATACTGAGGAATTCCTAATGTGGGCAAAAGGGTAAGTCCAGTACTTTTTTTGGATGGAGGGGTCTTACCAGTTTCTAATAAAGCAGTTTGGGAAAATTTTGATTATTAGTTCTTGCCTCGACATACACATCCATACTTTTTTTTTGTTTTTTTAGGGCCACACCCTTGATATATGGAGGTTTCCAGGCTAGGTGTCTAATCAGAGCTACAGCTGCCGGCCTACACCACAGCCACAGCAACACAGGATCTGAGCCACATCTGTGACCCACAGCACAGCTCAGGGCAATACCAGATCCCCAATCCACTGAGCGAGGCCAGGGATCAAACCCTCAACCTCATGGTTCCTAGTCATATTCATTTCCTCTGCACCACAATGGGAACCCTTACACATCCATAGTTTTGTGTTTGGTCTTAGAGGGGTGCATTTGTGTGTGTGTGTTTATATGGAAAGGGGGATATATATGTATATCATTTCAGCACTAGGTGATTATCTTCTTTCAGGAAAGGTTAGAAAATTTAAGGAAGAAATGGAAGGAATAACTGGAAGTTATTAGCTACCTAAACAAGAAAAGCTTTATTTTTCTCCCTTCTTGTCAATCCTGTCTTAGCAAGTAGGAATCATTGCAGGTCAATGAAAAGAGGTTGTCTTCCAGTGGCCATAACCAAGTGGTTCTAATTAATCTATCTCATTGCAGTGACTGTTAAAAGGGCTCTGAAGGAAAAAATATTGACTATAATGTATCATTTTGTTTTAGAGAATTTTATTCTCAACTCTTACTTACAGTTCTATGAGCTATTGTAATTGAGAATCATTGTATGCCTTCATACTAATAGTGTTAAATTTTATTAAACTCAGAGTTCAAGTTGGGGATTAGTAGGTTAAGAAGCTGACCTAATGTACATGAGAATAAAGGTTTGATTCCTGGCCTCACTCAGTGGGATAACTATACAGTGTTGCCACAAGCTATGGCGTAGGTTGCAGATGAGGCTTAGATCCGGTGTTGCTATGGCTCTGGCTGTGGTGTAGGTCTGCAGACTATGATGTAGGCCTGTAGGTGCAGCTCTGATTCAACCACTAGCCTGGGAACTTCCATGTGCCACAGGTATGGCCCTAAAAACAAAAAAAAAATATTGAACATATGGAAAGGGTGTCCATTTGAAAACTGAATGTTGATTATTTTTTTTCAGAATGATAGACATATGTGTAAACATTACTTATGTCTTAGTTATGTAGAAATTTGGTTAAATTAGTTGATTCTTTCTAGAGTGCTGTGGGATTATGGGAAATACATAGGCCTAATTGACAACTTGATAATTACTTTCCTAATGATAAACAGTGCTATTTTATTAGGAGAGAAGAATTTTTTCTCAAATTGCAATGCTTTAAATATTTGAAACCCCTATTCTGTATAAGCAGTATCATAATCTCATAAGCTCATTATGACTGGAGATGTTTGATGTAATGTTTAAGACACAGAATATGCAGTCAGAGTCTTAGGGTTCAAATCCTCACCCTGCCTCTTCCTAGATGTATGATCTTGTACAGGTTACTTACTTCCCCTGCATCTTGATATCCACTTCTGTAAAACAGGGATTTAAATGGTAGATAGTTAATAGATACTATATTTCATAGGGTTGCTAAAAGATTGCTGTAAGGATTAAATACATTACTATTTATAAAACATGTACATATATATAATAAGTACTCAATAAACATAGTCACTATATTTGCCTTTTTGTCCATCTACTATATCATAAGTGCTGTGTGTGCATGTTATCAAATAGGTTAGTTGTTTAATATTACAGTCTAAAAATATTATTTAGTCACAGTCTGTTTTAAATACTTCTTAAAATTTCTTTTTTATTAAGGTGTGAAAACTGATTTTTATGCTAGTTGGTTTTGATTATTTGTTCCTTGTTTGTATTGCAGTTACAAACTATAATACTGTGGTAGAAACAAATTCATATTCAGTTGATGAAGACAAACTCCATATTGTTGAAGATGAAAGTATTACAGATGCAGCAGATTGTGAAAGTGGTGTGCCAGAAGATGACCTGCCAGCAGACCAGACAATGTTACCCAGCAGCAGCGCAAGAGAAGGAAGCACCAGGAGCTGCTGGGAGGACAATGGTGAGTTTGGTTCTTCTCTCAATGTTCGGTTCTCTAGCTTCTTTTAAAAATATACGAACTTACATGATAAATTGGATGAAAAGTTGGAAATGAGCCATTATTTACTTGTTGGTCAGCATCCTACTTACCAAATCATAGGTTATGAAGCAGAATAACAGTTGCTTTGACCATAGCCTGCATATAATATATTGATACATGTAATATAATGAATTTTGGTAGGTTTTTTTTAAAACCAGAATCAAGCATTATATGTATGTTGATATAATTGAACCTATCTTTAATTTCATATTGCGATTTCAAATGAAGAAACTGCATAAGAGATCAACAAGTTATATTTTGGTACAGTACCACTATACGAAAATTCAGTGTGCAATATTCAGGTTAAACATGGGAGTACTTGTAGTGTTTGTAAGCATCTCTCACTATTCTTTCTCTCTGTGGTTCCTTCACTCACTTTAAATTTCTCCACTAGTGATCTTTTCACTTGACAAAGTAAAGCATGGTTGAGGGGAAGAGCATTGAAAGTAAGGAGCCCTCTAGTGCCACCCTTTCAGTGAGAAGCTTTGCATGTCTGACCTTCCTCCTCACCTGTCAGATGAAGAAATGGAACTCTAGTCTTTTCTTCCAGCTCCAAAATTTCTCCTTTCTACTTTTCCTAATACACTAATTAAAGTATTTAGACAGTCTTTGCCAGAATTTAAGCAACATAGGAGAAAAATGAAGGCTATAGAAGGGGCAGGTGTTGTGAAGTAGATAGATTGGGATCAGGCCCAGGGGCATCAGCAAAAGCAAAGAGGAGCAGGAAAGGGGGCCAAATTCAAGGTCAGGCAGGCAGAAGCTGCCCAGCAAGAGTTCAGATTCAGGAAAGTTGTCTAAACAGGATATCAAAACTCAGGTTAGACAGTCTAAGGAAATGGGTCCAGTATGCAGGTCAGAGAATCTGGTCAACCAAATGTGGAAGCTTTTAAGCCCCCTCATTTTATACTGTTGTTCATTTGTCCATTCAGCAAACTCTGCATGAATGGGGTTGGAAATTTGAATAAGAGTATATATGAAAAGTGCTTACAGTTTAATGGGTGTGAGAGATAAATACATCACACATGTGTTCCACTTTGATGTAGGTAGGTGTAGATTTAGCGTATATGGAAACATGAAGGAGGAACACCCACGCCTGAGAGAGAAGTCCTAGAAAAATTTCCAAGTGAAAACAGTGCTGGGATTGAGCTATAACGGACTAGTAGAGGTTAGTTAGGCAAAGGATAGGCAATAGAAGGAACTTCAGGCAGAAGGTGTAACATGCATGAAACCACAGAGGCTTGGACAAATGGCATTTGCAGAAAATGAGATTAGAAATGTAAACAAGGAAAGACTATGAAGGATAACTTGTGCTAAATCGAGGAATTTGAACTTTATCCTGGGAGCTGTAATAATAACATCATTGATATGTACTTGAGAAATAAATCTGGTAGCAGTATGGAAAAAGAATCCTGGGGTAGGGGACAGGGGGAATCTAGAGGCAGCAGGCAGTGTCTACCAGAAAGAGGCTGTAATAGTTCAGACAGTGCTGAGGGGTTGAAACTAAAGAAGTAGACCTTGGGATGGGAATAAAAAGGAGAGATATGACAGAAATGTGGGAGGTAAAATATGTTACATTTAGTTGATTCTGTGTGAAAGGTAACTGAGAAGAAGGGCTAACATAATTCCCAGGTTTCTGGAAAGAACCTAGAGATGATAACATGTTTATTATCACAGCTATTAACCTGTTAAACTGTAATACTGAATTCAGAGCTTTGGGGGCCAAGGGTTTCTTACATATTTCCTGTCTGTAGACAGACCTGATCCATTGATGTCATTGATCCAAAATCATAAGGGGATCCAAGAAGGAA
>CM052694.1:23746266-23766581 GCA_028533215.1 Babyrousa celebensis | reverse complement strand
ACATCTGAAGGTACTAAATCACAATTTTCAAAACAATAATCATATGACTAATACAGGTATAATATCACCATGGCAATAATTTATAACCATCTCAATTAACAGGTCTTTCAGAAAAATCGAAGTGATATAAATAATATTGAAATAAGAGGGGATTACATAATTTACTAGAAGAGTAACAACAAACTTATTTTGATTCCTTTTTAATTTTGTTGAAGAAAATATGGAGAAAAGTCCAAGTAAGCATATCATAAATGTCAGTTTGAAGAATTCTGCAATGAACATACCTCTACAAATAATACCAAGTCTAAGAAGTAGAACATTGGCTATAGGTAAGAAGGTTAAGGATTCACTATAGGTAAGAAGCCCCTTTATTCTGTCTTCTAGATCCTATATCCCCTGTAAAGATAACCTTTTACAGTAGCAAAGATTAACTTTATTTTGTTTTTTAAGCCAGGGCTATTGAGTTTAATATTAATAGAGAAAATCTACCATTTATCTGAATTTTAATAGACATAAACAATTGTGTAACCATAATCACGATTGTATCATCCTTAAATAAGTTCCCAGGGTGTTCCCGTCGTGGCACAGTGGTTAACAAATCTGACTAAGAACCATGAGGTTGCGGGTTTGATCCCTGGACTTGCTCAGTAGATTAAGGATCTGGCGTTGCTGTGAGCTGTGGTGTAGGTTGTGGACGTGGTTCAGATCTGGTGTTGCTGTGGCTTTGGTGTAGGCCAGCAGCTATAGCTCCGATGAGACCCCTAGCCTGGGAACCTCCACATTTCTGCAGAAGCAGCCCTAGAAAAGGCAAAAAGACAAAAAAATAAAAGAGAAATAAAAATAAATAAAAAATAAAAAAGTTCCCTCTTACCACTTTGTGATTAATTATCTTCATTTCCCCCAGTTCTCTCAAGAACAGTTGTATCAGTTGTATACCGCATGGCAGCAATTTCACCTTGTTCAGAATGTGATATAGGTAGAATCACATCCTTTTAGTTTGAATTCTTTCAATTAACAGGATATATCTGTGATCCATCCTTTTAAGTGGGTAAAAATCAATATTTGTTCCTATTAGTTACTGAATGGCATTCCATCCTGGCAAGGTACCACAATTACCTCATCCATTCAACAGTTGATGGGCATTTGAGTTATTTCTAGTTTTATAATGCAGTGAATAGAGGTGCTATAAATAATGACATGCAGGAGTTCCCTTCCTGGCCTAGTGATTAACTAACCCAAGTAGAATTCATGAGGATGCAAATTTGATCCTTGGCCTTGCTCAGTGGGTTAA
This sequence comes from Babyrousa celebensis, assembly GCA_028533215.1. Lineage (NCBI taxonomy): Eukaryota > Metazoa > Chordata > Mammalia > Artiodactyla > Suidae > Babyrousa > Babyrousa celebensis. Next base: position 23,765,290 of record CM052694.1, on the reverse strand, counting down.
GGATCTGGAATTGCCTTGAGCTGTAGTGCAGATGTGGCTTGGATCCTGGATTGCTGTGGCTGTGGCATAGGCCAGCAGCTGAAGCTGCAGCTCTTATTTGACCCCTAGCCTGGGAACCTCCATATGACACAGCTGCAGTCCTAAAAAGCAAAAATATTTTTTTAAAAATAATGACATATAGATCTTTGCATAGACATGTTTTCTTTCATCTTGGGTAAAAAACACAGTGAGATTACTCTTTGGACTGCAACCACTTTGCTTTCCTACCAGTAATTGATGAGAGCTTCAGCTGTTCTATCTCATTGTGAGCACTTTGTATTATAATTTATTGTTACACTTTTGAATTTCTATTCATTCTAATAAATGCTATTGGGATCACATTGAGGTTTTAAATTCTATTTTTCTGATCACAAAAGTTGTTGAAACTTATTTTTTATGGACATAATTGTTATCAGTATATCTTCTCTGGGGAATTGTCTGTTCAAATTTATGTTCATTTTTATTGTTTATCTTTCCTTTCATTTTCATATTGGTGAATTTATAGAGTATTTTATATACTCTAGATTCATGTTGTTTTTCAAATAGCTGTTTAGCAAACATTTGGCACAAATCTGTAGTTTGTTCATTTTCTAAACAGTGTCTTTTACACTGCGGTTTTCAAATGTGATGAAACATAAGTTATTATTTTCCACTTATGGTTCATGAATTTTTTCTTTTTACAAAAGATTGTGACTAACCCATAGTTGTAAAAGTAATGTCCTATTTTTTTTTTTCTCTAGAAGTGTTATATTAAGATCTAAAATTGCTCTATGGATTTTTTTTAACAACTTTGTCAAAGATCAATTGACTATATCAGATAATGTTTGTTTTTTGTTTTTCAGATTTTCATTGGCAATTCTGGGTCTTTTGTGGTTCTATATAAATTTTTGGATTGTTCCAGTTCTGTGAAAATATGTCATGGGTATTTTGATAGGGATTGTATTGAATCTGTAGATTGCTTTGGGTAGTATGGCCATTTTTACATTATTCATTTTTCCATCCCAGGAGCATGGAATATCTTTCCATTTCTTTATATCTTCTTTAATTTCCTCGATTAATGTTTCATTGTTCTCAGCATATAAATCCTTTACCTCCTTGGTCAGGTGTATTCCCAGGTGTATGATTTTTTTGGGGTACAATTTTATAAGATATTGTATTTCTGTATTCCTTTCCTAATATTTCATTATCAGTACACAGAAATGCAAATGATTTCTAAATGTTAATCTTATAGCCTGCTACTTTCCTGAATTTGTTGATCAGCTCAAGCAGTTTTGGGGTTGAGTCCTTAGGGTTTTATATATATAGTACCATGTCATCTGCATACAGTGACAGTTTTACCTCTTCTCTCCCTATTTGGATCCCTTTTATTTCTTTTTTTTTTTTTTGTCTGATTGCTGTGGCTAAGACTTCCAATATTTTTTTGAATAAGAGTGGTGACAGTAGGCATCCTTGTCTTGTTCCAGATTTTAATGGGAAGGCTTTCAGTTTTCTCCATTCATATTGCTGTGGGTTTCTCATAAATGGCTTTGATTATGTTAAGGAATGTTACCTCTATACCCACTTTGGTAAGAGTTTTCATCATGAAAGGATGTGAGATTTCATCAAATGTTTTTCCTGCATCTATTGAGATGATCATGTGGCTTTTGCCTTTTCTTTTGTTAATGTGCTATATGAAACTGATTGGTTTGCATAAGTTGAACCATCCTTGTGAACCTGGGATGACTCCCACCTGGTCCTGTTGTACTAGATTCTTGATATATTTTTGGATTTGGTTGGCTAAAATTTCATTGAGAAATTTTGTGCATGCAAATAAATGAAACTAGAACACACCCTCACACCATGCACCAAAATAAACTCAAAATGGCTAAAAGACTTAATAAGACAAGACACCATCAAACTCCTGGAGGAGAGCATAGGCAAACATTATTTGACATCAACCTTACAATTTTTTCTCAGATCATTCTCCCAGAGCAACAGAAATAAAAGCAAAAATAAACCAATTGGACCTAATCAAACTGACAAGCTTTTGTAAGGCAAAGGAAACCAAAAAGAACACAAAAAGGCAAATTACAGAATGGGAGAAAATAGTTTCAAATGATGAAACTGACAAGGGCCAAATCTCTAAAGTATACTACTTATACAACTCAACAGAGAAATATCCAACAACCCAATCAAAAAATGGGCAAAGGACCTGAATAGACATTTCTCAAAGGAAGAGATACAGATAGCCAGCAAGCACTGTAAACAATGCACAGCATCCCTGATTATTAGAGGAAATGCAAATCAAAACTACCATTAGATACCACCTCACATCTGTCAATGTCATATTTAATAAGTCCACAAATAACAAATGCTGGAGGGGGTGTGAAGATAAGGGAACCCTCCTGCACTGTTGGTGGGAATGTAAATTGATAACAACCAGTATGGAGAACAGTATGGAGGTTCCTTAGAAAACTATACATAGAACTACGATATGACCAAGCAATCCAACTCTTGGGCATATATCTGGACAAAACTCTCCTTAAAAAAGACACATGCACTCACATGTTCCTTGCAGCTCTATTCGCAATAGCCAAGACATAGAATCAACCCAAATGTCCACTGATAGATGATTGGATTAGGAAGATGTGGTGTATATATACACAGTGGAATACTACTCAGCCATTGAAAAGAAAAAAATAATGCCATTTGCAGCAATATGGATGGAACTAGAGACTCTCATCCTTAGTAAAGTAAGTCAAAAAGAGAAAGACAAATACAATATGATATGATATATCTGGAATAAAATATATGGCACAAATGAATCTTTCCTCATAAAAGAAAATCAGGGACTTGGAGCATAGACTTGTGTTTGCCAAGGGGAAATAGATGCAGAATGTTGCCTTCAGGATGGTTAGCAATGGAATCCTGCTGTGTAGCACTGGGAACTTTGTCTAGTCACTTATGATGGAATATGTAATGTGAGAAAAAAGAATGTATACATGTAAGTGTAACTGGTCACTATGCTGTAGAGTAGACTATATATATATATATATGTAAATATATATATATATGTAAATATATATATATATGTAAATATATATATATATATATATATGATTAACAAAAGAAAAAAATGATTAAAAAAAGAAATCTGGTCATGTTTATCTTAATGTATTCTCCTTTTTCAACATAGCTAGGGCCCCCTAGTTTCTGTGTCTTTCTTATAAATTATAAATCACCATGTCAGTTTTTGCAAAACACTTGTTTAATTATGGTTGCACTGAATATATAGATCATTTGGGATTACATTTAATTAATAGATTCACTTTTCACAAATGAGCTGCTATCAATATTACCCTTCCTTCGTTCCTTTCTACCTTCCTTCCTTCCTTCTTTTCTTCTTTCTTTCATGTAAAAATCAAATGCCATTAGTACATTACTAACTACTAATTTAGTTTGCTGGGTATGCAGTTGAAGTATCTATGTCTTTTTCACAATCATTTTTTGAAGAATCTCTTTAAGTATACAGCCTAGTACTAGCCTATGGATAAGTCTAAATGCACCTCAAGACATAATGGTAGACAATTAAAATGCTGACCTGTATTTCTACCAGATCTCTAATATTCTACTGTTCTATTTTGTAGAATAGTACAGTTATCTGTATACTGCCCCATTGCTGTTGTCAGTACTTTTAATTAATTAATGTATTTATTTATTTTCATTAGTTAGAAAATTGATCTGGAAGCCACTCCAAGCTTTTGTTTGTTTGTTTGTTTGCATTTGTTTTGTTTAATATAATGGTCTTCTTAAGCTGGTGGTTTTATAAAATAATTAAAATAAAAGATGATGTTGTGTTGTTTCTAGAGGATTATATTTCCAAAACAATGGTGTGTCATAATGAGTGTGCAGTATGGTCAAGTAGAAATAGCTTATAGTTTAGAGGTACAGAAACCTGGATTTGAATCCTGGCCCTGCTGGTAATTGATTGTGTGTCCTTGATCAAGTAATAAATCAGGTAAGTCTTAGTTTTCTTATCTAGAAAAGGATAGTGATTTAGTTAGTTTGAGGTTTGCTATGCATATTATATAAGATATTGTACCCCAAATTTCTAAAATCTAGCGGCTACTTAATAGCACATGGTAGCTGCTATCACAGCTTTCCTTCTTCTCAGGCTTAGTGGTGGTGATGCTCTTCTTGTGGATGTGTTGTACTTTGTTTTCTGACTGTGTGAGGGTTGAGGAACAGATTTGATTGTAATTTTCCAGAATGATCAATTTTTGTTAAAAATCTGAGATCTCTATTTTTGTCTTTCAATGCCCTATCTAATAAAATGAAATCAGTAAGACACAAAAACAATCAATCCCTTAATGACTGATTGACAGAAATTCCTGCTTGAAGAGTATTTTCAATGAATAAATAAACTTTATGCTTTTTGACTATTATCCTTCAGGTTCCTTAGAGTGAAGTGGGTGGTTGTTTAATGGGACATGATTTGGATTAAAATATACCTTCATTCATAAATCAACATCTTGCACTATAAATAAATAAGAGAATTTAAGGAAATTATCAAGGGCAAATTACCAGAGCAATATAACAAACACACTCTTATATTACTGTCACCCCAAGGTCAGAATTCAAGGACACATTTGTGTTTATAAGGTGCCTGATATCATATAATATTGGGATTCAGTGGGTTTAATCTCAAAAAGTTATTTTAATATAATTTAATATGTAACAAAGATGAGTAAAAGAAAAAATACTTTGTTTCTGATTTGATATCCTTTTGTTGCTCAATGATTTGATGAAAAAATAAGTTTTCAATTATCTAATAAGATTTTGTAAAAATAAAATTTGGAAGTCATATTTCACATGTATGCATTATTCCCATATGATGAAAACACTTTAATTTTATAAAATATATTTTAGTTTATTTCATAAATAAATACTCTGTAATCACACCACCTTCATGTACTTGAACAAGACATACACAAAAATTCAGGTCAATCTTAGTCATTATTTGGTTTGAAGCATGTCTTCCATTACAATTTCACACTGGGTATTAAATCTGATATTTTAATATAAGGTTTTAGATTCAAAATATAATGTTATTTGTCATCCACAATTGTGCTTTCTTAGACATAAAAGTTAAATAAAAGTTAGAATTGCAGTGAGGCTAAAATTCCCCCATATGCCAGGGAACATATTTTTTTTGATGAATGCATTTAGTAGATATTCATTTATGTAGTTTTTTAATAATTGCCTGTATATTTTTACTTGTTTTCACTTTGCTGATTCCCATATGCCTTACTTCCTGATGCTCTTTTATAAATAATCCATTTTGTTGTTGTTATATAACTAATAGATTCTTGAGAAAGAGAATGAAATGAAAGGGCAGAGAGAGAATGAGAAAAATTTTAAATAGATTTAAAGTTGTGGGGACACCAAAATAATTATTTATGACACTTACTTCTGCTATTAATTTATGGTTTTATTTAGTTGTATCAATGTAACCATTTAAACTGATCCAGAAGTTGTAAGGTATTTGTGTATATGTGTGTTTACAGGATTAATGTTTGAGTACAAAGAAGTCAAAATTTAAATTTATTATTATTTTTTTAGTTTGGAATTATCTTAGAATTAAATGACATTTTTATTTGATAGTCCCAATTTTAAAAAATATACATTATTTATACATTATTTATATTGCAAAAATTGTCCAAGTGTTTCTGGGAAGATTTTCTGGGAAAATAAAGTTGAGTAGCTTTCTTTTTCTTCTAAGAATAGCTTTAACCTGATTTTCTGATTCCTCTTGAAGTATGGACAATCTAAATATGGTAAAAATATGATGTGTTTCATGTCAGGGATATAAACTACTTGGACTCCATTAAAGACATTTTGCTCTTTGACACACTGCAGGGAAAATTAAGCTCACAGTGCTAAAACCTTGTTACTTAATATAGGAGATGCAATATTTAATATTTTTTTCAATAATGAAGACTTTCAGTCCAGTCACAAAAGACTCATCAGTCTGTTTTACTCTTTTCGGCCACACTCATGGAATATCAAAGTTCCCTGACCAGGGATTGAATCTGAGCCAAAACAGTGACTTATGTTGTAGCTGTGTGTCAGTGCTGGAGCCTTAGCTCACTGCACCACAGTGGGAACTACTCCTCAATTTTCTTTTTTTTTTTTTGAGTTTTCTAAATTTTTATTTGAAAGATAAGGTTTGACAAATAACATATTTTTTAATATGTGTTTGGATTCATACAATACATTTAGATGGTGACTACTATTCCAGGTATTTACAAATAGAGTTTTCTTCCTTTAAAAAAAAATTGTGTCCATACTCAGAATTCATTTTAATGATTAAGTATGCAACTCTTTCTGTTGAAAGAGTGTAGAAAGTAATATGCATTATTCAAGTCATTTTCTATACTCTCCAGGGGATAAAGCAAATGCAAATGTAACTGTGAAAGCATCTTCAGTTGGAGAACAGTGCTGACCAGCAAGAAATCTGGTGATGGGTTCCTCTTTGTAGTGCCAAAAGAAAACTGATAAAACTGATAAATTACATTTTACAGCTTACAGTTTACAAAAATTCTCCGAATGAAAATCTAAATTAATATCATTAAAGGAGTTATTTATCTGAACATTTCCTCAAATTACATATAAAGGAAACTAGACCATTTCTAGTGAGCGATTACTCCACTCATTATTGAGGGTAGTAATTTACAGATACACTCGGCAAGGTTGAGTTAAAAGCCTGGCTCTGGTACTTAGTTATCAATGTGGACAATAAGAGAAATTTCTTCTTGTGAGGCTTAGATGAATTAACGTACATTTATTTAAAAGGAATTCTTCCATCAGGCAGCCACAAGTCTATTTTCCAAGTCCATTATTTTCTTTTCTGTGAAGAGGTTCATTTGTGCTGGATATTAGATTCCAGTTATAAGTAGTATCATATGGTATTTCTCTTTGTCTTTCTGGCTCATTTCACTCAGTATGAGATTCTCTAGTTTCATCCTTGTTGCTGAAAATGGCATTGTGTCATTCTTTTTTATGGATGAGTAGTATTCCATTGTGTATATACACCACAGCTTAATCTCTAGAATATATAAGCCACTTATACAACCCAACAGCAAAAAAAGCCAATCAACCAATGGAAAAATGGGCAAAAGACCTGAATAGACTGTTCTCCAAGGAAGATATACAGATGGACAGCAAACACATGAAAACATGCTCAACATCACTGATCATAAGAGAAATGCAAATCAAAGCAACCGTGAGATACCACCTCACACCAGTCAGAATGGCCATCATGAAGAAGTCCACAAACAACAAGTGCTGGAGGGGTTGTCGAGAAAAGGGAACCCTCCTGCACTGCTGGTGGGAATGGAAACTGGTACAGCCACTATGGAGAACAGTTTGGAGATACCTTATATATCTATCCATAGAACTTCCATATGACCCTGCAATCCCACTCTTGGGCATATTTCCGGACAAAACTCTACTTAAAAGAGACACATGCACCCACATGTTCATTGCAGCACTATTCACAATAGCCAGGACATGGAAACAACCCACATGATTGGACTTGGAAGAGGTGGTATATGTATCCAATGGAATACTACTCATCCATGAAGCAGAATGACATGATGCCATTTGCAGCAATATGGATGGAACTAGTGACTCTCATACTGAGTGAAATGAGCCAGAAAGACAAATACCATATGCTATCACTTATAACTCGAATCTAATATCCAGCATAAATGAACCTTTCCACAGAAAAGAAAATAATGGACTTGGAGAAAAGACTTGTGGCTGCCTGATGGGAGAGGGAGGGAGTGGGAGGGATCGGGAGCTTGGGCTTATCAGACACAACTTAGAATAGATTTACAAGGAGATCCTGCTGAGTAGCATTGAGAACTATGTCTAGATACTCATATTGCAACAGAACAAAGGGTGGGGGAAAATGTATACATGTAAGGATAACTTGATCACCTTGCTGTACAGTGGGAAAATTAAGAATATATATATGTATAATTATCAAATATTTAAAAAAATAAAAAAATAAACTGTCGACGCTATCATGCCATAGTCTAAAGCATTGCTGGAACTTGGTCTCATATATGTGAAGAGGATGGTTCCATAGTAAATTGACACCCCAGTTAAGGAAAGCCACATATAGAAAAGAGTTTTCTTTTCCCTTTAGCAGAATGCAGTCTCAGAATGGCCAGAAGAATGAAACCATAGGAGATCATGACAATCAGGGTAGTGACTAGCTCAATAGAGCCCGCAAAGTAGAAGAGCAGAAGCTGGTTTGTGTGAGTGTCAGAGCAAGAAATAGCCAGCAGAGGAGGGATGTCACCGAAGACATGTCTAATTTCATGGATGCACAGAAGGACAGGCCAAATGTGTGTACAGAAGCATGCAAGATGCCACCAACTTAGGAAGCAACATTGAGTGTCACATAGACTTGGGATGATATACTAACTGAATACAGAAGGGGACTGTAGATGTCAACATATTGATCATATGCGACTGCAGCCAAGAGAAAGCATTCTGTGGTCCCAAAAGTGACAAAGAGAAGCATTTGTACTGCATATCGAAGAGATGAAATGGCTTTATCCTCTCACAGGAAATTGACCAAAATTTTTGGGGTGACAACTGAGGAATAGCAGGCATCCAAGAATGACAACATACTCAGAGAATAGTACATAGGATTGTGAAGCAGAGAATCCCCAATGACTAATATCACCAATCCCAAATTTCCTATGAGTGTAATAAGATAGATTGCTAGAAAAAGGAAAAATAGGAAGATTTGCACCTCAAAATCACCAGTAAAGCCCACCAGTATAAACATGGTGACTTCAGTCATATTGTTCATCTGTATCCTGTATAAATTTAAACCTGATGAGAACAGTGCCATTTCAGTTTTCCTTTGTAGTTTCTAAAGGCAATGGCTTGTGAAAATAAAGTCCACCCAATTACATCTTTCTGTTTATTTCTAAGTAGGGTGTGAGATCCTTGGCAGTCATGGGACAGGCAGTGATGAAGATTTTGGACCCACATGAATGAATCTTGCTGATGAGTAAAAGGAAGAAATTATTGAATTCATTCCTTAGCTATATACATATTTAAAATGTCCTGTCAATTTAAGTGGTTTATTTTCCAGTTTACTTTTGTTAAATTCTTTACCATCTGTTTTCACATTACATAATTTTAAAATTCATGAATATGAATGAACCTAGGACTATTTCATTCCTGACATACTATAGTGTAAAATAAGCAACTAATACTCTATTTTGCTACAGAGTGCATGAAATGGCTTTTAATGTTCACAATTGTTAAAATGGAATTAACACTTACATCACAAAATTGAGATTGATTTATATAAGAACCCAATATAAAATTAACTTTAAAATGTTTCCAGAAAACTAGAAAAAAAACATGAATTAGACTTACATTTCAATGTATTGTACAGAAAAACCCTTTCCAATAAAATCATTTTATATCCTTTTTTTTTTTTGTTGCAATTATCCTGTCACATTAGTTTCCAGTCTAGAGGTGTGGTGAACAGATATCCAGGCACTATTCTGGATATTACCTGTTTGCAAACAATAACAATGTCATGTTTTTCTCTCATTTTTCCCCAAAATACATATCATTAATTTGTTCATTTTGACCTCTGAATATTATCATATTATTACTGCTTCCCAAATTTTATCTCAAACACATTGTGAGATGTTTCTCAACCCATATGCTTATTAGCCCTGCAAAGTCCTTGGATATATTTTAGAGATAGCATTTCTGTCAAAAACAAACAATGACCATTATTTTAATATATTATGCTTGCTTACAAAGTTTCTAAAACAACTGTGAAAATTAATGTCACCTGAGCATAGATAATAAAATTGTTTTTTAGAAGTTTTTGCTAAGAGAATAAAATCACTGTATCTGCCACAAAATTGTGTTTGATTTCTGTTTTTTGTTTGTTTTTTTCCCTCCTGTCATCACATTGTTTCTGACTCAGTGGCATGTAAATAAAGTGAAATACATGGGTTTTTTTTTAAGTTAAAGAGGAATTTACCCGTGGACTGAAATCTTAGCTATGGAATTTCTGGATTTATCACATATAGGGGGCAGGTATTTGGTGTTTTAACTTTTTCTTCAGTAGGTCATAAGAAGAAAGTGTTTAAAAGAAGTTAAAATCTGCTCTAAACAGGGCCAGGCTGAATTACAAATGATTTATATTCTTGTTGTCAAAGGTACTACATTTTTGTTATATTAAGATGTCCCTACATCAAGCAGAGAGTAAATAAATAAGGTTAAAATTGTTGTTAGAAAGAGAAGAAAGGCACATCGTTACATTCCCAGAAATGCTCCCATAAATCCATGTAGAAGATATTTCTGATGTATAGAATAAATAGGTTGATAGCTGTGAGTTTATAACACCAAAAGAATGTTCATTTGATTCTTAGAGAAATCCAGAGCAAGAAAAGTACAATTAAGTTCCTATTTTTGTATAAAACTATACAGCTTCGTAATACTCATGAGGACACACACAGAGAAAAGTAATAAATGCGTAATTAGGTTTGAATTGTTACATTAATAAAAGAGTATATAAAGCCATCAATTTTGGAATATATATGGATTAATAAATGTGGGGGCATCACAAAATGCGTTACTGTTTTAAACACTTCTATTCTCTTTTTTCTCTAAATTGTCTCTCCTTTCCCAGTATCTCTCCCCCCAAAACCTATCTCCCTCTCTCTCAAGTACATGAAATATATACAAAAATATTTACTACAGATAGTTAAATGAAAAAGAAATTATATAGGTAGAAAGAAGCACAAAGAAAATAAATTTAAAAATGCAAGTGAATTTTTAGAAATTTAGCATTAGGTATCCTAGAAAAGAATCCATCACAAAATACATATTGACTAATATGTACAGGAGAAATTTCAGTGACATTACAATGCTAAACTTTGTTTAACTGATGTGCCTGAAATAAGACAATTGTGGAAAACTGAAAGCATTATAATAAGAGTTAAAATCCTGAATTAAAAGCTCAGATTTAGCACTTAGTGACGATGTAAGCTTGGAAAAGTTACTTCTTCTGAACCAAAAAATAACAAAGATGGACCAAAATCTTCAGGCAAATCTTGATCAACTACATAAACATGGTGTGATTGCAGTGGATTTTATCAGATGTATTAACATGTTTTATCAAGTTAAAATGTTAATTATTTATGAAAAATGCATATACATGAAATATAACTTGCAAATTTTATTTCATCCTAATAAAATAAACAGCTAATTTAAAATTAAATTGTAGATCTCACATTGTCGTGAGCTGTAGTGTAGGTTGCAGATGTGACTTGGATCTGGCTCTGGCATAGGCCAGCAGCTGTAGCTCTGATTAGACCCCTAGCCTGGGAACCTCTGTATACCGTGGGTGTGGCACTCGAAGACAAAAAAAATATCAAATTTTAAAACTAAATTCATTGAGCAGATATAATGATCCAAAGAAATGCAAAAAAAATATTCTTTTTAAGATTGTACACATATTTGATAAATGGCACTGAATATATGAATATACTATTTTATTGATATTAAACCCAGTAAATCCCAGTAGTCTAGGCTATAAAAATATTTAAAATAATTTTCTGTCACTATATCCTGCCTGTTCCCGTATTAGAATGGTGAATCATCTTTTCTGAAAAGTAGCTATATCATAAATGTCCTTTGAAAATTAAGAGTGTCTTGAAAATTACAATTTATAAGTGGCATACGTGATGCGGTATACCAAAACCAAAAGACCTCAGTTGGTGGAATTTTTAAAAGAAAAAATTAAGAATGAGTACCAATTTTTAAATAAAATATAGAATGGTTAAAAATGTGGATATGTTATTAAAATAATAACATATTTATTTAAATTCTCCTGATACTTTGGTCATTATAAATTTCTAGGAATCCTTGATGTTTCTGTCCTGACTTGGAGCAAGAAGATGAGTTTAAAAATGAAGGTATGTTTGATTTCAAATTATGTCCCCATTAGGGAATTAATCTACCTCCCTATAGAGAACTGTATTCATGATAGAGAAGAGTATGAGGTTTAGCTACTGCACCCAAACTCTTATTCAAACAGGCACCTTTTTTTAACTGCTATTTAAGGAAATTAGAACTGGTCGTGTTTATATCTTACTAGCTCACTTGAACAGAATGGAAAGGCAAAAATATCAATCCTGAATTGCTAACAAACCATGATCCTTCTGGATGATTAAAATAAAAACAGCATGCCAATTCTTATGATCAAAACATATAAAGTATCAGACATCTATAGGAACAGTATTACAGACACTAAGCACAATATGAATATAGCTATTGTTAAGTGGCTACTGGGGGTTAGGAATTTTGTGCAGATTACCTAATGTAATTTACATAGTAACCAGCAAACTGAATAATTTATCATCCTCTTATAGAAGAGAAAACTAAAACCCAACTAGATATATAACTTGATGAGGGTCACACAATTCCTAAATCACACAGGCCTTTCCTGCATATCCCTCTGCCAATTAAAAAAAATCAAATCTAGGTTTCTTTGACTTCACTCTATATTTTTTCCACTTGATCATATTAAAATTCCATGATGACATGCCATAATCCAAATGTTATCACTTAGAAACAATATGAGATAGCATTCTTGCACATTGGAATTATCTTCTTTTAAGCAATTAAGTTTATTAGACCATGAAATTAAAACACACACACACACACACACACACACACACACAAGTTGCTTCTAGATCAATTAGCTAACTAGAATAGTAAATTTAAATGCTTTGCGTTCCTCTATCAAAAAATATGATTCTAAAGTGGCATATACCCAGTGGTAAATTAATAATTTTTCTCCATTAAATAATTTTCTTAAACTCTAAATATAACTCCTTAATTCTAATGCTCCTATAGTATTATCTTTCATCAAGGAAATTTAAGAAAATTTATAGTTTTCAGTGCCTCTATTGACCAAAATATGTCAACAGCCCTTCCTATTTTATTTACTATGTTCCCTAAAAGGCATGTGATCAATTTTTTTTATACAATTTTGAGTTAACTGGAATCCTCTCTTTTAATTACAAATATTAAAGCACTTATTCTAATTTCCAATTCAAAAGTACGGTTTTTAAAATATATGGTAATTTATCAAAAATCTCTCCTCTTACCTATGGATATGAATTCTTCACTCAATTAAGATACACTGTGAATATCGTGCATTTATATTCTTACTCTGTACCATCTTCTCAAGTTCTTAAAGTTACAGTGAGGTCCCAAGAGGAAAACAAACTAATTGTTCCTGGGACAAAAAAAAAAAAGGTGATTTTTTTTCCATTGTAAAGAAGTGAATGATTCTGAATAATGACATACCTGATGAAAATAATGACAAAAATGCACTTTGGACTCTGGTTTAAAATGATCCCTCAGTAGAAAAGACATCTAATGTTTTAGGAAATGTTATAACTCTGATACTAAATAGCTATATGTTATTAGGTATATAATCTAATACTGTAAAATCTAGTTTTCTTTTCCTGGGAATATAACTTTTTAATTATCTGAGCATTCTGTAACCATGAGCATAATGGAAGAGTAACCTATGACATAATTTATAATTCTTTAATAAAGATGAATATACTTTTTGTAAATTTTAAAATGCTACACAAAGTGGTATGCAAAATAGTTTTAAGCTCATGGAGAGTCAAGTGGGTATGACAAGATATGAATATATGAAGTATTGATAGGAGAGATGTGACAGTATACAGATAACTGTAATATTCATTTTTTAGGGCCACATCTATGGCATATGGAAGTTCTCAGGCTAGGGATAGAATCAGAGGTACAGCTGCTGGCCTATACCACAGCCATAGCAACATGGCATCCAAGACTTGCCTGTGACCTATGCTATAGCTCACCGAACCATGACCCATGCCATAGCTCACTGATCCATGACCCACTGAGGGAGGCTGGGGAACAAACCTGAATCCTCATCATTACTAGTCAGATTCATTTCTGCTGTGCCCCAATGGGAACTCCTAACTGTAATATTCTGTGTGATAGAACATTACAATGGTAGAGAAATGGTAGAGATAAAGGTCAAACCCTATATTTTGAGTGTATAGGGTCTTGTGTTAAAGATTCCACATACCAATATAGACTAGTAAATGAAAATGTACATAAGAAATTTGTGGGAAAAAAAGGTGAAAAATGCATAAATGCATAAGTTCCACATTATAAGATTGTAGGTTAGGAAATACAATTTTTTTTTATCTGAATGTAAAAAATAAGAAAAAAAGATGACACTGGCAGGCAGTCCAAATTATGAAAAATTGAACTATTTATTAAATAGAACCCTAAATTGATCCATCTATAGATACAATGCAACCTCAATAAAACTTTGTTTTAGAACAGAACCTGATGAAACATTGTAAATCAACTATCTTTCAATAATAATTATTGAAAAAATTAAAAACAAGTATTTTTGTAGGAATAGACATTCTGATTCTGCAATTTACATGAAAGCAAAAAAGTGAAAAAATACTTTTAAAAGGAAGAATAAAGTTTTAATATTTACATGAATTTCATTTCAAGACTATGATGAAGGTTAAAATAAGAAGAGTGTGAGGTATTGGTGAAAAATACACCTAGATTAGTGGAACAGAAGAGTCTTCAGAAATAGTTGACACATATGAGGTCATTTTTTCTTTACTAAGTTGCTCAGAAAAATCCATGGAGAATGGATACTCTTTTAAATGATGTTTCAAGTGTAGAATAGCTTTATGTCACACACAAATATTGACTTCTTATTTGCACCATATAAACAATTTTCTCATAATGAATCTTAAGCCTTAATATAAATCCTAGTACTATAATATTTCTTGAGAAAACAATGAAATTCATGTGACCATGATTTTTGTCATGAATTTTTAGATAAATATCAACATACATACATCCATGGGAGAAAAAGGCAATAAATTGTATTTTATCACAATTAAAATCTTCTCTGTGAAAAAAAATTGTTAAAGGAATAAATAAACAAGCCTCAGATTTGTACAAAATATTCACTAAACAGCTACCCAATAAAGAATATGGATGTCCTAGTGGTTAAGCATTTGGTGCAATTGCTGCTGTGGCATGAGTTCAATCTCTGGCCTAGGAACTCCCACATGCCTTAGGCTCTGGCAAAAACAAAAACAAACAAACAAAAAATACAAACAACATCATAAAACACAACCTCTAAAACAAAATTTAAAAAAAAAATATTAAAAATAAGTATAAACTTGAAAAAAAAACATTTCATAACAGAAGCCCATGAAAAAGTCATCTGATGTTAAAAGAAAGAAATGCAATTTAAAACAAGGTGATTCTGCAATTTCCCACTGTGGTATAATGGGCTCAGGTTGATGTGTAAGTGTGGGCTTGACCGCTGACCCCAGCAGTGGTTTAAGGATCCTGTGTTGCTACAGCTGAGAAAATGAAGTGCTTGAGAGGGTTCAGAGCATCTAAAACACTCATCCCTTGCTGGTAAGAATGTTAATGGTGCAGCCACTGCAGAAAACAATCTGACAGTTCCTTATGAGGAGAAATATACATTTACCTATGACTCAGCAATCTCACCCTGTTATTTATTTACCCAAGAGAAATGGAAACACAGATATAAAGAAAATCCCTGGCTTCCAAAGTTTCTAGCAGCTAAACTGACTATATTTCCAAACTGAAAATAGTTTAAATGATCATCAACTAGACAATGGATAAACTAACAGTGGCACATACATAGAATGGAATACTACTCAACAATTAATAGGAATGATACTATTGATATGTTCAAGTACACTGATGAAACTCAAATGGCTTATGCTAAGTCAAATAAGGAAAATTTGAAAGGTGACAGACAACATGATTCCACTTATATCACCTTCATGACAAGGAAAAATATAGAAGGGGAGAACACCGCTGCACTTGGGCTAGAACTGGGCAGTAAGTGATCAACTACAAGTGATATGCACAGGACTTTTTAGAATGATGGAAATTTTCTAGAACTTAATTAAATACACAGGTGTTATGTGCTTGTATCTTACATTCACATAATTGGAACCTATAAATGATCAATTTTTAATCAATTTGTATTAAAACTTGAGGACCTCATTTTTAAAACTAGCTGTATTAGTTTTTTAATTTATTTTTAATTTTTAATTCAGTTTCCAATTTTCATTTAAAATTTTAATTTAACTTTAGCTTCAGAATGGAGACTTCCTTTGTAGGGTATTATTGACAGGAAGAGAAACTTCCTGCTGTAGCACAGTGGTTTAATAATCTGGCTTGTCTCTGTGGAGATGTGGGGTTAATCCCAGGCCTGGGAATTTCTATGTGCTGAGGGGGGTGGCCGGAAAATTTTTTTAAAAATTATAAGAGAGGCATTTGAGGTAATGGCAATATTCTACTTCCTAGTATTCAATTGGTTTAGAGGATTATGTTCAGAATATAAAAATTCATCAACCTGTACACTTAATGATAGAAGTATTTTTTTCATGTATATTTTAATCAAAATTTAAAAGGAAACAAACACTTTTTTTCTTGTACATTTTATAGTAAATTCAATAAACCCCTAATACTTACATCCCCTTTAACTGTTATATCTTCTTTATGACTATCCTATTACTGAGAAAGTTAATACACATTTGCTATATATCATTTTATTGATGGAAGTCATATGTCTAGTGTTTGTTTCTGTCAGTTTCTCACAAAGTCTCAGCTATCTTTACTTCAGTTTGACTTTTCTTCACCTCTCTGCATTATATCTTCTCTTTCCTTAGCTAAGATTTTAATAGTTACCACTCACCCTTGTAGGTTACTAAGTGCTACTTGATTTATGATTTCTTGTATTACTTCTAGTTAATTTCTCTCCTCATTTTCAAATACTACTGGTGTACCCCTCTTCTTTAATGCACTAATATACCTTACTATTTTAAAAAAATTAATTCTTTTAAAAAATTTAATACTTATTTCCCCAATACATTTTTTTCTACTGTACAGCATCGTGACCCAGTTATACATATATGTACACATTCTATTTTCACACATTATCATGCTCCATCATAAGTGACTAGACATAGTCCCCAGAACTGCACAGCAGGATCTCATTTGCTAATTCATTAAATCTTATTTAGTAATATTTTTTAAAAAATTTACTGGCATATATTTTAGCTACAAATTCTGTTAATTTCAGGCATACAGCAAAGTAAATCAGTTATACATATACCTACATCAATTCCTTTTCAGATTCTTTGTCCATATAGGTTATTACATAGTAGTGAGGAGATTTCCCTGTGCTATACAGTAGGTCCTTTTTAGCCATCTGTTTTATATAGAGTAGTGCATGTATGTCAATCCCAACACCCTAAATTATTTCTCCTCCCACCATGTTTTCCCTTTGGTAACCATACTTTTGGTTTCACAATCTTTGAGTCTGTTTCTGTTTTCTACATCCTGTTGTATCATTTGTCTTAGATTCCATGTATCAGTGATCTCATATGACATTTCTTTTTTCTCTGTCCCACTTTAATATTATTTTAATATATTAAACCACCATACTGGTTTGCCTCCTATGTGGATTGTAGTACCTTTTGGAATATAATTTATTTATTTTTTCTCATGTATAAGTTACAGGCTATCATATTACATTAATTCTTCTATCTATCCCTGCCCTCCCATGTTTAAATGTGATGAACATTTTGAGTATCATTAAGAGATATATATGTAGGGTAGAGCTAGGTCAAGGTAGAATTTCAAGTTTTGTGCTCAAAGGATCACTCACATGTTTTTATGGTCTCATTGTCCATCCACTTTACCTTTCAGAATTAATCATAATTTATTAGCACTTCTATGTGGAGTTCCTTGAGTCCCATAACAAGTTAGATCTTAACCTTCTAAAGTGGTAGTCTACAGTTTAGACATGGTATGTTGCTGTAACAGTACTTTCTGAGAGACCTACTTCTTCCAGAAATCCCCTCCTCCTTTTTCACACTTTCTTTCCTATTGTTTCTGCCCTGTTCATCAGCATTCATCTCTCAGCATCTCTCTCTTCCTCACATGGAAGCCCTGTCCTTTTGGAAGAAAGTATGTGCTACATTTCTGATATCTGCAGTGACCCAGAGTGCCCACCATTTGGGTCTCCTTCAGTCCCGTTGTGACCTGCTGATTGGATGGGGGCAAAAGAATCATTCATCTGCAGCCTGGATCATTTAAATACTTTTCAAGTGTCCCTGATTGTTTTGATTGAGATTCCCACTAGTAAATTATCGTCTTCATTTTGTACTGTTTCCATGTGGCTTGACAACACAAAAATCCTTATTGTGGGATTAGTAGAGACATTTTGTGATATTACTTTGTCAGATTAATCATCTGTTTTTCTTTCCTCTATTTTGCTTTACTGTTGTTTATAAGTTTTATTTTAGGAAGTATTTTGGGGAAGGTTCTGGGTTTACTAATGAGACCTCTATAATTTTATTCTGTATGGCTTGTCTCATTTTCATTCAATTTTCTTTTTTTAATCCCTTTTAGAGAAGTTTTTTGCACAGCAAAATTAAGAGGAGGGTATATATATATTTTTTTCATATATAGCCATTATTAATTGTCTCCATCAAAGTTTATTATATAGAACTTATTGACCCACATCTACACATCATTAATCACTCAATGTCCTTCAATTACTTTAAGGTTCACTCAGTGTTGTATGTTCTAGGAGTTCGAAAAGATAGAGCATGATGTGAATCTATCCCTATAATCTTTTTTTTTTTTTTTTTTTTTTGCCTAGCCCTGAGGCATGTGGAAGTTCCCAGGTGAGACATCCAACTTGGGTCACAGAAGCTACAGCAGATACTACAGTGACAATGACAGATCCTTAACCCACCATGCCACAGTGGGAACTACTATCATCATAGGCATATAC
>CM052694.1:23717132-23745766 GCA_028533215.1 Babyrousa celebensis | reverse complement strand
ATGACAGGATCTCCTCTTTTATTAAGGGTGAATAATATTCTGTTGTATGCATAGACCAGATTTTTAATCCATTTTTCCATAAATAAACTTTTAACCTTTTTCATATCTTGACTCTTTTGGATAATGCTACAATGAACATGGGAGTGCAGCTTCTCTACAAGATCCTGATTTCATTTCCTTCAGATAAATACCCAGTAGTGGTTGCTAGATCATACGTTATTTACATTTTTAATTTTTTTGAGAAACCTCTATGTTGTTTTCTGTAATGGCTGTAAACAATTTATAATCCTATCAACAGTGACCAATGGTTTCCTTTCTCCATATCCTTGCCAATACCTGTTGTTCTCATTTTTTAAATTACCATCCATCCTAGCAGGTGTGAGGTGATAAGAAATTATAATTTTGATTTATATGTGACAAAATATCCATACTACCTAAAGCAATCTAAAGATTCAATGCAATCCTTATAAAAAATCGGTGTTTTTTAATAGAAATAGAGTGAGTGGTACAAAAAAAACCCAAATAACCAGAGAAATCTTGTTCAAGAACAAATCTGAAGTTGTCATATATTCTGATTTCAAAATATATTACAAATCTACAGTATTCATACCATATGATTTTGGTGTAAACACCCACGTAGACAAATGCCACATTATAAAAAACACATGAATCAATTCACATATATTTAGTCAATTGATTGCAACAAGAGTATGAACATTACAAAATAGGACAAGGATACTCATGTCAAGAAATTTCATTTGGAAAACTGGATATCCACATATAAAAAATGAAATATATATATATATATATATACACACACACAATACACACATACACACCATGAACAAAAGTTGACTTGAAGACTTAGATATTAGACTTGCTACTATAAAACCTACAGAAGAAAACATATGAAAAGAGCATCATGACACTGAGGTTAGTAGTAATTTAATAGATATGACACCATAAGCATAGGCAACAAAAGCAAAATTAGATAAGTGGGAAAACATCAAACTAAAAATATGCACAGCAAAGGAAACAATCAAAAGAGTGAGAAGGCAACCTGCAGAACAGGTGAAAATATCTGCAAACCATTTGAACAAACATTTATCCAAAGACACACAAATGGCCCTGAGGCCAATGAAATGAAATGAAATAAAAAACACAGAAACAAAAAAATCTCTAATCATCAGGGAAATACAAATCTCTAAAGCATCATTATAAATCAGAGGCTGAATGACTCTATACAATAAAGAGCAACATAGAGTGTATCATCTTGTTGCTATTTTGAACCATAAGATAATTGGATCATATTCCCCTTGAGGCATCTCCAGAATTTTCATCAATAGTTGAATAAGTGTATATAAACAATCTATACTTATTCAGTGTATCTAAACCTGCCTTTGCTGTTTCACAGGTAAGAGAAAATTTCAGGTCATTTGCAGAACAATTTCAGAGGTGGGACCTAAAATAGTGATGCTAATATGTTTTGAATTCTTACTACTAAACCCTTTACTTGTTGCCTGTTACAAAGGTAAGTACAAACAATAAGTAAATCAAAACAATTGAATTTCTGCAGAGTTAAAAAAGAGTACTCCAAATTGAGTGTATTTTTTTCAATTTTATTTACAGAAGACAGATCTGTTTAAAATAAACACAATTAGGAAAATTTGTTAGTGGAAGGCAAGAAAACACTTGACCCAGCCAACCATCAGAATGCTTATATTCTGCTATAATGAGAAAAACAGTCAATTCTATTTTTGTTTTTGACTTTGTGATACAGAAGCTATTTTAAATGAATATTATTTCATACAGTTTTTTGTCTTCCTATTATACAAGCATCTAAATATGTATCAATAATCATGTTTTATTTCATTGAGAGTGGCAATTGGGAAGTCAGTTACAGAATGAGGCCATGGTATGACAGGAGGCAGTAAAAAATGGTGAAAAATGGATAGACTATATTGGAGACCTTGGGTTAAATCTTGGCTCTGGCACTTAGTAACTGTAAGAAGCCCTGTACAGGGGAAATAAAGGAATGCATACAAAAGCCCATTCCTTTTACACGTGCTTGGTACATGGATCTTATTATATTTCCCCACTTTTGTGAACTTTGTGTTTCAAGGTTGAGCCAAAGAGAGTTGGATTTTCTGCCTTCCATTGAAATTTTATTTTTAGAAAAAGCTTTACATTGAAGTTGGTCCTAGATTACTAAATTCTTCAAGAATCACAGTCATTTTCCTTTATAACTCTGAATTTTTCAATAGATTCTACTATTAAATTAGTTATATCCAGTATAATTTTATTTTGGCCTCTAGCTGAAATATCTGTTTCAAGAGAAATATAGGTAACGTATTGAAACGTACTCTTTCAAATTATTTTTACTGAAGTAAACTTAAGTTCACTGTAATGTAAAAAAATGGAATTGTGGTGATCTCTATGTGTATTTTTGGTCTCAACAAAACACAAAATTCACATTTTTTTTAGCCATGCCTATGGCATGCAGAACTTCCAAGGCTAGGGATCTAACCCCCACCACACCAGCAACTCGAGCCACTCCAGTGACAACACTGGATTCTTAACTTGCTGTGCCAGTATGGAAGCTCTTTTTATTCTTCAATCCCAAGACATAAAGAGCAAGTGGAGAAAAAAAGAATAACTCAAATTTGATTTGCTGAATTTAACCCTTGTAAAATAATACTTTGGTACATATTAATAATCAAAAAACAAATATATTACATGTAGGTAAGGAATAGAATATCTTGATCAAGACACTGATCACATATATTTTAAGTTATTAGTTATAATATTAATTTTGTGATCCAATATTTGCTACTATTTTAAAAATACATACATCTATTTATGGTGTCTGGAGGAGACAGTTTGGGGGGTGGGGGGATGTGCTTGGGCTGTGGGATGGAAATCCTGTGAAATCAGATTGTTATGATCATTATTAAACTACAGATTGATAAATTCATTTGAGTAATAAAAAATGTAAATTTATTAAAAATACATACATCTGATTACAGAATTTCAATTATATGGTCATCTTAAATTAGTAAGCAACACTGATATACATATATATAAAGAAAATTGCTTTGTATCTTTGGTACTTTACACATTAATTCATATGCCTGGATGCATGTTGTTTTGTCTGTTTTCTCATTTTACTATATCAGTACTTCAACGTACAGTTATCTGTATACTGATGTACTATCTCACCTGTTTGGACATGAGAAGGAAATTATTTTTTAGCCAATCATTGAACATTTCAATGTGACTTAATATGGGAACAGCTAATAGAATGTGGTGGTAAATTAACCAGTTAAGATAATGGCTTTAGAGATGACATGAATACAGCCAGGGAGTAAATGAATACATGTATATTTCCATTGATTCTTCAATGAATGGCATGAACACTTGACCCACCGTCTTGTCACCTTTTCCTGGAATGCACCTGGGAAATTATACATTGCCAAATATCAATGTGAGGATGCATCTCTCATTCCCTTGAGTCACTATATTATTTTTCTTTTGGTAGTAAACAAATTGTAATTCTTGAATATATTAAATTGTGTTCCATGTGGTGCCAAGATCAAGAGTGTCACAGAAGTTACAATATTTGTACTAAAGGGCCTCATAGATAATCTTGAACAGCAGATCATCTTATTCTTCCTGTTTCTAGCAACTTACCTGTTTACTCTGATGGAAAATTTAGGAATGGTTGTATAGGTCATTTGGGGATTCCAGACTCCATAAGCGCATGTACTATTTTCTGAGTGTGATTTCATCTGTGGATGCATGCTATTCTTCAGTAATTACCCCCAAAATGCTCATAGATTTTATGTCAAATAAAATTATTTCATTCCCTGGGTGTGCAACACAGACGTTACTTGCTGTAAGTTTTGGGACCACAGAATGCTTTCTCTTGGCTGCAATGGCATATGATCACTATGTAGCCATCTACTATGCCCTCCTGTATTCACTAACATGTCACCCAAAGTCTATGCGACACTCATAATTGCTGCCTATGTTGGTGGCCTCCTACATGCTTCTGTACACACAGTGGCCACATTTAATCTATCCTTCTGTGCATCCAATGAATCTAAGCATGTCTTTTGTGACATCCCTCCTCTCCTGGCCATTTTTTGCTCTGGCACCCATACAAACCAGCTTCTCTTCTTCTACTTTGTGGACTCTATTGAACTAGTCACTATTTTGATTGTCCTAATCTCCTATGGTTTCATTCTGTTGGCCATTCTGAAGATGCATTATGCTGAAGGGAGAAGAAAAGTCTTTTCTATATGTGGCTCTCACTGAACTGGAGTGCCAATTTTCATGGCACTATTCTGTTCATGTATGTTAGACCAAGTTCCAGCTATGCTTTGGACCATGATATGATAGTGTCAATATTTTACAGCATTGTGATCCCCATGCTGAATCTTATTATCTAGAGTTTAAGGAACAAAGATGTCAAGAAGGCAATGAAGAGAGAGTTTGGGGAAAATTGGTTTGTCAATAAAGTACATTTTAGCAGTAAAAATTAAATTTCTGTGCCTCAATATCAAGAAGAGATGGAAAATATTTTGTTTTAATTTGTAAATGTTTATTTTCTCCTGGGATATTTAAAATAAAGATCATAGTGAACCCTCTACTATACAGAAAAAAAAGTAATATGCATTTGCTTCTTAATATGTTCTGTTAATATATATATATATATCCACACACACACACACGTGTGTGTGTATATGCATGTGTGTGTGTGTATATGCATGTGTGTAGAAGCTATACGGATTGACGTGACACAAAAATATGAGCACATGTGTATGTAATCTTGTAATCTTAATTCTATAGAATTGTGCATTGTTTTCTTTTTTTTTTTCTTTTTTTTCGTTTTTAGGGCCGGACACACAGTTTAAGAAGGTTCCTGGGCTAGAGGTATAGTAATGGAGCTGTAGCCACCGGCCTATGCCACAGCCACAGCGACATGGGATCTGAGCTGTATCTGTGACCTACAGCACAGGTATGTCAACACCAGATCATTAACCCACTGAGTGAGGCAAGGGATAGAACCCAAATCTTCACAGTTCCTAGTCGGTGTTTATTAACCACTGAGCCAGAATGGGAACTCCTGCATTGATTTCTTTATCTCCATATAAATTAGATATGAAGGCTCCAATATATGCAGTTATAAATAACATCTAATTATATCTTACTAAGCTAATCAGATAACAACTAATCAATAGGAAAATGAAAGCTCAAATGATCTCATACCACTTTGTGTGGAATCATTGTTATCTGCCTCCACTTCAGAGAACCCTGCCTTCATCCTTAGATTTTTTGCATCATCAGAAATCAAACACCAGCCTGCGGTTTGGGGATCATATGCAATATGTGCAAATTCAGATAGCCCTTTAGTTCCAGCAAAATTAGGGAATGTGCTTAGCTAAATTAATTTATATGGACAAGTCCAAAATCATACACATCAATATAAAAATGTATTTTGCAGAATAAGACATTTACTTGATCACATAATTTAGTTAAAAATATCTATAAAGTTATATTATTTTGTTATTTGGTATATAAACATAAAATTAATTACAACTTTCAATGGAATGCATATTGAACATGGGCAGTAATCCTGGTAAGAAAATTAACTTGATAGAATCTGGGCCAAGATTAATAGGAAGAAAAGGAGTATACAAAGAATTTCAATTTTATTTAAAAAAATGAACTTTTATGCTAAAAATACAAATTAATGTGAATATGGAAAGTTGATTTTACTTTGATGTTATATTCATTTGAAACAAGTGCTTTTACAGAAAATATAAAAATTGTTAATATTTTTCAGAGTATTTGAAGTTAGTAGAAAACTCAGTTAATTTTTTAAGTTGGGTAATTTGCAAATAGTAAATAATGTAACCGCTAAATTTGAAATTTCTATAAAGCATAAGATGTGATAAAGAAATTCTAAAGACAATTATTTTGAGTTCCTGCTGTGGCACTTTGGGCTACATATCCTGCATTTCCACAGCTGTGATGTAGTTCACAGCTGCAGTTTGGATTTGATTCCTGGTACAGGAACTTCCATATGCTGCAGGTGCAACAACAAAACAAACTGACAAAGCAAAATGACCCACTATTTTATTGCATATAATAGACAAATTTTATTATAACAAAATTATTACAGAGAATACAGGCAAACTATATGGGAAAATATAAAATTGTGAAGAACTTCACTGAAAAAGACACAAATGACAGTTAAACATGCTAACTATATTTAAATTTATTTTAAAATAATTTATAGAAGTAAATTCCTATATTGTAATATTAATCATTTTAAAGAATGTCTCAGTAATAATTATTGCATAACTGCATCTCTATCTACTTTCATTTAAATATCTCTTAAGTATTCATGACATAATTTCTCCACATTACTCCCTCCTCTCCAGCTGCTGGCTACTCTCAATATGCATTCAGTGCTATGAATTTATCTGTTCTGGATATTTCATGCCAAACATTACCTTTCACGCCTGGCTTCTTTCAATCAGCATGTTTTCAAGATTCTTAATTATGACATGATGAGAATTTTACCAGTCCTTACTTTATTTGGTCTTTCATGATTCCATATGATTTTTAGGATTGTTTCTCTATTTCTGTAAAAAATGACATTGGGGTTTTAATGGGGATTTCTCTGAATTTGTAGAACAATTTTGGATAATATGGGTATTTTAACAATATTACATCTTCTGATCCATGGACACAGGGTGTCTTTCTATTCACTTCTTTCGTCCCTAATTGCTTTGCTCAATGTTTTGTAGTTTTCAATTGACACACCTTACACTTCTGTTGTCAAGTCTATTACTTAGGACTTTATATCATTTTGTCAGATATTTAATCACCTTTTTTTATGGATTAATAACTTCCAATTGTATACATACACCTAAATGTGTTTATCCATTCATCTTTTGGTGGACATTTGACATCAGTCTATCTTTTGACTATTGTGAATAGTACTGGATGTACATGTCCTTATTTGATTACCTTCTTTCACTTCCTTTGAGTATATAAGCAGGTTGGGTCTTATAGTAATTTTATGTTTAACTTTTAAGGAAGCACCAGACTGTTTCCCACAGCAGCTGAACTATTTTGTAACATTATCACAATTTAATACACATGGAAACCAATTTTTTCCATATCCTCAACAATATTTACTGTTTTCTTTTTTTTTTTTCTTCAGGTTGGTGGCAATTGGTATCTCACAGCAGTTTTTGTATACATTCACCTAAGGTCTGAAAATATTGAGTATCTTTTCATTTCTTATAGGCCAATTCAATACCTCTTTGGAGAAAAAAAAATGTTTGCCTATTGTACTTGTTGTTTAATTTTTGAAGTTCCTTATTTAGAAATTCAACCTATGTCAGATACGCAGTTTACAAAAACTTTTCTTTCATTCCAAAGGTTGTCTTTGTACTTTCTTGATAATGTTCTTTGATGCTCAAATACTTAATTTAAATAAAATCAAGGTTATCTATTTTTTCGTTTGTTGGTTTCAATTTTGGTATCATGTGTAAGAACCCATTTTAAAATCCAAGTCAAGAATATATACATTATTTTTTCTAAGAGATTTATAGCTTTACACTTTTATTTAGGTTGTTGATCCATTTTCAGTTAATTAATGTGTTTAAGTTAGGTGTTTGACTTCAGTAATTTGTATGTAGATATTCAGTGTCCACTGAATATATATATTAAAAATATGTATTATATATATATATATATATATATATATATATATATATATATCCAAGAAGATAATAGTAAAAGTATTTTTAAGAAAAAAGAATATGAATGGACCTTGAGGACATATTACCAAGGGAAATTAGCTAGTCACGGAAAGACAAATACTGCTTTATAGCATTTATGTTAGTCAAACACCTAGACATAAAGAGTAGACTATGGGCTGTCAGAATCTAGTGGAAGGGGAGAATTGGAATTGACAGTAAATAGGTATAAAGTTTCAGTTATGTATGATGATGGAATTCTAGAGATCTCTTATACAGCATTGTATCTATGGTTAGCATCCCTGTATTGTATACTTAAAAATTTGTTTAGGATAAATATCTTATTTAGTGTTCTTACTACAATAAATATAAGTTAAATGATTTGGAAAATAGAACAATGTTAAATTATTTCATAGTAGTTTGCCTCCAGAGGTGGTAGAGGGAATGAGAATGGGAGAGGTTCAATCAATAGAAATTTAATTTATATATAAATATGTGTTGCTCTAAAATAATGAATCATAAGATAAATATATTATTTAATTGGGTGATGGAAATAGAGTGTCAGACATTTTTCAGCATATTTATTTATGCCTGTGTATTTCTTACAAATATTTTCAAAAGTGAGATTTAGTGATCCATAGTGTCTTAGAGTTTTGTCTGGTTGACAAAGGTATGTTTATTAAATAGCATCTTTAAGATTTGGAAGATAGAAAATACCTCTTGTTCAATGAGTACTAAGCTCCAAATTAGAGATGATCAAGTTGTAAAATAAAGCATCAATAACAATGGAATTGTAAAATAAATATTTTTTAAAAAAATCTTTACCATGTTATAGGAAGGCTAAATTGATGGGATAGTTGTCAGAGCTAATGAGGGAATGACAGTTTTGTCAGCAGAGACGGATAAAGGGAGTGTCTTTGGTCACATGAAAGACAACATACAAAGAACACTACAGAAGATGGAACAATATAACCTTCTAAGTGTATATCTTAACTCTGGAAAGATCCTCAAGGATTTAAAACATTGCAATGATTAAATTAAAGTTGGTAAAAACTCTTAGAAATTTTCTTTTTATTCTACACAATGTGTCTGCTTATTTATTTATTTTAAAGCCAAAAAGTTCTGCAACATTTTTAGGTATTAACACTAAGAACAGCTGGGCCCCTACTCTATAGTAATAAATATTCTAGAGGATGATACTTAACTTGCCATTAATTCTTTATAAAAGTTACAGTTACAATAAGAACGTTCATGATCCTAGGAACTAAAACCCTCACAATTTTATAATCTTGGGGTGGATATTGTACTCAATCAATCATTCATGTATGTATCATTCATCCCATCAGACAGTCAGTCAACAAATAACTTTTCAACATCTACTCTTTCCTGGGTGTTATTTTAAAACTTACTCATAAAAAAGCAACTCAGTTAGACATATTCTTTCTACTACAAATCTTATGGACTAGGAAAAAAGCACACAAATGTAAAATTTAAAATGCTATCAGTATTTAATGACAACATTCTCATATGCTGAAAGGAAGCTCACAGGATTATGTGAAATATATACGTTTCCCATCCAAATAAGTTTAAGGAAAACTAGAAATTGTACCCTGTATATGATAGGTGTCCTAACAACTTCACTAAAAAAATATTACTCACATACAACTTCCATTTTGACTTTACATTGTACATTATCTGATTTTTATGTCAAATACACTAATGTTTGCTCTTGACACAAGAATGGAGACTTCACATTCAGTATTAATTCCAATATTCACATTAAATTGAGCACCAGGGCCAGAATCATGTGCCTTAAAACTGGTGGATTTTTTTCCATCCCAGGACCATTAGCAATGCTCCTCAGAAAATATAGGGTACAATTAAAAACAATTGGAACAAAAAGTGGAGTCATTGCTTTTACCAGTTGCTCAATATGATTAGCTCAACACCTGCCTAGGCTATCTCCACACTTTCACTCTTTGCATGACATTTTTTGCCTAGAGACTTAACTAATGAGCCTTCAGTTTTTCTTTCTTTCTGTGGGGAATCAGACCTATACCTGGGAATTCTGGGTCTCTTGTTCAGAGACTGGGACCATGAACAGCGATTTCAGTGTCAGCGTCTTCAGTGACTTTCACACACTTGTAAAAGCCCCTTAACACCCTTCACACAAAGGCCTTAGGATCTGTGTCAGCTGATCACTGTGTTCAGGTAGGTAAAATCTAATGCATTTCTTGTTATTCATTCTAGAGGAGAAGAGGCAGTATCTTAGAAGCTATCAACTCAAATCAGACTCAGAACAGAGATGGTATCTTCTCTGCTCTCTTCCAAGTCACTCACATCTCTGTCCACTGAGTACTAAGTGGAAGAGGTGGTGATACAATTTAAGCAAGAATTTATAGCATCTCAATTGATAAATGAGATTGTTTGAGCCATTGTACAGAGTAATGTCTAGTTATCACAGGAAGTATATTTCCCCTTAACCTAAAAAGGAATGTGTTCTGCCATAGAACTGGCAGGGTTGATAGATGTTTTTAGAGGTGCTCTACACGGATAAGAAATTTATTTTGTCTTTGAAATGCATGATTTTATGTCTCCACGAAAGACTTAATTATGAGACACCAACATCAAATGCTTTCACTGACATGTAGAATCTGAAAAAGGACAGACTGAACTTCTTTGCAGAACAGATGCTGACTCACAGACGTTGAAAAACTTATTGTCTCTAGAGGAGACATTTTGGAGGGTGGGGGGATGTGCTTGGGTTATGGGATGGAAATCCTGTGAAATTGGATTGTTATGACCATTATACAACTACAGATGTGATAAATTCATTTGAGTAATTAAAAAAATAAATAATAATGTCAATGAAAACAAGTTTTCTCCCCTTCTTGCATTCTGTGTTGCCCAGGATGATAAACCCTAGGAAGGAAAGAGTCCCTGGTGTCAACAGTCAGTCTCTCTGTTATTAGTAGACCCCGAGAACCCATGCTGAGTTCCTGTGTTTGTCCATAACACAATCCAGTAGACCATAGTCTTGAAATCACATCCAAAACTATTAAAAATTATTTTCCAGTAGGAGTTCCTGTCATAGCTCAATGGTTACCAAATCCAACTAGGAACCATGAGGTTGTGGGTTTGAACCCTGGCCTTGCTCAGTGGATTAAGGATCTGGCATTGCCGTGAGCTTTGGCATATGTTGCAGATGTGGTAATAGCTGGGTCCCACATTGCTAGGGCTGTTACATACGCCAGTGGCTACAGCTGTACTTATTAGACCCCTAGGCTGGGAAACTCCATATGCCATGGTTGCAGCCCTACAAAGGACAAAAAAAATAATTTCCAATAAATAATAATATATAGGATTATCATTATGTACCTTTTAAAATTTACTCAGAATTTATTATTTAGGAAAACTATTGTATTTGTTTCAATAACTATTTGAAGGAGTTCCCATAGTAGCTCAGCAGTAATGAACATAACTAGGATCCATGAGGATGAGGGTTCAATCTCTGGTCTCACTCAATGTGTTAAGGATCTGGCATTGCAATGAGCTCTGGTGAAGGCCACAGACACAGCTAGGATTTGGCACTGCCATGGCTGTGGCATAGGCTGGCAGCTACAGCTTCAATTTGACTCCTAGCCTGGGATATTACATATGCTGCAAGTGTGGCCCTAAAAAAAGCAAAACAAAAACAAAAACAAAAAAAAAAACAAACATAAAAACACTATTTGGAAAAATTAAAAGAGCTCTTATAAAGAGCAAATGATAAGTCAAACAAGGTTCTAAAGAAATAGGAGATTTGCAACAGAACAAAGGGTGGGGGAAAAATGTATACATGTAAGGATAACTGGATCCCCTTGCTGTACAGTGGGAAAAAATAAATTAAAATAAATAAATAAATAAAATTAATATATATCAAAAAATAAAGTGATTATTGATAGATAAAAAACGACATAGTAGAAAACTGGGGCTGTTCTGCAGAAACTTTACTTCAAAGACATACACTTACCAGATTACAAAGAATCCTAGTTTTGTTATCTGTTACATTTCACTAAAAAAAAAGTAATAATAGATATGTATACATATAAATGCCCTCCTATTGAATAGTTAATTGCACAAATTTAGAGACAATAATTGATATAATTTTTTTATCTGTTCAAATCAAGGATACATTTATTGAATATACTGTATCAGAGTGAAACATGCACTGAGTTGCTTTATGTGTAAGAAACAGAAAAAAAATCATGATACCAGGCCATTAACAAATATACTATACAGACTCTTTGAGAAAATGATTTTCATTGGGAATAGATTGCCTCATCAATGTATAAATAATTATATCCCACTTTCTAGGTCATTTCTGCAGAATAATGAAATCATTATTTCAAAGATTCTGAGATGTTCTGGGCACAGAGCACATTGCATGCTAAGTAATGGCAGCCCCTTCTTCACTTATTTGTCTCTCCAAGAAAATAAACAGATCAACCTATACCTTACACATTTTTAAAAATCAAAACAAGCTTTAACCTATTTAAAGAAGAGGGATGTAAGTCTTCTTTTAATTAAAAAAAGAAAGTGGGTGTTCCCATTGTGGCTCAGTGGGTTAAGGCCTAGACATTGTCTCTGTGAGGTTTTGTGTTCAATTTCCAACCTCACTCAGTAGATTAAGGAACCAGTGTTACTTCATGTTATTTGCTGATGTGGCTTACATTCAGTGTTTCTGTGGCTGTGGAATTGGCTGAAGCTGCAGCTCTGAGATTTGACCCCTGGCTTAGAAATTTCCATATATATCAGGTGTAGCCTAAAAAGGGGAAGAAAGAAAAAAAGAAAGAAAAGAAAGGCTAAAATATAGAGTGATAGAACAGGACTGGTTCATTTGATCAAAGAAAGGAAATGTGATTTAATAAAAGCATATTCAGAATTTCTGAATGATTATAAGAAGGAAAAGTATTGAGGTGTAAGTCTCCTGGTTGGAAGCAGAATCACAGTGGTGATGTAATCACTGTTAAGGAAAAACCCAGGATATTGAAAGAGTGTCCCACAGAAATAAGAAAATACAAGGATGATGACAAAGTATAAGCTGGACAGAAGGTCTGTAGCTCCTAAGGGGGAAAAAACAACAACTAGATATCAGTATACCTAATCATCACCTTATAGTGAGCACTATTTTATGATTAGAAACACAAAAACACACAAAGGCATGAATATGTATATGTAAATACATACATACACATATATACATGCAGGTATATATTCATCAAATTTATATTAATAAATTTTATATTCATAAAATACTTATATACAATCAAATAATAAATTAATGTATATATATCCAATATCCTACAAGGCATAAATTCATTAAAAACTTGATCAAGCAGGTCTAAGATCTAGAAATGGGTTTCTAGAGAGTTGTATTTCTCAACACTGTGAAAAGGTTAAGAGGAAAAACAATTTAAAAAGACCTGAGGACTTCCCATGTGGCTCACAACATAACTACTCAGCATTGCTTCTACAGTGGCTGTGGCTCAACCCCTGGCTCATGAATTTCCATATGCCACAGGGGTGGCCACTTGTTAATTTAAAAAAAAAATAAAATAAAAAATAAAAAAATAAAAAATTAAGAGATTTGAAACTTTTAAGTGTTTGTGAACATAACTGATTTGAAATGAAACATTTAAGTATCGGGTATATAACAAAAGACAACAAAAACAAAAATATTTTACCATCTTTTAATTTCTTTCCATTTCCCCCATTGAAAGATAAAAGCAGCAAAATAAATGGCTCCAGAAAATCTCCCTCAATTGAATGAATTCATTCTAATGGGGGTCTCAGATAGCCCAGAACTCCAGATCCCCCTTTTTGGCATTTTCCTGGTGATCTATGCTCTGACCTTGACAGGAAGCTTGCGCATCATCACCCTCACCAGTGCTGACTCTCAACTTTAAATTCCCATGAACTTTTTCCTCAGGCATTTGGTTATCATCAACCTTGGCAATTCTATGTCATTGCCCCTGAAATGCTGCTAACTTATTGGTTAGAAATAAAACCATATCTACGGGTGTGCAGCCAGGCAGGGTGGATCCATGTTTATTATGGCTGAGATTTTCATGCTGGATACCATGGCCTCTGACTGCTATGTGGCTATTTTGCAACACCCTGCTCTGCTTAATGGTGGTTTTCCCACAAACCTGCCTCCATGTGTCCCTCATCCACCTCTACAGTCTGACCACCATCGTGATGGTCTCTTCCTGTGTATTCTCTGTGTGGTATTCCTCATCCAATGGGATCAACCATTTTTACTGTGATAATGTCCTTTTGTTACCCTTGTCCTGTTCTGATGCCTACATTCCAGAAAGGGCCGTGTTTACCATTTTGGGGGCCAACTAGTTTTTCTCTATGTTTACCATTCTAACGTCTTGTTTCAACATCAGCCTGGCCATTTTGAGGATATGTTCATCAGAGGGGTGACAAAAAGCCTTTTCCAGCTGTGCTTCTCACTTGATGGCTGTCACTGTGTTCTATGGGACACTTTTCTTCAAGTATTTGCAACCAAGGACCAACTACTCCCTAGACTCTGATAAGATGACCTCAGTCTTCTACACCCTAGTGACACCAATGAAGAACCCCCTCATTAATAGCTTAAGGAACAAGGATGCCATGGAGGCATTGAAGAGATTTCTGGATAACCCCTGTCAATCATTCAAATGAATGAAAAGTTTAAATGACACCTACCCCTATTTAATGGTTTATTTTCTCCTGCTAAGTGATGGGGCAATAGTTTTTTTTTTTTTTTTTTTAAAAAGTCAATTATTTTCAATGGAAAAACCCTTAATTCTTTTCATACAAATTTATTTTTGTTATGATCTCAATGAACATTTCCATTTACTTTGGATTATATGTCATTATAAATATTGACAAATAAGACTTTCGAAGGATATTTTTGGATAGGTCAGATGAAAGTACAAAAATTGTGTGTGGGGCTTCAGGTTAAGGACAGTTTCTACAGCTGACACGTGATAGCAAAACACTGGGAAGCAGTGCAGGAGTCTGCCTCAAAGACAGGTAGAGTCCATGCATTGGGAGGTTCTCCTCAGCTAGAGAAGCACAAAAGGAGGGCATGCTCTGGCCAGGAGATGCAGTGCCTGGCTTTCACCACTAGAGGCCCGGAAGTTAACGCTTCAGGGTTGGAAGACTGACCCATGGGTGACTGGCTACTGGTGATGATGGACAGGGCTGAGACTAGGCGGGGCGTAGGAGGTGAAGGCCATTGTCATGTATCTGGTGACCCCTGGTGAATGACACCTGCCTTTGGTGTGACTCTTTTGGGTTGCTCTTGGCATCAAATTCCTTATCATAGTGGGGCTGAGGGAACAGAGGAAAGATGCAGGTTTGAGGCCAAAGGTGGAGCTTATACTGCAGCTTCTCAAAGCACTTCTTTCACTACCAGAGATTCAATCAGCAAGGGGTTGTGAATAGTGCTGGGGTCCTAGTGAAGGGTCTGTCACTCCCTGGGAGATCTTCTGCCCAAACACCCCATCCTCCACTTGGGTGAGCTCTAGAGAAACCCCACCTCCCAGGCTGAATTTTGCTGAGGTCTGCAGGGACCAGTTTTCAAGGCCAAGTCTGCACTTGCACAGCCCAGGCCATTAGAAGGCCTGGACTAGGTTCTAGTTGTCCTGGGTTCTTACCCCAGCCATGTCCTTTATAGGCTCCTTCTGTTTGTGGGGCCTCAGATTCTCCATCATACCAACTTTAAATACCAAAATTTCCCTGTAGAAAAATGCATTCATTGTTCAAAGAAAATGCACTAATATAAGTAAAAAATAATTATTTGAATGTAAACACATTTTTAAGTAATGTATTTACAAATAAACTGACTTAAAAAACTGGAATTGCCATTGTGGTGCAGTGGAATCAAATACTACTAGGATCCATGAGGATGTGGGTTCAATGCCTAGCCTCACTCTTTGGGTGGAGGAGCCAGCTGTTGCCTTGAGCTGTGGTGTAGGTTGCAGAAGGGGCTCAGAATCACTAGTTGCTGTGGCTGTGGTTCCAATTTGACCCCTAGCCTCTGAACCTCCATATGTCACAGCTGTCACCCTAAAAATACAAACAAACATATTTACAAAACAGAAATAGCTTCACTGAGGTAGGAAAATATTTATGGGAAAGAGAATGGATAAATTAGGATTTGGGGATTAAAATATACACACTAATATAAAATAGATAACCACAAAGACCTACTACTCTATAGCACAGGAAACTATACTCAATTATCTTTTCTGCTTTTTACTTATTTGGCTTTTGAGAGCCACACCCACTATGTGTGTGTGTGTGTGTGTGTGTGTGTGTGTGTGTGTGTATGGCTGTACACATCGAACAATCACAGCCTTGTAACTCAATTGTATTTCAATAAAAATTATTTTTAGTGAGTTAGTACGGTTAGTAAAGGGTTTCCAGAATTGCTAAACATGGATGAGAAAGCCTTGTCACTCATCACGGAGGAATGCATGCAGGAATCAGTCCTTAGATGGTTGTCAAGAGTCAGGTAAATCACCTTCCTGGTCACCGATATCCTTTCTTAAAATGTTAAAAGTTTTATAATTTTTTGTCACATTTTGCCCATCAGTTTATCAATCTTTTTTTTACCAATTGTTATCTTGTATTTAAAATAAATTTGCACCACAGGGAAAAAAAACACAAAATTTTAGGTAAAATAAAATCTAAACATAAAATGCTTAAATGTACTTGAAAATAGCCCATGTGGCAAGACAGACTGAAGAAAAAAAACAAGATTATAAAAAAGAATTTTACTTTTTCTCTTCTCACACTTGGCATATACATACAAAGCAAATTTGACAATTAACCAAATATGACAGAATAATTTTACCTGTATTATTCTCATATTAAATGTTATTGTAGAAAAGTAATTCTTTTTGTTATAAAATCATAGCCACAAATACTTCTTTTAACATTTTTAGTCAGTTCGTTTTGGATTGAAATATTTTTCTAAATACACAAAAAGATCACACTTCTCCAAATGACACCAATCATCAAAACTCTCATTGCAAAAAATGAAATAAATGTCATTTTGTGCCCTATCTCTGTCTGTATGTATAAAATGCTACTGACATACAGTGGAGTGGGGGAGAGTGAACTTGTTATGGGAGGTACAAATAACATCAAAAGATAAATTATTCATGACACTTTAAGCAGAGTCAGAAATAAGTCAAATGTGAGAACCATGAGACTAAAGTTCATGAGTTAATTCTTTTTCACATTAGTCACAAATGATCAGTAGACCTGAAAGAAAAAGTGTCACACTATATGATGGAAATTTCTGGTCTTCAGGGACAAAATCAGCAATAACATGAGAGCATTAGCTTTTAGGATTTTTATGTTGTATTATTTATAAACATAAAATACACAGAATATAATTTTTTTGTTTTTACTTTATTATGGTTGTGTTTTACATACAGTGCAGGCACTTGCAGTTAGAAATGGAGAATACCCCGCTGAAAACCATCCTTTTAGGTACAGCATTGGGACAACAGGACTAAACTTGCCTGAATATCTACAGATACTCTATATTTATTTTATATGTTATTTTAATTTTATTGGAGCATGGTTGACTTACAATATATTAATTTCAGGTTTACAGCAAAATGAATCAGACATGAATATAAATATATCCATCTTTTCCCCTTACATGTTATTGCAACCTATTGAGTATATTTTCCTTGGTTATATAGTAGATTCTCATTAATCATCTGCTTTATACAGTAGTGTGAATATGTTATTCCTACCCTCCCAATTCTTCCCTCCCCCCAATATTTTAACTTCTGATGACCACAAGATTGGTTTTGAAATCTGTGAATTTGTTTCTGTTTCATAAATAAGTTCTTCCATACCATTTTTCAATTAGATTTCACATAGATATGATACACGATATTTGTCTGGGTTAGTTCACTCAGTATGATAATCTCTAGGTTCAACAAGGTCCCCTGTATATTTTTTGTGCTTTATAAAAATTATTTATTTTGATTGGAGTTCCCTTCATAGCGCAGCGGTTAATTAACCCGACTAGGACCATGAGGATGCAGGTTCAATCCCTGATTTGTTCAGTGGGTTAAGGATCCAGTGTTGCTTCGAACTGTAGTGTAGGTTGCAGATACAGTTTGGATACCACATTGCTATGGATGTGGTGTAGGCCTGTGGCTACAGCTTTGCTTCAACCCCTAGCCTGGGAATTTCCATATGCCATAGGTTTGGCTCTAAAAAAAAAAAAAAGCCAAAAAATTTCTTTATTTTGAAAAAAATTAAAACGTAGAGAAAAAATTATAAAAACACCCCTCAACTGTACAGACTTCACCCAGAATCATCAACAATGAACCATCTTCCTATCTGCCTTCTCTCTGTGTGTGAGCAAAGAGGGAGTGAGGGACAGAGACTGTGCAGCCTAAACCACGTGATAAGGTGACTTCCTAAAAATGGAAAGATAATCTGCAGTGTTTTGATTAGCATGAATACTTCTCTTTAAAAACACCCTGCACTGGCACTCTAAAAATATATAAAATAGAATTTACTGATGCATTTTAATGCATGAAAAAGATTCTTATGCCCCTATTTTAATGATAAATCCCCAAAAGAAGCTTTTTTTCAAAATCTGTGTACATTGTTCTCAACCTGCATCAAAGATAAGTCCAAAAATTCATATACACTCCAAGCGATGATCATCTAAGCACCTTGCAGTGTTTTTCTAAGTTTAATTACTATAATAAATTATAAAATCCTATATATTTAAGCAATTCTGAATTCACAGTAGCTTTAGGTCAAGCTAACTGAAAGCATAGGTACTATTATGTGGAAACCCATGATATTTTGTTGTAAATAGGAGGTTTTACAATTAAAGAGGGCATGCTTTTGGATCACCTATCATATCATAAATTTAAAACATAGGCAATGAATTAAGTCACAGATATATTCCATGGTGAGGATTAAGATGATTATTAAAAAATTGTTTCAATAATAAAATACAATGTATAAAGGGGACTCTATCTACAGAAATTTATCTTCTGCAGGAAAGTCAGCGTAAGATTAGTACACCCATTGCTAGTTCATAAGCATCTGTAGAGCACAGAAACTCATTCTACACTCATATCCTGGTAACTTTTTTCAACTGAAGGTGATATTTAAATCAGGTCCTTAGAATTGTGGAGAAAGAAGCACCTTCTAAGGGCATGAAAAACAGAACCTTTGTGAATTTGTGGAAAGTGGTAACTACAGGAGCATTTCTTCATGTAACTGATGCATTTTTTTTTGTTTGGTGCTCAGGTGGGTCACAAGATGAACACTCACCCCCTGAAGGTGCTTCTGGTCTATGCATGCCTACTACACCTCCCAGAGCCACCTCAGGGAGCTGCACATGCTAAGCAGCCAGAATCAACTTGGAGACATCGAGGTCATTCAGGAAAGCGCATCTAAAGCTGGCGTCAACAGGTGTGAGTGACAGACACAAATAGGGAAGAGGCCCTCGAAACATCAGAGCTACAGATGAGTTACAATCAACCCCACCCCCACCCCAAAGCCTGAGTCGCATGTTGGCTTCTCCAAACACTAAAGCCCAGATACTTGAAATGATCAATGAAAAAACAGGCATATTTAATAGACGGCTTCTGAACTTTTAACCAATATATATATATATAAAAGATAAAAACACATCACTTTCTTTATAACTACACCCTTTGGAGGCCTATTTGGTCTAAAGAAACATAAGACACTGGCACACTCCTGCCCAGGCTCATCTCTTAAGGAAGGTGGCCTAGTGCCTGCCCCTTCTTCACTATCCCCCCAACTCTCCCCCCCCTCCTAGAAATTAGTTATTTGAAAATGGCTCAAAACATAAATATAATATAACCTTGGAACTGAGTACACTATTTAAACTACAAGAGACTGTCCCATAGCTCCCCCAAGCTGTACACACAACACTCTTAGGCAGGCCCCCCTTCCCTGGGCCCCAGACTACATCCTCAGGGAAGACCTGCCCTGCAGAGTCCATGTGCTGATCTCAGCTCTCTCCCACAGTCTAAATGCCTCCTAGGACATGGTGCTCTTACCCCTTGGATCCTACCCCCCCCTTCAGCAGGAAGTGGCTGATGAACAGCTTCAGTCCCTCCTGAAACAGGCCCAGGGAGGGCTTGTCAGACACTCCTGCAAAAATTAAATCAAGGTCTTCAACTGCTGTTTCTGTTAATGAAGTATATAATACTTTTTGTAAAATGTGTACTCAGAGTTTGTCCAATTCACTGAATTCAACAGGCTTTAAGATGGAAAGTGGCATTCTTAAATAAATGGGACACCAGATGAACCAATTTAGAGAAATTAGTGGCTGGCGAATTTTCTAAGTCCCAAAATTTGTCCCAAATTCTGAAATGAAAGGTCATCTGAAACTGCCTCTCATGGTCACGAAACTTAGCCAGGGAGGCATTGCAAAGGTTGTATGTATTCTCCTGAAGGCCACAGTCCATGAGGACATTACAAGTTTCTCTCACTGGCTGATCCTTAAGTCCAAGCTTCAGAAGCTTCTCAAATGTGTCCAAAAAACCGTCACTACTCATTACTGTACAAAATATGTTTCTCCAGATGTCAGAGTTCATTCTCTGCTTTAAGGCAATTTCTAGTAATTTCACACTGACCATCCCCATGAGCTGCTTCTGTGGGGTCTTCTGCTGAACACCACTGATCACTGGGGCACCACTCCAATCAGACCACACAATTCACAAGTGCCCAGTCTTCTGGGCATTTAGGACACTGTCCCAGGATACTCAGAGATGGGTTTCTATCTCCAAGCCAGCACTGTGCACCAGGCCTCTCTGCAGCTTCAGCAGCTTCTCCAAGGGATTGGGGTCTAGCCCAGGATCTTCCACATATCATTGTTCTTCAGAGCCAGCCGTGACTACAGCATGAACTGAATCCTAGTCTGGTCCCATAACTTCCTCCCCACCAAGCTGACTTTGACCTGGGTCTCAGTGATCAGTTCCTTAAGCAACAAAGAATCATCTTTTCTCAATGAAAAAACAATATTTTTCAGCATTAATAGGATTATTCAATATATTTTTCTGTGAAATTTATAACAAGTTTCCTCAATATGTCAGTTATGTGGAGATCCTGCACCATGTAGAAGTTGTATTAGTGCATGATGATGGTGACCAGGTTGTCACACTCCTTCCCATCAGGTCTGCTTCTATACAGGTCATCAAACCTCCTCATCATGGCTCCAAAAAGTGGGCGCTGACCTTGATCCTGACCATGCAGTGGAGGATGCTGACCAGAAGCACATGCTTCATAACCAGCCTACCTGGCATGGCCTCTGCCAGGGCCCAGGTGATCAGGAGGATGCTTGTCACAGTGTCTCATAGGTTGTTCCTGCTGTGCACCATGTACAGTTCCTCTAGCTGGCATTTTATGGAGGCCCTATTTGGTTCACTCCACCTTTTAATCAGATCTTTTGAGCAATTTCTTTCTTTTTTTTTTTTTTTTTTTTTTTGTCTTTTTGCCATTTCTTGGGCTGCTCTGGTGGCGTATGGAGGTTCCCAGGCTAGGGGTCCAATCTGAGCTGTAGCCACCGGCCTACACCAGTGCCACAGCAACGCAGGATCCGAGCCGCATCTGCAACCTACACCACAGCTCACGGCAACGCTGGATCATTAACCCACTGAGCAAGGGCAGGAATCGAACCCGCCAACTCATGGTTCCTAGTCGGATTCGTTACCCACTGCACCACTACGGGAACTCCGAGGCAAGATGTGCTTTTCACCATCTTCACAAAGGCTCTGGCCAGTTGTGTCATCATCCTTTGAGGAATTTTCGCTCCTCTCATTATCTTCAGCAAGATTGACTCTCTTTTTCCTCCCTTTCTCCTTGGATCTCCCTTCAGGTCCTTCTTCATCATCTTCCTCCCCCTGCATGTCCTCCTCCACATCCTCTTCCTCCTACCCCACCTCATCCTTGCCCTGCACTCCCAATTCCCACTTGCTCTCCACTTCCACATCCTCCTAATCCTGGCATCTGGGTCACTTTCTAAATCACTTTCAGGGCCTTCTAGCCTGCATCCTCTTCCTCTTCCTCTTCACTGCCCTCATATAAGCCACCATTTTTCCCAGACACCCAGAAACTAGTTGAGCCTGTCACACACAAAGCTGAGTGGCATGGAGCTCCCATCGCCCTTCTTTCTGCACTAGTCCAAGCCCACGCACTGCTACAGCTTTAGGATCTCCTGGTCTTGGTACTCATTGGCCACCAGAAGGGCCTGTTTCTGTGAGGCAGCCATGGCTGTGGGGGTGATGGTCCTGGATGGGTATGGTCCTGGGTGGGGGTGAGGGGGTACCTGGCCAGGGATGGAGGGCCTGGGCCTGACCAGCCTGCCTGTGCAGGGGAAGTTCAGTGTTCCTCTAATGCCCCTTGGGCTGGCCATCCACCCTTTCCCTTCCCCTGCCCATGGCCTGCTTGTTTCCCTGGTTCTACCTCCCTAGATTGGGCCCTCCACTGGGCCTGTAGTCCTCTGGGGCTGACATGCCTTCTTCAGGAGCTGCTTAACCTTCCTCTCTTCCCTGCAGCTTTTTCTCCTGCCAAGGTCCCTTGCAGCCACTGGGGGTCTTGCCCTTTGAGGTTTCCTGCACAAACTCATCCAGGGCTACTTTTAGCCACTTTGAGGCCCCATCCCCCCAGCTCCCAGGCCTGTGGTGGAGCCCCAACAGGCTCTGGGCCTCATCTTAACCATGGGCTCCCAGCAGCCTTCCCCTGATGCTCTTCTGTACTCCTGGATGCCTGCATGGGGCTTCCCCTATGTATTTTTTTAAATGAATTAAAGTTAAGAATGAAAACTGTAGTATTTTCTACATTTAATTTGGTTTACATGTATAAATTTCTACAAATAATTGTGTCATCTCTTGTATTAGTTTCCTAGTGTTTCTGAAAAAAAAAAAAAAAAGACCATTAACTCAGTGGTTTGAAACAGCAAGCATTTATTTATTTTTTTATTTTCAGGGCCTTACCTAAGGCATATGGCAGTTCCCAGGCTAGGGGTCAAATCAGAGCTGTAGCTGCTGGCCCACACCACAACCACAGCCACTGCAGTGTAGGATTCTGGTCATCTCTCTGAATTACTCCACAGCTCATGGCAATGCCACGTCCTTAACCCAGGGAGCAAGACCAGGAATCGAACCTGTATCTTCATGGATACTAATTGGGTTCATTAACCACTGAGCCACGACAGGAACTCCAACAAGAACTTCTTCTTCCACCATTATGGAGGGCAGAAGTTCAAAAGGAGTCTTGCTAGGCTAAAGCTAAAGTATTGGAGGTTGTAGGGAAAAACTCTGTTTTATTACCTCTCTTTGAGGCTGCCCACAGCCCATGTCTGGTGTCATCTTCCATTCAGCAAGACCATCATTCTTACCTCAGATTTCACTACCCCATATTCCTCTCTGATTCCTCCTCCTTGTTTCCTTTTCTCCTTTGTGATTACATTGAATCCACTCAGATAATCCAGGGTAGCCTCTCCATCTCAAGGTCCATAACTCAATCACAACAGCAAGTATTTATATTTTAACTTCCACGGCAGGGTGTTCACAGATTCTGAGGATTCAGACCCAGGCGTCTTTGGCAGGCTGGGGAAGGGTATCACTCCATCTAAAATGTCAGTATCTATATTGGCATGTTTTGTGAAATTGGGCTATCTAATACCTTGCACCTATCATTAGTACTCAATAAGATAGTCTCACCAAAGTTTAGGAACTGAATACCCTTTATGCATCACTTAGCTACAAAATCTATTCTAAACAAACTTTACACAAACTATCCTCTGAAGGAAAGATAAACAACAAGCATATGGTTCAAAGTTTCCAAATACGTTACACATATAGACATGTACTCGCATATCAGTTGTCACACATTTATCAGAAATGATGAACTGACTTCATCAATGACCTACACAGGTACATCACCCAATCATCAGTTTTCAATGAAGTAAGATATAAAAAAGAATTTATCTGCAGCTCTCATCTCCTATTGTTCAAAACACATCCTCTGGGGCATTAAGAAACCTGTACTTTCAGGTTATGCCTATCTGAGTGCTCATGTGGGTCCTTGGTCTTTGTGTACAAACAATGAAATTTAGGAAAGACTTGAAATATCAACCACAGGAACCCCTCATTCTGTACCTGCAGGTGAGACATTAAGAAGCTTGTGTCAACTCCATACGGTAGGGATTTCCTAGGCAGGGAACACTCTAAATGTATTGATCTTGGGTGGTACACTGTGAACCCTTTCAAGATCATAAAATAATAAAAGTCATTCAGTTTTCCCCACATCAGAATAATAAATGTCATTCTACAAATTAAAATCCCAAACCTTATTACATACCTAGCTTTTTTCTGAGCATTTACTTTTATTATAAAGGACTGTGATCAAATATCACAATATTGTACATACATCTTAAAACACTCTGGTTTAAAGATACAAAAAAACAGACAAAAGCTCC
Organism: Babyrousa celebensis; assembly: GCA_028533215.1. Lineage (NCBI taxonomy): Eukaryota > Metazoa > Chordata > Mammalia > Artiodactyla > Suidae > Babyrousa > Babyrousa celebensis. The sequence goes on along the minus strand of CM052694.1, from coordinate 23,721,445 downwards.
TACTACACAGACAACCAAAAAGAAATGAGAAATTTACACAATTCAGAAATTTATTACTGCAAAAGTGAAACTGAGGAATTTTAAGATTTCCAGGGAGATTTCCTTATGCTTTGGCCAAAAGATTGCTAATGATCAAAAAAAAAAAAAAAAAAAGAAAAGAAAAGAAAAATCCTCTGGAAACAGATCATGGATACGGAGAGAATACTTGTGGTTGCCAAGTTGGGAGGGAGAAGGGAGTGGGATGGTGAACAGGGAGTTTGGGGTCCATAGATGTAAACTATTTCATTTGGAATGGATAAGCATTGAGGTCCTACAGCACAGGGAACTATATTCAATCACTAATGACAGAACATGATGGAAGATAGTATGAGAAAAAGTGTGTTTGTGTGTGTGTATATATATATATAATATGAAATATATAAAAAGAGTATAGGTATATACATACATGACTAGGTCACTTTGCTCTACAGCAGAAATTGATGCAATAATTTGGATTGACCATATTTTAATATTTTTAAAATAAATATACTTTGTAAATAGTCTACTTCTAGCTAAGTTTGGTTTCTGCAGTTAATGCCCTCACCCTGGAAGTCCTCAATCATCACCTGCATTTGTCTATATTGTCATAGGTCACACCTGCCGTCTCTGCTTACCAAAAGGTATTTCTGCAAGCCACCATCAAGGAAATGAAAAAAGGCCATTCAAATAAATCATTCAAAAAAGAAATAGGATGAACTGAAACTTGGAGATGTGCACAGAAGGAGTAAAAACAAAAAGGATTTGGTGATCAGCCAGCCTGCCTCTGCTAGAGCATGTGTGTGCCAGGATTTGATGTCACTTCATCAGCATTATCCAACTTTGTCGATATTTTCACTTCTATAAACATTTGAATATTGGTTGATGCAAACTATGACATTTAGAATGGATAAGCAATGAGACCCTACTGTATAGCACAGGGAAGTGTATCCAACTTCTTGGGACAGAATATGATGGATGATAATATGAGAAAAAACCAATTTCTTGTTGTTTATCTTTCCTTCATTGACTGGGTCAATGTGCTGTACAACAGAAATTGACACAACAATGTAAATAAACTATTTTAATAAAATTTTTGAAAAACCTATATTAAAATTTTGTGTTTATCTGTCTCCATTTTAATTTTTTACCTTTTTTTGCTGACATGGATTGTGCTGAGTACATTGTTCTATTCCAAATTAAGACCAGAATTTGGATTATTATTTAAAATAATGGATTAAGTAAAACTGTGTTAGCTCTAAAAAGTTAAATCTGTTCATTTTTTAATTTCAATCCCTTATTATATGTAAAAATAGTACATATTCATAGGGTGTATATGATTAGTATGAAATTCTAGTGTACTTATGATGGAATGAATATTGATAAAAGAAATCTTGAAATAGTTCAATATTTATTTAAATACATTAATTTTATTATTTTTCCCATATAAAGGACCCATTCCATGAGATTTATCACAGAAGCATTAATTTATCTATAAATGGGGACCACACACACAAAGTTATTAATTGTGGGTACATATGTAGAAATAGGGTTGGTAACTCACTGACTGCCTGTAACCATGAGACAAATCATATATTCAATGGGGGTGAGACTCAGCTTAGAATAATTTTATGAAACAGAAGATGGTAACATATTGGTGTGTATGTAGTAAAATGGATGTGATTCCAAAACAGTGTTGAACGAGAACCTTTAGTTATCAATGTGAGTTATATAACAATATGAGGTGACCATACATTAAATTATACAGTATATTAACATCATACTGCTAGATTCCTTTTTAAGAACATTTATCAACTTTAATAGAGGAGGTACCTGCATGGCGAAGCGAAAATGAAGCGAGGATGGTAAATGAAACCTGGAGATAATTATGCGGTATTGAATCAAAGAATAATTAACTCAGTTTAGTCTCTTAGGTTAAAAAATAAAGTTATACACATATTCAGAGTTTATATTCCTTCTGAATCTTTCCAAAAACTATAGGCCATATTTAAAGTGGTTTATTTTTATCTTCAGACATAAAACTTAGGAAGAAACCAATGTGTAAAACACTGAATGTTGAAGTAATGTATGGGTAATTAATACATCTATCCAGCAAATAATAAACCTAAATCCAGATATTTGAGGGAATGCACTAAAACTTATAATAAAGAAAGCAGGTGAATCATATTTTTTAAAAAAATTTCCTCAATTTCCACACCAACACATCTGCTTCCTGGAGGCGATCACTTTTACTTGCCACTATTTAAAATTCACACTGCTCAGTTTCCCTGAATCCTGGATCCCATCCCCCTCTCATCTTCAGTTGGGTCTGACACCAAGAAACAAAGGTTTCTCAGCAGCTGCACTGTTAAGATTCCCTGCCTCTCTTCTGCAATGCAACACAGAAAGTGGAATGATTAGTGAAATAATCAGTTTGATAGTGATTTAAGCCCTTTTGCCCCAGCTGTCTCTTTCTCCCCTGTGATTCTGCAGACAGTAGTCAAGAGTGATGCCTTCATATTTTATTTATTAATATAGAAGTTGTGGGGCATGATTTGTTGCAGATAAGAAGAAGCCTGAATATTTGTGGTTAATAAGCAATTAGAGACATGGATTTTTGGAACTCAGGGAGATAATTTTCTGGCTAAAATATCAGGATTCTGATTCCCCAACCCAACTAGATCATGCAGGAGATTCTTTGCCCACCATAAGAGGCATCGGCAGGATTTGTTGAGCATATACACCCCAGTGCAAAACCACTTGAAACTTTCCAACCTACGTTCTGACTGCAGCAGCTCTTTGGGTTAGAGAGCAAGGTGGTTGGTCCTTCACACACCCAGATGCTTCAGGGTGTTTACCAGTTTTTTTCTGATGGTAAAAAGCAGAGTGTGCAAAAGTTTCCAGGGTCAAGGCATAGCCAGGGCATGGGAGGCTGCCAGTTCAGTGAATGGGCCAGGCCTGTGGCCTCACAGGTCTCAGGGGCATAGCATCTCTTGAGCAGCTCCCTGAAGAGTGGGCCCAGAGTGTGCTCAGTCCAGTGCTTCTTGCTTTTTGTGCCACAAGATTAGTTTGAGTTTGGTAGAGCTCTCTGCTCTAGGCACCCCCCCATCCATTCCCACCTCCCAGGCTTTTGTTTAACATTAACCTAAGGAATTCATGAAGAGTTGCATCTTTTAAAGTACTTTGTGCTTTTAAAGACTTCATGAGATTCAAAACAGAAATTCTGTCGAGGGGACTCCTGAGCAAGGAAAGCAAAAGCAAGTTACTCTGGCTACCTGGGCAGACTTGCAGGGAAGCCCTGGCTTCAGGATCTTGTTACCAGTCATGGGCTTTGGCACTTTAGGCTTGACATGAGCTGCATGGTGTTGGAGAAAACGTAGGGGTGAGATTGAATCTGATTTTTTTTTTTTGAGACAAAGTGGCTGGGGAGTTTGTGCTTTATCTCAGCTTGAAAGCAAACATCTCTATCCCTTCAAATTGTTTTTCAAGTGGTCAGGGAAGCTCTGTGTATGGTAAAATACCATTGCAGGAAACAGGCATCCTTCTGAATCCACTATGGCACAAATTACGCTAGCCAGCTGTCCCCCACACCACATCAGAAAGGGCTGATTTTATTCCAGACCCAGAGCAAGCTCTTGAAAGCTCTTGGATTCATTCAAGGGCTACATAATGATTAAATATATGCAATATTACACATCTGAATACAAATCCTAGATTTTCTATAGTGTGTATGAAATGTCTTTCCTTCATGTTCACAATCATTAAAAGGGAACTAGTGCATTCATATCACTAGATTGTATTTAAATATAAAACATGTAAAATCTATTTGATATTAAATGTTCCCAGATAATTAGGAACTAGGGTAATTTAGATTTACATTTCAATTTGCTGTACAGAACAGTCTTTTTCAAACAAATAGCTGTAAATCCTCTTTTTTTGTCTCTTATCCCATCCACTAGTACTTATGGAACACTATCCCTGTGTTTTCAGACTTTTTGTCATTCAATGAAATATGAAAAAGAAAACTGTATTAAAAACAATTGAAGACCGGAGTTCCCATCATGGTTAACAAATCTGACTCAGAACCATGAGGTTGAGGGCTCAGTCCCTGGCCTTGCTCAATGGGTTAGGAATCTTGCATTGCTGTGAGCTATGGTGTAGGTCACAGATACGGCTTGGATCCCACGTTGCTGTGGCTCTGGTGTAGGCAGGTGGCTACAGCTCCGATTTAACCCCTAGCTTGGGAACCTCAATATGCCACAGGAGTGGCCCTAGAAAAGGCCAACAGTCAAAAAAAA
>CM052694.1:23671185-23716632 GCA_028533215.1 Babyrousa celebensis | reverse complement strand
TCATGAGAGCTCATTTCTCCTCCCTCTTATTATTTCATTGAGAGCATGTACATTGAATTCATTCTATAATTCATTAGATAATACAGAGACTAGGCATAGCCACTTACCAAGATTATATATAAATTCAAGAATGGTAAACACAAGCACAATTTAGAGGGTAAGATATACCTGGCTGCCAGATTTGATTTGTTTTCTGAACTTAGCCCCAGCCTTTCTTTAAGGGTTTCCCTGAAGGTTTGATTTGTTTTCTGAACTTAGCCCCAGCCTTTCTTTAAGTGTTTCCCTGAAGGTTTGGTCCTGACTCAGGTGTGCTCTGTTTTCTTTTGACCATTTACTTGTCTATGAAGCCATTGCAAATGGCACCATTCCTCCGTGTTCAGGCTCAAGAGTGAAGGATAATTCTTTGTTGACTTACTCAGAACACATAATATCCTTTCAATAGAACATTTCAGATATTTTTACATGTCAGGGCAAAACATCTTGATTATAGCCTGTGATATCCTTCCTGTAACTTTGGCTTCATTTTCATTGAAGTATCAAAATATATGAATAATCTGGTGTCTTCCTCTATATATTCCACCTGTCTTCTACATATCTCTTTTTAAAATTTTTATAAGATTTTATTTTTCTATTGCATTTGCTTTCCGATGTTCTGTCATTTTCTGCTGTACTACAAAGTGACCCAGTTATGTATATATTCATACATATATATATATATATATATATATATATATATATATATATATATATATATACTTTTGATGTACCATCACAAGTGACTTGATATAGTGCCCTGGGATATAGAGCAGAATAACATTCCTTATTCCCTATAAATGAAAAAGTTTGCATCTAATAACCCCAAACACCCAGTCCATGCTACTCCCTCCCACTTCCCCTTGGCAATGACAATTGTGTTCTCCATGTCCAGTAGTTTGTTTCTTTTCTGTAGATACATTCATTTGTGCCATGTATTTGATTCCAGATATAAGTGATATCATAAACTTTTGTCTTCATCTTCCTGATGTACTTCATATATGTGAGAGTCTCTAGTTCCATCCATATGGCTGCAAATATTATTTTGTTACTTTTTATTGCTGAATAATATTCCATTGTGTCAATTTTTGCTGTACTGCAATGTGACCCAGTTTTATATATACCACATCTTCTTAATCCATTCATCTGTTGAGTGGACATTTAGGTTGTTTTCATATAGTGGCTATTGTGAATTTTGCTACAATGAACATAGGGGTGCATGCAAATTTTCATTGAAAGTTTTGGCTGGATATATGATCAGGAGTGGGATGGCTGGGTCATAGGGTAATTCTCTATATAGTTTTCTGTGGTACCTCCAAACTGATTTCCATAATAGTTATACCAATTTACTTTCCGACTAGCAGTGAAGGAGGGTACCCTTTTCTCGACACCCTCTCCAGCATTTGTTATTTGTTGACTTGTTAATGATGGCCATTCTGACAGGTGTGAGATGGTTCCTCATAGTAGTTTTGATTTGCATTTCTCTAATAATTAGTGATGTGGAGCATTTTTTCAAGTTGCTGTTTGCCCTCTGTAGATATTCTTTATAGAAATGTCTATTGAGGTTTTCTGCCCATTTTTGATTGGGTCATTAGTTTTTTTTCTGTTGAGTTGTGTACATCGTTTATATTCTTTAGAGATTAAGCCCTGGTCAGTTGCATCTTTTAAAACTATTTTCTCCAATTCCATACATTGTCTTTTTGTTTCCTTTATGGTTTCCTTTGCTGAAAAAAACTTCTAATTTTGATTAGGCCCCATTGGTTTATTTTTCTTTTATTTGAGTTTCTTGGGTGACTGAACTAAGAAAATATTTGTATGGTTGATGTCAGAAAATATTTTGCCTACATTCTATTCTAGGAGTTTTTTGTTTGTTTGTTTGTTTTGTCTTTTGTCTTTTTTTTTTGTCTTTTTGACATTTTCTTGGGCTGCTCCAATGGTATATGGAAGTACCCAGGCTCAAGGTGGAATCAGAGCTGTAGCCACCGACCTACACCAGAGCCACAGCCATGTGGGATCCAAGCCACATCTGTTACCTACACCACAGCTCATGGCAATGCTGAATCCTTAACCCACTGAGCAACCTCATGGTTCCTAGTCGGATTCGTTAACCACTGAGTCGTGATGGGAACTTCCAGTTTCACCTTTTGTCTTTTTAGGGCCATGGCCATGGCACATGGAGGTTCCCAGGATAGGGGTGTAATCAGAGCTACAGCTGCTGGCCTATGTCAGAGCCAGAGCAACATCAGATCCAAGCTGTGTCTGTGACCTACACCACAGCTCAGGGCAATGTGGGATCTTTAACCCCTTGAGCAAGGCCAGGGATCGAACCCGCAACTTTGTAGTTCCAAGTCAGATTCATTTCCACTGTGCCAAGGCGGGAACTCCCCTTCTAGGAGTTTTATGGTGTCTTATCTTATGCTTAAATCTTTAAGTCATTTTGAGTTTTTTTTTTTGTGTGTGTGTGTGAGTGTGTGTGTGCATGGGTGTGAGGGTGTGTTATAGTTTCCTTGATTTATATGCCACTGTCCAGTTTTGCCAGCACTATTTGCTAAAGAAACTGTCTTTTTCCCATTTTATATTCTTGACTCCTTTGTCGAAGATTAATTGAACATAGGTGTCTGTGTTTATTTCTGGGTTCTCTGATCTCTTCCATTGGTCTGTGTGTCTGTTTTGCTACAAGTACCACACTGTCTCGATTACTTTAGATTTGAAATATTGTCTGAAGTCTGGGAGAGTTATGCCTCTTGCTTGATTTTTTTTTCTCTCAGGATTGATTTGGAAACTCTGTGTCTTTTATGGTTACATACAAATTTTTGGATTGTTTGTCTAGTTCTGTAAAAAATGCCACATGTAATTTGATAGGAATTGCAATTGAATCTGTAGTTTGCTTTAGGTAGTAAGACCATTTTAACGATATTGAATCTTCCAATCCAGAAGCATGGAATATCTTTCCATTTCTTTGAATCCTCTTTAATATCCTTGTTTAATGTTTTACATTTATAAGCATTGTCTTTCACCTTTTTAATCATGGTTATTCCTAGGTATTTAATTTTGGGGGTGCAATTTTAAGAGGTACTGGATTTTTATATTCCTCTTCTAATATTTCATTGTCAGTATTGGAAATGCAACCATTTTCTGAATGTTAATCTTATATCCTGCTGCTTTGCTGAATTCATTTCTCAGTTCCAGTAGTTTTTGTGTGGAGTTCTTAGGGTTTTCTACATATAGTATCTTGTCATTTGCATAGAGTGACAAATTTACCTCTTCTCTTCCAATTTGGATGGATTTTCTTTCTTTTTTTTTTTTTTTTGTTTTTTTTTTTTTGTCTGATTGCTGTGGCTATGACTTCCAGTACTGTGTTAAATAAAAGTAGTGAGAGTGGGGATCCTTGTCTTTTCCAGATTTTAGCAGGAAGACATTCATTTTTCTCTCCATTGAGTATTATATTTGCTGTTGGTTTGTCATAAATGGATTTTATTATATTAAGGTATCTTCCTTCTAGTCACACTTTGGTAAGACTGTTAATCGTTAATTGATGTTGGATTTTGTCAAATGCTTTTTCTGCATCTGTTGAGATGATCATGCGTTGTACAGTGTAGATTGATTTGTTTATCTTGAACCATCATTGTGAACTTGGGTTTAATCACACTTGGTTGTGGGGAATATACTTTCCTATATGTTGCTGGATTTGGTTGGCTAAAATTCTGTTGAGAATTGTTGCATCTATGTTCATCAAAGATATCAACCTATAATTTTCTTTTTTGGTAGTATCTTTGTCTTTTTTTGGTATTAGTGTGATGGTGACTTCATAGAATATCTTTGAGTGTGTTCATTTATCCTTCGCATTTTTGAAAAGATTAAGAACGATGGGCACACAGTTACACATACCTGTATACAGTGGGAAAAAAAGAGTGTTTTTTTTTGAGAAATAACAATAAAAATAAATTTTAAACAAAGAAGAATGTGTATAAGTTCTTATTAATATGTTTGGTAAAATTCCCCTGTGAATCCATCTGGTCATGGACTTTTGTTTGTAGGGAGTGTTTTTATTACATATTCAATTTCATTTCTAGTGATTGTTCTATTCAGTTCATCTATTTTTTCTTGATGCAGTTTTGGTGGGCCATAAGTCTCTAGAAATTTTTACATTTCTTCTAGGTTTTCAAATTTGTTGACAAATAATTGTTCATGGAATTCTCTTATGGCTTTTTGGATTTTTGCAATATCCATTGAGATTTCTCCTTTTCATTTCTTATTTTATTTGAGTTCTTTCTTTCCTCTTCTTAGTGAGTCTGGGCAAACATTTATCAATTTTGTTTACCCTTTCAAAGAACCAGCTTTGGTTTTATTGATTTTATTCTATTGTTATTTTGAATCTCTCTTTTATGATTTCTTCTCTGATATTTATGTTATCCTTCCTTCCACTGACTAGATTTTGTTTGTTCTTCTCCCCCCCCCTTTTATTTGGTGATGGGTTAAGTTATTGATTTGAGGTTTTTCTTCTTTTTTTGGTGAAGGCTGTGACATTATGAACTTCCCTCTAAGCACTGCTTTTGTGGCATCCCATAGATATTGAAAGGTTGTGTTTTCATTACCGTTTCCCTTGAGGTACTTCTAAAATTCCCTTTTGATTTCCTCATTGACCCATTGGATTTTTTAGTAGCATGTTGTTTAGTCTCCATGTAGTCAGCTTTTTCTCATTTCTTTTCCTATGGTTGATTCTTAGTTTCATGCCACTGTTGTCAGAGCAGTTACTTGAAATTATTTCTATACTCTTAAATTTGTTGAGCTTAGTTTTGTGCTGCAGTATGTGTTCAATCATTGAGAATGTTTGATGTGCACTTGAAAAGAGTATATATTCTGATTTTTTTTGGATGTAATGTACTGAGAATGTCAATGAAGTATTAATTTTTCTATTGCAACATTTATAATCTCTGTTGTCTTATTGATTTTCTGTTTAGAGAATCTGTCCATTGATGTGAGTGGGGTGTTAAAGTCTCCTACCATTATTGTATTCCCTTCAATTTCTCCTTTATGTCTACTAGTATTTGTTGTATGTATCTTGGTGTTCCAATGTTAGGGTCATATACATTGACAATTGTAATATCCTCGACTTGAGTGGATCCTTTAATCTTTAAGTAGTTCCATTCTTTATTGCCTTCGTTTTATATTCTATTTTGTCTGATATGTGTATTGCAACTCCTGCTTTCCTGTCTTTTCCATTTGCATGAAATATCTTTTTCCATCCTCTCACGTTCAATTTCTGTCTTTGCCGTAAATTGTGTATATTGTAGACAAGATATTGTAGGTTCTTTTTTTTTTCATCCAATCCATCATTCTATGTCTTTTGATTGAATCATTCTGTCCATTGATAATTAAGGTAATTATTGATAAACAAGTATTTATTGCCATTTTAAAACTTGTTTTATAGTTGATTCTATGTTTCACTTTTGTTCCTTGATTTTTTTGGATTGTATCCTTTTTTAATACTTGTGTCCTCTTCTTTTTAGTTTTTGTGAATGTGCTCTTTAGTTTTGATTTGTGAGTGCCCTGTATTTCAAGAAAGTTAACTTGAAAATATGTTAAGATAACTTCCTATATATTTCTATATAATTTTTCTATTTCCCATAGTATATTTTTATGGGATTTATTCAATTTGAAATTTCTTCACATAAACTTTTCCTCTTATCATGTAAATAATATTTAGAGTATATAATGGTAGGAACTCTCTTAATAATTTACATATAATAAAGACCACATTTATTTTATTATATATTCAAAATGTATAATTCATGATGCAAAATATATTTAAACGATTATGTATATTCACCATTCCTACAAGAAATCTTGCAGCAGCCAGAAATTAGTCCCCATTCCCTCATCCCCACACTTAGGAACCACAGTCAAATTTCTATCTCTATAAATTTGCCTGTTCTGGATGTTTCATGTAAATAATAACATAGAGCATGTTGTGTTTCATGACTAACTTATTTCCTTAGAATAAAATTTAAAATGTTCACTCATCATAGCACTTATAAGTACATCATTTCTTCTTTATTTCCACACTATACGCTATTGCATGGACACATCACATTTTGTATCCACTTATCATATAAATGCCACAGCTTACATCTACTCTTTGGCTATCATCATCATGCTTATAAATATTTTAATGCAAGTGTTTAAGTGAACTTATGTTTTCAAATATCTTGAGTAGATACTGAACAATAGACCAAAGGCCACATGATTATACTGGTAAATTCTACCAAACGTAAAATAGAAACAACATTCCAACAATGGAGAAGAAGATGACATTTTTTCTATGTTGTTGACATATATCAACAACATAGAAAAAATAGTTTCCTATATTACTTTGTGTAGAATGGCCATTCACACTCCCTAGTCAACTGAAGTCTTCCAGGTTATAATCAAGGTTACTTTTATCTTTATTGAGTCAATCTGTTTGTGAATCCTATTGTTACACCATGAAAGGCCACCTTGACTATTATAGTTCTCTCTGCAGAACAATACCATCATCTGATACACTGTTCTTTATTTTGCAGAATTATTCCTTCTCTGAGTAAGACTGTGCTTACATGTTTGAGAAGATTTATCTAGTAATACCAAAACCACACTGTCTTCTATCAGTAATTCTGGAATATGCCTGCCAGCAACGTACACTTTGCAACAGACCCTGATATTTTATATAATGCTTTCGTTAATATAATAATAAATTCTATTTTATTACTTCTGAAAATAGTACTAAAACCTTGTAGAAAATGTCCTATCATAGGGTAAATATGAAGAATATGAACAGTAGAATTAGACAAACAAACATGTGATTTTTTTGGATTAGTTGAGTGATGGTGAACCTGTTGTTTAATATATCTGTGCAACAGTTTCAACAGCTCTAAATTTCAACATTCAGATACACTTATTGAGGCATCTATCTAGTTGCCACAGATAGAATATTTAATAAAGTAAGCAAAAATCCTACACTTTATTGAATTTACTTGATAGTGTGTCGGGGGTGACACCAAGAAACAAAGAGCATTAGAGAAATATACCAAAAAGAAGGATATGGAGATAACTGTTATTGGAAAAAATGAAGCATGAAAGGGGAAAGGGAAGAGGTACAATTTACATACAATGGTAAAGATGTTTTCACTAAGAAGAGTAAGGGGGGAAAACATGCAGTTGTCTATGAAAAGGGAGTTTCAAAATGAAGAAAATAGAATAGCGAAATTCCAGAATGTATCCAGACTAATGTGTATAGAAGAGTTAAGATGTCATGTACTGAAAAAAAAGTAAGCACAATTAAGAGAAGTATAAGAAATGGGTTCATAGCGGTAAGGAGTAGGGACAAGATCGTTTTGGACCAGTGAGCTCTTGTGAAAGTTTTCACTTTCACTCTTAGTGTGATGAGAAGTCTTATGGTATTTGTGAACCAAGCAATAATCCATTTTACTGTGTAACAGTACTGCTCTGGCTCTTACATTGACATTTGGATTCTACAGATTAAGACCAATCAGAGACCAGCCAAGAGGCTGTAACAATAATTCTAATAATGAAATAATGGTTCCTTGGATCATGGTGGTAGCAGAAAAAAATGTTCAAATGTAGACACCAACTGCATTCTGACTACTGAATCATATATTATGCTGGTAGATAAGAAGTGAGATGTATGAGATGAAAAGAATATTTCAGGGTGATTTTTAAGTCTTAGCCTGCACAGTTAGAAATGTGACATTCCATTACCTCATATGAACATATAAATAATGCTGGTTCCTACCTGCAAGTTGTCTTGTGAAGATAAAATATGTTGATTATGTATCTAAAGACTTTTGAGTATTTTCAGTCACATCAAAAGTCCTTAGCAATGTATAGTACTGCCATTCTATCTATATATTATTTGAAAACAAGCATAAGCATTCTCTTTTTAGCACGCTCTAATTCTGTCTTATTTTCTATCATATTTTTACTAAATAACATTTTGTCATGGCACAGTAGAAAGTATATTCTATTTCAAATTTATTCAGACAGCATGCTACATGAAATAATATGACAAGGAAGGTTCATGGCAAATAGAAATAGTTTAAATCTTTTATATTGCCCATTGACTATATTACACCTGTGAGGGACATCATATACATGGCTTCCTAACTGTATTGTAAGAGGATAGGGTAGTCTTAATTTTGTCAGAATTTAGTTTAATTTAATTGTAATTTTATAATTAAAATTTTATCAACTCAAAATTTCCACAAAATCATAGAATATGTTGACAATATTTGCCCACACAAATCAACAGGATACATTTTATAATAATATTTAAAAAATAACTGAAAGCAAGGTAAAAATATATTTTATAAAAAAGTAGAAAAGTAAAAAGCACTTACAAATATACAAAATGGCATAATGCTCATGCAAAATGAGAGTGGATCCAAAGAAGCATATTATTAAAATATTCTAAGCAAAATCCAGTATCAACAGATGTAAATATAGAGTCTAAATAATATGTATATGACAGGAAAAATGTCATAAAAAATTTAAGTGCCATTCATATGTCACAGGAATTTTTTAAATAAAATATTTAGAAGAAGGGAATATTTCAAAGATTTGAATAAGTTAATTGACAGTTTTGTGTTAGAGAAAGGTTTTTAAGCATTTAACTCCTAATAGGAAAGTCATATTTCTGCACTTTATTTTAAACATTTAGGAGTTGTCATGGTGGCTCAGTGGAAATCAATATGATTAGTATTCATGAGGAGGCAGGTTGGATCCCTGGCCTCTCTTAGTGGGGTAAGGATCTGGCATTGCCATGAGCTGTGGTGTATGTCACAGCCACAGCTTGGACCCATCACTGTTGTGGCTGTGGTGTAGGCCTGAAGATGTAGCTCCAATTCAACCCCTAGCCTGGGAACCTGCATGTACTGCAGATGTTGCCTTAAAAACAAACAGACAAAAGTAAAAAAAAAAAAGTTTAAGGAAAATAATCAAAAGTAATTTTGCAATGAAAACAAAGCAAATTCAGAAAAATAAAAATTTATTATTATTGCTTGAAAAACTAGTTATAAAAGTTTAAAAAATATCAAATAGTGGGAAAAGGAAGCATATTCTTATATAGATTTTAAATAGCAAACAAAAACTGCAATTTGAGATTTTGTAGAAGAAAATATTTATGGAATTTCCTTGTGATACATTGGGTTAAGGATGCAGAGTTTTCACTGCAGAGGCTCAGTTTGCTGCTGTGGCACAAGTTTTATCCCTGGCCCAGGAGCTTCCACATGCCTAAAATGTGGAAAATAAATAAGTAAATAAATAAAATAAAGGAAATTTTAGCACTCAGTCTGACTAAAATGTATGAGTTTCTGCAAAATCTGAATTAATTGTAAATTTGTACCTTTACAACTTCTCTCTGTTAAAAAAATTAGGACAGGCTAGTCAAGACTTTAATTCAATGATTTATTTTAATGGTTATAAAAACCCATAGAATGGAAGGGAAAGACAATGATTTTTTAAAATACACATAATTTAAACAAAGGAACAGTTTACTAAAGCTTGTTGACACATCACTGAAAGGTAAGGTAGCCACCAAAGCGATAGCACTGTATGCAAATTTTTAACTTGATGAATTTATGGACATTTCATGTCCAAAGCACTGCAAAATGAGTTTCAAGTTTTCCCCACATACCAAGAACATATTCATCTTAGATTTCAATAACCAAATAATTAAAAATTTTAAATTCATTAAATTTATACAGAAAGCCACAAAAAAGTTCATGGGAAAAAACAAAAATATTGCTTATGTATATAATATGTATGAATATACACAGAACTATCAATCTAGGCCACATACAAAGTCATAAATAACTGTTGGGCCTTTCTATTAACAAAATTTTCAATGTTTTACAAATCTTCTCCAATGTTAATATATAGCATTCTAACTCTATGAAGAGCTGAGTTTTTCCTTAGCTGTTTGTTTGTTTACCCTTTAAATAGACCAAAAGTAATTTTCAAGAAATTAGTGTATATTCTTTAAGAAAAAGTCATAGAACATTAAAAATAACGCAGGAATGTGAGTGTTCTAATGATAATGACCAGAATTTATTAGTACTTCCTTAAATGCCTTACAGTAATTATCAGATTTAATCTTTACCATAGCTCTATGGACCTGAAATTATTATTTATCTCTTGCAGTTGAGGAATCCTGAGGGTAAAAATTTCAATGAGTTTGTAAGAATTATACATCTAAAAGGGTAGAAGATCTAGAATCTAAATTCTGGAATGTTTAGTTCCAAAGCAAGTGTTCATAATCACTCTGCTATATTGTTTCTCAATAAAATAAGTGAAATAATTCCTAAAACTATTATCATTACTCCTCAAATGGAATTCTTTTCCATAATAAAATTCTCTGAAATTCAACGTACATGGGAATGTGTATGCTATAGCCTTAAAAATAACAACTGTATTTTTTTTTATTTTCAAATCAGTTATCCTCAAACACATGTAAACTTAGGCCATAGTATAATATGATTAATAGTTTCCAAATACATTATGGATTTCTGCAGTCAAACGTTCAATCACTGAGCTGTACCCCTACATAGATTTCTAAAGGCATCTTTCTGGAAATGAAAAGGCCATATTTGGTCAAACAATGGTGGTTCCACAGAAAACATACATAAAGGATTCAACTGTTTCTGGAAAAGACCAGGGAAATGTACTATAGGGAAGAGGGAAAATATGTATTCAGAAGCTTAGCTTCACTCTCCTTTTAATTGCCAGTAGCCCACTGTTTTCTGTGTGACTCTAATGAATACATTTTTAACTTCTTTGTTTCTAAGACTGTAAATGAATGGATTCAGCTTGGGAATGACAATAGTATAAAAAACAGAAGCCACTTTATCCTTCCCCAAGGAGTTGGACTTGCCTGGTTTTAAATAAGTAAAAGTCCTAGTACCATAAAAGATGGTGATTCCCAGGAGGTGGGAGGCACAAGTAGAGAAGGCCTTTTGCTTTCCTGAAGTAGAAATAATTTTCAGGATAGTAGCAGGATAGACACATAGGACACTAGTATTGTGATAAGAGATGCCTTTAGAGTGGAGCCAGCTACAATGAATATCATTATTTCTATGTCTTGTATATCAGTGAAGAGCAAGGCTAAAATTGGTGATATGTCATAGAAGAAGTAATGGATTACATTGGAGTTGGAGAAATCCAAACTGCTCATGCAAAGCACATTGACAAAGGAGTCCATGAGCCAATCAAACAAGATCCAAAACTAGGGAAAAGCAGTGTCTTGTGGACATAACAACATGGTAATGCAGAGGATTGCAAATAGCTACATAGCAATCAAAGGTCATGGAGGAGAGAACACATTCAACGCCACCCAAGAAGAAAAAGCAATACAACTGGGTGAAGCAGTTCATGTATGAAATGTACTCAGTGGGAGTCAGTAAGTTCTCTAAAGTTTTAGGTGTTATGACTCTTGAGTAACCTAGATCAAGGAATGAGAGGTGGCTGAGGAAAAAATACATGGGGAAATGAAGCTAGAGATCCAGGCAGATTATCCATGTCATCCCTTCATTGCCCAGCACAGTAATCAGGTATATCAGGAGAGTAATCAGGTATATCAGGAGAAAGAGCATAAAGAGGATCCTCTGGATTGCTTCAGAATCTGTCAATCACATAAGGATAAAGTCAATCACCTGTGTGTTTTTCTTTCCACCCATAGTGTTCAAATGCTCTAAATTGTTGAGAAATCAAAGTTGATGCTTAGCAGGGGTGACTTCAAAAATGTTTGCATTTAAACAAAATACAGGACATATTTTTATTCGTTTAGTTTTTCTAGAATGTGATATTAAGAAAGGTTTACAGAGTAAAAAGAGAAAAATCTTAATTTGATTGCCAAATATAGAAATAGGTATAAATTAGCATTTGGATATAATATAAGGTAATATATTGGATATTTAAAATATGCATGACACTGTTCTAAAGGCTTCCCTTTATTAAAGCATTGTTTCCACAGACTATTACACCATAAGTAGTGCTAATAGCCATATATTTTAGTGCAGAAAAATTCACAGAGAACTTAGGTAACTTATCAAGAATCAGTACCATTATACGTTGTCTCTGTAATTTTTCCAAGATAGAATGACTTCAGACAGCAGACTTATAATATTATGTTCCCATTATTAATTAACTTCAGCAAACCTTAGGAAAAAAAAATGTTAGATATATAAATGATGAAAGAATTTTAATTTGATGCACCATGTGCTGCTCTCTTCTCACTTTGAATATTATTTTATATGAATGATAAATTAATTTAAACCTAGAGGATATTGGTAGAGTACATTAAAATGATAGACCACATGTTCATATTAATTACCAAAAATTATGGTGAATGATTTCCTAATTTGACCATCCAAAATCAAGTTTCTTCCAAAATTATCTTTCTAAAATATGCATATTTCTAGTAGTCCCTGAATACCTCATCTCTGTATTTTGAGTTCCACATACCCTGGCATTATTTAGGGTACTGTCAAAGTATTATCTTTCTGTATTTTCTTCTGATAATGTTCCAGTTTTATCTGATCCTATGTAAAACCTTTAATTTTGAATATAATACTTACTAGGAGTCAAAATTGGTGCAAAACCACTGTCTTCCTGTATTATCTTTTTAGCTATATGTCAACCTCAAATTTTGGTCACAAATAAGACATGAAGTCTATTTGAGTAGAAAATTTCTGTAATGTATTTGTTTTCTATGAGATAAGTTCTCTTAAAGTTTTAGTGCATTCATTTCCTGGGGGGGGAAACAACCTAGAAATTGTGGTCACCTGATCAAATGTAAATTTGCCAGAAAGCTATGTCTAAAACAAATGTATATGTAAGCAGAGAAGCATATGTCTTTACACTCATCGTGTTAATTCCAGGGTACCTCTTATACTGTGGATTGATGACAGTTAAACATTTGGTCATCCCTGTGGGCCAAATTACAAGGAAGCTTACTTGACATGTTTGCAAGGACAAAAGTTCAAGGAGTCCATGCAGCTCTGCTAGGTTTTGAGATGCTACTTATCTTTTCCGTTACTAACCACACAATGAAGAGCCTAATAGTTCTGTCTTCTTTTGTGATGTCCAAATTGATGCCTGGAGTGGTAGAGGAACTCTTTCTAGAGAAATACGTAATTACTCTAGGACTGAAACCATCAGGGATGGAGGGATACATTTTTTCTCAATGAAAATTTATATTTAAATGTGTGATACAATATAGGAATAAATATGTTCATTAGAAACAAAATACAAAGAACAATATGAAAACAATTCAAAACTGTTGAAACTTTTGGTAAATTTCAATTATTTTTTTCATTAAATATTTATTCGTATGCCTCTAGATTTGCATTATTATTATGGTACTATATATTCAGTATTCATCCTCAATTCACCTAAAATTTCATAACATACTGTAAACAATGTTACATTAGACTTTCATAAAACCCATAATTTGTTGATTTTTCATTAATTCCTGATAATGAAATCAGTGGTTGTATAGATTTAAAACGGAGTCTTACATAAAAGTCCACTCATACTCCACAGTTTAATGAAGTAACATATTGTAGATAAAGGCGCACCTTTTGTATGTATTGCATTTTTTTTGGCTTAAAACAGCGCAAATTAATTCTCTTACAGTTCTGTAGGTCACAATTTCCACATGATCTCACTAGGGTAAAATCAAGTTGCCACCATAGCTGTCTTCCTATCTAAGCCTCTGACAGAGGCAGTGAAACCATTTCTTTGCTTTTCTAACTTTGAGACCACCCCCCCACATACACATTCACCAATCTGTGATCCCTTCCTTGATGAAGGGCAGTTTTATTTATTAGAAGTCAGTGCTGCTGAAACAGACATATTTGGAGATTAAAAAGTCAATATAAGTCTATTTGACAGTTGATAACTTTGAGAGTTAAATCAAATCAGAGACATATGGTAATTGTCAATGTGAATATTACCTCCAAAACCCCAGTGTTTGCAAAATTACCAGGAGCTAGTGCTTCATCCTCAATATTTTCCCTACATTTTGACATATTTAGTGTTGCTTATGATTTAGGCTATTCTTCTTGTTTTTTTTTTTTTTTTTTGGCCATGCACACAGCATGCAAATTTCCAAGGACAAAGATTGAACCATCACAGCTCAGACCCAAACCACAGCAGTGAATATGCCAAATCCTTAACCTATTGAGCCATGAGGGAATTCTGATTTTAGGCTATTTTATACCATTTATTTTGTCATGGAGGAAACCAAAGTCTGATCAGAGATGTTAAGTATCTTTTTTCTTCCTTTTTTGTTTTATTATATTACTTTTTTCTTTCTTCTTTAACTCATGAAAGACTTTTTTTTTCTTTTTCAGATAAATGCTATTTTTGCCTTCAAATCCATTGATTATTATCTAAATTTTATCATTTTTATCCTAGTGTACTATGGTTATTGAGGAAAACAAACATTTTTTCCCTCTATTCCTCTTGTTTTTTGACTGATACCCACCCACTGTAATGAAGAATAGATTAATAGAAGAAAAATAAGCAGAAATTTAATTATATTTATATCCTCAGTATACATGTGTGATACCAGGAAAACTGAGTGACTCCTTCAAATGCCCCAAGCCACCACCTTAAATAACATATCAAGCTAAAGACAAAGGATAATGGGTGGAGAGAGGATGGGAGGCAGTAAAAAACATAGTAAACAATGGTATGTTTGTCAATGCAGGTTCAAGTCCAAGTCTTCTTTACTGGTAAGTTTCTAGATATTTAGTTATCTTCCTCTTCTTGGTACAGAGAGAGAGAGAGACATCCTTACAAATGAAGATTTCCATTTTAAATGTAAACGCCTCTTAAAAAATGTTACTTCTACTCAGTTTTCAGAATAACTCCTGGGTCTGCTGTTTCTTAAAAAAATAAAAGAAAAAACAGCTCAAGGTAATCCTTATGTCAAATAAGCATACTGTGCCATAGCAATGCTTTTCCCCTTCAGGTTGAATTCATTGTTTATTTGTATATCACCTAGTAATATCTGTTTGTTTTATTTAATTTTTGTTATCTGTTTGATTATATAGGAATTTAATATATGTATTATTCATCTGAGTGTTGCATTAAATTTGACTTGTATGTAGTGATATTAATTATTCTTATTGGCATATTAAATGGGAAATCTAAAGTTAAAATTTAAAATTTTCTATTGTTTAAGAATAATTCAATATTAAAAAAACAGGTCAAGCTAAAAGATATATCTATTTATTTATTTATTCATTGACTTTTCAGGGCCAAACCTCCTGCATATGGGAGGTACCCAGGCTAGTGGTCAAATCATACTGTATCCACCATCCAATGCCACAGCCACTTCAAAAGCAGATCTGAGCCATGTCTGCAAACCACTTTGCAGCTCAGGGCAACACCAGATCCTTAACCCACTGAGAGAGGCCAGGGATCAAACCAACATCCCCAAGGATACTTGTAGGGTTTGTTACCCCTAAGCCATTATAAGAACTCTCTAGTTTTTTTCTTGAAGTATCAATTTTATATTGTACTGCATTGTAGACAGAAGATGAATATGACTCCTTTAAGTTAAATTTGGTAAATTTATTTAAATTTTTAGATTAATAAATTTATCAATTTATGGATTAATAATTAGAAATTCATGGATTTAAATCTATGAATTACTCAACCTATAAAATTGACTCACCAATTCTGGGAAAGGAAAATCAAATGTTGATGTGCATGTCTGGACTTATCAATTACAGTATTATAGATTATAAATTCACAGCTGGGGAAATAGGAAAAAAATATGAAAAAATAATATAACATGTTAGATGTTAAAAACTGCTATATAAATAAAATGTGACACAGCTTAGAGGAAGGGGTTCTGGGATAGGAATATGAAAAAGCAGTCAGAACTGCTATGGTGAAGGGAAACAATACAATTCTGGACTGTGAGCAAAGATTTGAAGAAGGGAAGAGTTAGTCATGCAGATACATGGGAGGGGAGTGGTTCAGACAGGGAAGCATTACTGCAGTGACCCTGTTCAGTGGATGTGCCATTGACCCTGAGGGGCAGAGAGTATTAGGTAGTAAGACTGTTATTTTATTTTGGGGGAGAAGGAAGAAGAAGAAATAATGAATAAGCTGTGTATCTCTGGTGATAAGTGCTTTGGAGAAAAACAAAGAGCAGGGGATCCATAGAGACCATTGGAACTCTTCTATTAAAAACAATTTTTTTCCCTCTGGAAAGGTATATTTGTGTCATATATTAGATTCCAGATATAAGAGATATCATATGGTATATGTCTTTCTCTTCCAGACTTACTTCACTCAGTATGAGAATCTCTAGTTCCATCTATGTTGCTACAAATGACATTATTTCATTCTTTTTTATGGCTGAGTAGTATTACATTGTGTATATATACCACATCTTCCTGATCCAATCATCTGTCAATGGACATTTGGGTTGTTTCCATGTCTTGGCTATTATGAATAGTGCTGCAATGAATATGTAGGTACATGCATTTTTTTATGGAAAGTTTTGTCTGGATATATGCCCAAGAGTGGGACTGCTTGGTCATCTGGTAGTTCTATGTATAGTTTTCTGAGGTACCTCTGTACTGTTCTACATAGTGGTTGTACCAGCTTACATTCCCACCAACAGTGCAGGAGAGCTCCCTTTTCTCCACATTCCCTCTAGCATTTGCTATGTGTGGACTTATTAATGATGGCCATTCTGACTGTTTTGAGGTGGTATTTCATGGTAGTTTTGATTTGCATTTCTCTAATAATAAGTGATTTTGAGCATTTTTTCATGTCCTTGTTGTCCATCTGTTTATCTTCCTGGGAGAAATTTAACTGGGTCACCATGCTCTACAGTAGAAAAAAAAAAAATAACATATTGTTAAAATAAAACAATTTAAAAAACTTAAAAAATAAAATATTAAAAAGAAAAAAGATTTTGGGGATCCTACTGTGTTGCAGTGTGTTAAGAAACCAATGGCAGCATGCAGTGGCTCTGGTCACTGCAGAAGTGCAGGTTGGATTCCTGGCACAATGCATTGGGTTGAGGGATCCACCATAGTTGTATCTGTGGCTCCTATTCAAATTCCATGTGCCATTTGTGTGGCCATACAATTTTTAAAAAGTTTTTCTTGGCGATATTTCTTCAGAGTCTTCAGTGATATGGTCACACTGAAAGAAGAGAAATATAAATACTATATATATATATATATATATATATATATATATATATATATGTCTGGAAGAGGTGAGAATGAGGCAAATGGAATAGCAAAAAGAGTGTTCTATAAAATTAGTTACTCTATGCTAATATTTTGCATCACTTTATTTTGGTAAAAATTGCATGAAAAATATATTGGAGATTGTCTTTTGACTCACTTTGATAATCTTTGTCTTCCTAGAAGAATTTGTTACACTGAATAAATATAAAACTAGTTATTTTCTCTAACATGTTCATGTTTTGTAATACCTATATTTCTATATTTTTTAAAATATAATTTTATTTCTTATTTCCTTTAGCTATGTTAGATTCTCAGCCCATTTCCCTTTTCCATATATTGAAATGCAAATATCCTATGTAAAAAAATGTAAAAATCTTACCTTACTTTACAGTACTTTTTCCAATTCAGAAAATATGTGTAATTCATTTCTGATCTGATCTCTAATATTTGTGTAGGGGCAAGAGAGTGAGTCTGTCTCTACCTGCTATCAAAAAGTAACTTTCATTTCACTTTCATTGAGTAATTTGGTTCTTTAGCAATTTCCACAAAATTTCCTGAAGTAAAAAAATAATAATAATAATAATAATAAGGAGTTATTCTATGTTGTAGCTGGTTAAGTATTCAGTATTGTCACTGTGTTGACTTGGGTTGTTTCTGGATATGAGTCTGTTCTCTGGAGCCCTGGCCTGCATTCTGTGGCGTAACACCCGCCCCCCCAAAAAAAACAAGAAAATGTGAAACATAATTTTATTTTTTCTTTATTTTGATAGAAAAGATGACATAAACTTGTCAAATGGAACACAAACCTGGGATACACAAATGTTAACAGGTATATTTCAAGGTCAATAAAGTTTAAATAGACTGAAAAAACACTCAGTATTTTTATTTTAAGCCTAATGAATTAAACATTTTAAACAGGTTAATTTTTTTTCCAGCATAATGAAAAAAAAGAAGAAAAAATATCTGGTTCATTTTAAAAACTATGATCACTTTGGGGACATTGTTCTAAACATTATTGAGTTGAACATCTGGCCTGATCAAGTGCTAGAGTCTGGAGAGAAGGAAAGATTGCGGAAAACACAAAGATATAAATGGTCCATTCTGGACAGATGTGTAACGGGTTCTAGAGGGGAGGAATAGAAAGAGCATCTAGAAGAGAGAATGATGGCTGTTATACCAGGCATAAATAGGAAGAGAATATTGAAAACTATACAAGGAAATTTAATCATAACTTTGGACAAATAAATTATATTTTTGCTTATGATTAGTGAGAAAAATATGGCATGATTTTGCTCTGAGAGAGAAACAAGCAAGGAAATGTACAGCATAAAAATAGGTTTCCCATTGTGGCTCAGTGGTTAACAAATCCGACTAGGAACCATGAGGTTGTGGGTTCGATCCCTGGCCTTGCTCAGTGGGTTAAGGATATGGAGTTCCTGTGAGCTGTGGTGTAGGCTGCAGACACAGCTTGGATCCTGTGTTGCTGTGGCTCTGGCATAGGCCAGTGCCTACAGCTCCAACTGGACCCCAGTCTGGGAACCTCCATATGCCACAGGAGCAGCCCAAGAAATAGCAAACAAGACAAAAAAACCATAAAAATAACAATTAGATACATAATTTTATTGATATTAAAATTATAAAATCTAGGAAATATCAAAATATGAAAAATACCTAAGCCAGACAAGTGAGAATTAATACAAACAATGAGACCTAGGTTAAATATAGATACAGTTCAACATTCATGATGTTTCAGTCAATTATAAAAAAATTGACCAATGCAGCTATAATTCATAAAAGAAAATCCTGGAATAAAAGGAAAGGAAAATATAATCAGTTTAATAGTTCTGCATGATGTTGATGAAAAAATATTGAGAGTGAGAGTTCCCCTTTGTGGCACAGTGGAAATGAATCTGACTAGGAACGATGAGGTAGCGGGTTCCATCTCGGGCCTTGCTTATTGGGTTAAGGATACACCATGGCTGTGAGCTGTGGCTCAGATATGGTGTTGCCTTGGCTCTGGTGTAGGCCAGCAGGTACAGCTCTGATTAGACCCATAGCCTAGGAAACTCCTTATGCAACAGATGTGGCCCTAAAATGACAAAATACCAAAAAAAAAGCAACCAAACTTAAGTACACTCTGCTTAGAAGGAAAAAGGAATTCATGTAGATTTAACAAAGGAAATGACTGATAAGACTGTAGTCTCAATGCATCCCTAGAATAATGCATAGTATGTTTAAAATTGTCACTTATAATGGTTCATAAGATAGTATATTACATTATAAAATGAATTTTGCAGGAGTCATACACTTACAGTTCAGAGAAGAAAATTAAAAATTTAAACCCAAATAGATATGTGTGCACAAACAGAGCCTTTCACATGAATTGTCTTTAGCTAATTACTCCCAAGACTGAAGGCTGATTATTTTTATAGGAGGTTTATTTGTGGTGCAGGATATATGTGAAGGCTTAACTAGTTGACTCCAAGGATTTAAAATCATATAGATAATGTATAAATCTATGCATATTCATTTCCCCATATCTTAACAATAAGGAAAAATCATGTGAAAATAAATCTGTTGGAGAGAGTCAAGATGGCAGAAGAGTAGGGGGACACGCTTGCCCTCTCCCACAAATACAACAAAAAAAAAAACACATCTACAGGATAAATGACTCACACAGAACAGCAATCAATCACTGGCAGAAGAATCTAAACTCCAATAAAGGCAAGAATTTCATGACATTACTAGGCAAATCAAGAGAAAAGAGGAGAGTGAGAGAAGGTGAATCCGAGCTGGACGGGTGCTCCTAAAAGGGAACTGTGGAGGAGAAAGGGATCCTGTACCCTGGAAAGTCACCTACTTGATGGAAAGATCAACCAAACCAGAGGACTCTCCAGATGCAGAGAAGAGTGTAGCAGTAAGTCAGAGTTCTGAAAATCAGAGCAAGAACCGAACAGATCATCTGAACTATGGGCACAGTCACCAAAAATTGAGATGCCTGGGTGGGGGCTGGGTACCAAGACCTCACCTCTGGAGGTTAGTCCCCTGGAAAGGGCTGGGGGGCAGGGAGGATTGGAGACTGCTTGGGAGGTCTAGAAACCCATCTGTCAAGTTTGACAGGGCAGGGACTGCCTGGGAGACTAGCAAGCAGAGCGTTGCAGGGGGAAGGAGCAATACACTAAGGGTGGGAAAGTGGAAAGCCACATCAGAGAGAAACTGGGAGAAGAGCTGGGTCTGTGCTAGTGTTGGGGAGGGGAGAGAGGAAGGGGTGGGTCCCCATAGAATACTCCCCAGGCCACAGCAAGCTTACTGGCCAGCTAGTTATCAGAAAGCTGTGCTTCCCAGTGCATCCCCTCCCCCCGCCCCTGTCACCCCCATAAGCACACGCTGGACCTGGGGCTGCCTGCCATCTGAGAGGGCTGGCCTCAACAGTTGCTGGAAGCCTACCACTGCTGGAAGCCTACCCTGCCCTTGCCTGCTTGCCCTTTGGGGGGCTACAACCCCACGGAGCAACACCAAACACTGCCAGCACGCAAGAAAAGGCCTGCAGCCCAGAAAAGCTAGAACAAGCTTGGCCTGGAGGTGATTAGATCTGCCTAAATTTGATACAGTCCTTCCAAGTCTGGCTGCCTTGGGGAAGAGCCTCTTAGGTTCGCAGCGGCCCAGCTAGCTGCTCAAAAGCCCTTTTCCATTTTAGCTGACTTTCAGGCAAATTTGGAGGTAAAACATCAAGTATGAAATTAGAAGACCAATATCCACTTCTTTTTATACTCACATTCATTTTTTCCTATTTTGATATTCTTTGACAATTTAAAACACTGTCAGTGTTTCTAAAACTGCATTCTTTTTATTTATTTATTTATTTATTTATTTATTTATTTATTTATTTATTTTGCATATTAAGCCTTCTCTTTATTCCTTACAGCATGCCTCTCACACATTGACTCTCTGCACTCTTTATTAGGAATGATTTGGTACCCGTGTAGGGGTTCCTTCTTGTTGATTTACAAATGAGAACTGCACTCATCCATGTACCTCAGATAAGGCAGTCAGTTACTTACAGGCTGGGACAAATTGAATGTCCATCATCTATTTGATTTGCCTGATCTAATCCTGATCCTATCATTAAAAGAATGAATTGGATATTTCTTTATTCAACTAAATATCACTGTTCCCTGAAAACAAATGTAAAAACTGAGACAATCCTGCAAATGTTTTAGAGGTTAATGAAATAAAGAGTCATCTTACAAAAATGTCACAGTACAATTTTTTCAGTCAGTGAGGAAGAAACTCTGATTCCTTTCTTCTGAGTCCTGACATTGCCTAGTTCCTCTGTAGTATATTGTTAGAACTTCAAGATGCAGAACGTTGAGAAGGAAAGACAGACAGAAAATAAGGAAGCAAAGACATTCTCAAGAGCCTCTACATGTAATAGGCAACCCATCCATAACCACATGTCCATCCAAGTGACCTAATTTAGTTATGAGAAGTTTGGGGAATGGTGTTTACTGTATGTCAGTGAAACAGAAATGCATTTGGAGAGCATCAGGCCTAACTCTGCCACAGTCCTCACTTTTGGTTACTAACAATGCATTGTAGAATGTTGTAACACACACACCTTTATATTTAAGATGTAACATATTTATATGAAAGAGTGATTACTTATGGCATATATCTATATATATTTGTTGGTTTGATAGATATATTTTAGTCTAATGCAGTGCCAGTACTATTTTTTAGTATGCTCAGACTCTTAAATTGTCAACATTATTGAGGCATAATTTACATAAAGTACAACATTTACAATAAATTCAGTGACATTAGTTGAGATATACTTGACATATAGCATTAATTAATTTCAAGTATACAAAATAAAGATTTGATATTTTATATGATCACTAGTATAATTCTAGTTAACATCCAACACTACCCAAAGTTACACATTTTTTCTTGTAATTAGAACTTTTAAGATCTCTCAGCATCTTTCAAATCGGATATACAATATAGTATTAACTATAGTCACTATGTTATACATTAGTTGTATTGCTACATGTCTTTAATAATGGTATTACAAATATGGCTGGATTTAACATCACTGCTTTGTTGTGTGTGTTTTATCTCTCTCATACATATTGTGTTCACTGTTTTTCCTTCTTATTATGCTTTTTTGTGATTTGTGTGTTCTGTTAGTATTTCATATAATCTCTACCAATTTCTTTTTGTCTTTTTTTCTTTTCATGAGCCACTCCCGTGGCATATGGAGGTTCCCAGGCTAGGGGTCAAATCGGAGCTGTAGCCACCGTCCTACACCAGGTCCATAGCAATGCAGGATCCGAGCCATGTCTGTGACCCACACCATAGCTCACAGCAATGCCAGATCCTTAACCCACTGAGCAAGGCCAGGGATCAAACCCGCAAACTCATGGTTCCCAGTCAGATACATTAACCTCTGCGCCATGACAGGAATTCCTCTACCCTTTGTTTTTATTTAATCTTCCTTGTTAATTATTTAGCTGTAACTGTATAGTTTCCAAAATAAATTATTTGCCTACTACAATCTATCATTAAAGAAGTTAAATTATATTACATAAAATATAAGATCCTGAAAAGAAGATACTCCTATTTCTACAATCCTCTCTTTTTTCAATTATTACCATTTTATTCTTAGTAACTTACAAATACCATGATACTGTTTTTTTGAACCACGATTTATAATTTAATTGGCATTTTAAAATATGAAAAATGCTATTAGTATTAGCAGTCTTATTTTCCATTTTGAAATATGTTCACTCTTTGTGTTGATCCAAATTTTAATCTGTATTATTTCCTCCCAGTCAAAGAACTTCCTTTAATATTTCTTATTTGCAATTTGGGTGGTGCTATATTTTCCGTTTAATTTGTTTTAAAAGTTTTTTTTTAACTTTACTCTCTATTTTGCAGAATTATTTCATTAGATACATAATTTTAGATTGACTTTTTTTGACCAGTTTTAAAGATGTAATCCATTCTCTTTGTCCTAGTTTCCGAATTTAAATCTGCATTAATCAAATTTATTACATTGTTATGATATAGCTTTTCCTCTGGCTACTTTTACCTTTTTATTACAATTTTGTAATTTCAGTATATGTTATTGACACTACTGAATGTTTATGCTTCTTACATTTTCTTGACATTATTTAATTTTGGGGTTATAAGTCCTCTTTTATTTTTAATTTTTGGCTGTTATGATTTAAATGCTTTTCAAGTCTACCCTACTGAAATTCCAATAATATAGATACAATAAATCTTATGAGACTGAACTAAATGTTTCTTAAATTCTGTTTTTGTTATTAAATCTGCTTTTTCCTCTTATTTCTAATTAACCCTATTTCTGTTTTCAGTTTCACTAAAGCTTTCATCTGCAGTGACTAAATAATGTGATATTAATTTCACAGTAAATTTTTAATTTTTGATATCTTAGATAAATTTTAGATATATTTTATTTTTATCATTTTATTGTTATACTTTATAATTTAACTTTACAATTTATTTTATTGTATTTTTAATTTATGTTTTATTTAATTTTTGTTGTTTCATCTCCAAAAGATTGTTTTTTATCACATTTCTTTATTAAGCATATGTTTCCCTTTAAGAAATTGTTCATGGTTGTAAACATTTAATTTATGCCCCTATATTCTAATTTCATTATTCCTTTTGATTGGTGGTTTTATTTCTATTGCCTAAATTCTTCCCACTTTATGGATCACATTTTCCTGCTTTGTGAAATACCTAGTATTTTTTTAATTGGTTTCTGATCATTATAGTTACTATGTTGTTGTATATATGAATTTTATTCCCTTTCTTTAAAGATTTAATTAAAAATCAGGTTTTGAGTAAACCCCTTTGCATTTTGAATGATATCAGTCCCTTTTGGTTCATACTCATCATGCATCCATAAGTACAGCTTTTTCTTTGTTGATCCCTCTGATTCATTTTTGGATTAGGACATCTTCTAATAGCCACTTCATATACCATTTCCATATATAACTATCTCTGCATGTATCAGGCAACTGTAAGACAATACATTGAGAATTTTTAGATCTCTTTTGTCTGTCTGAGATAGCACTGTCTTCAGGATTTCAGAATTAATAGCATAGAATCAAACTCAATTTAATTATTTTCCTAAATATTGGAGATATGAAACAATTTTATTAATAAACCAGTGGATCCTGCTTTTTCTATGGTTTCTTTAAATACTGCTGGCAAACAGAATCATTCTCTATTTAGCTTACCTGTTTTGTTTTCATTCCTGATTATAGCCATCTAAAATAATTAAATTAACACTTGAAAATTTCTCCTGGAAATTCCTTTATCCAGATTCACAAATTCATTAGGTACATTTAATGTCTTCCAAGTTTCGGCAGGTATCAATGTTGCCAGTGTTTTGTTTGTCTGTGTCTTTTTTGGTATCTGTAGAAAAATGGTTAGTCATTCACACATCTTCCTCTGGAAGTCTGTTTCCACTTTTCCACCATCAACAAACAACTCCATGATTTATTCTGCTTTCATTAAGAGCTTAACTTTCAGCCTTTCTCACCTCCTCCTCCAACCAGATCACAGGACCACATGTTCTAGTTTTTATTTTGACAGTGCTCCCTTGATAGGAAATAGACTCTGTATCAGTTATCTAGTGTTGTGCTTAAAAACCATCCTCAAATATTTTACTGTCTTAAAATAATTACAATTTATTCTCTCATGATTCTGTCCCATTGCAATTTGCTCTACATTTCACTCAGTTGGCTGGTCTGTGTTCAGTATTTCTGCAAAAAAATTTTTCTGCAACCATCTATGTTGGTATATTGCTTTCTTATATTCATCCCATGTATCCAATCATTTCTATTATTTTTAAAAGACCTTTCTGATGGGGTATTAACTAAAATTATTAGTGATAATTTCATTCTTTGGTTTCTCCTGGCCAGAGTAGATTCTCTACATAATTTTGTCATCAGGGTTGTTAATATTCATTCATTCTCTCTTTTTCCAGGTAGAAAGTTGTCAGGCACTTCCCTACCTGCTTCGAAAATAGGATTGTCCCTATGATTTTGAGCAAATTTCTGAGGTATCTGAGCAAATGAACTAGAAAATGTATATGCTCCACTACATTCTTTTTTAACCATAAGAGCTGTCGACATATCATGGTTTCATAGAGATCTGTTGCTTGCATATAAGTCTCTATTAGGTAAACATGCAATATTGAAAGTGAATGAGTTCTTTATTCACTGTGGACAGGGAAACAGCACAAGCACCTAGCATTATTTTCCTTAACCACAGTGAGTACATATTGTTAGCTAATTGTGTTTTGATTACCCAGAAAACAAAGGCTCATACTATACAACAGAAAAGATTCTGTTGAATGAGGAAAAAAATTGAAAAATTTACTCCAATATCCACAATAACATGATTGATTATATTTATATTCACCATTTTCTGGAGTTCCTGTTTTGGCTTAGTGGTAATGAGCCTGACTAGTGTCCATGAAACTTTGATAATTAATTAATTAATTAATTGATTTGTCTTTGCTTCATTAAAAAGAGCTTCTAAAATATTTTTGTCCTCCAAATTTTATTAAAGAATCTACAAAGTTGTTCCATCACTCCCCCAACCCTCCCGCTCAATTGCCGAACTTCCCAAGTACAAATACTTTGCTAATTTTGAGGAGATGACCTGCACATTTTGAAAATCTTTGTTTCTACTTAAAGGAGGACTGGGAAAGAGGTCCTAAGGGTAGGGAGGTCGGTTTTGATTTTCCTTCAGTGCTTTGGCAATTGGTATTCCTGAGGAGCTAGGATTGCTCTGTCCCAGCCAACCCATCACCAGCCTGGCAAGTCCCCATGTCAGTTAGTGCTGGTGGCTGGCTCCAGGCAGCCTCCCTGCGTTTGTGGCCCACAGCCCTAAACACCGTGACATCATTAATGTGCAGTCTGCTATTCCTATTTTTCTCTGCCAGACAGATGGTGGTTTTTCAGTCCTTGCACAAGTACCAGCCCTGCCTGCACATGATGGAAGTGAAAGAGGATGGTGTGGAGGACACCAGCCAGCCAGGGTGCTTATAGTCATTCACTTTCCCAAGACTCAGTTCATTGCAGTCACCACATAACAGAACACAGATGTAAGGAGGTCTGTGGGCTGAGAGCATGGAGGGTGCCAACAGCTTCTGCTGGCAAGCACCTGTACCCTGGGCCATCCCTGGATAGGGCACTAACATCAGAAACAGCTGGCTCTGCTGGGACTTTTAAGCTGGTGGGAAAATGCTTCATATTCCTCTCTGTTGTGGGTCACCCCCGGCCACCTTTTAGAGGACCAGGATTTCTGTGGCCTTTTCTCCTGGGAATTCTAATTTAGTTCTCAAACATCACTTTTTTTAACATTTAATTTTTTTATTGAAGTACTGTTGATTTATATTGTGCCAATTCCTACTGTGCAGCAAAGTGGCTCAGTTATACATATATATCCATTCTTTTTTATATTACTTTCCATCATGTTCTAATCCAGGAGATAGGATATAATTCCCCATGCTGTACAGGGGAACTTTCCGTCTATTCCAAATGAAATAATTTGCACCTACTAAACCCGACCTCCCAGTCCATCCTTCTCCCTACCCCCTCTCCCTTGGCAACCATAAGTCTTCTGTATAATCATACATTTTTTAATATATATATATATATATATATATATACATATATATATACATATATATATACATATATATTTCCCCAATACATTATTACTTTTTTTTTCTACTGTACAGCATGGTAACCCAATTACACACACATGTATACATTCTTTTTTCTCACATTGTCAGGCTCCATCATAAATGACTATACAGAGTTCCCAGTGCTACACAGCAGGATCTCATTGCCTATCCATTCCAAAGGCAATACTTTACACCTATTAATCCCAAGCTCCCAATACATCCCACTCCCTCCCCTTTCCCCTCCCCGTTGGCAACCACAAGTCTATTCTCCAAGCCCATGATTTTCTATTCTGTGTAAAGGTTCATTTGTGCCTTATATTAGATTCCAGATATAAGTGATATCATTTGGTATTTGTCTTTCTCTTTCTTACTTATTTCACTCAGTATGAGAATCTCTAGTTCCATCCACGTTGCTGCAAATGGCATTATTTTGTTCTTTTTATGGCTGAGTAGTATTCCATTGTGTATATATACCACTTCTTCCTAATTCAATCATCTGTTGATGGACATTTGGGTTGTTTCCATGTCTTGGCTATTGTGAGTAGTGCTGCAATGAACATGTGGGTGCATGTGTCTTTTCAAGGAAAGTTTTGTCTGGATATATGCCCAAGAGTGGGTTTGCTGGGTCATATGGCAGTTCCCTGTATAGTTTTCTAAGGTACCTTGATACTGTTCTCCATAGTGGTTACACTATCTTACATTCCCACCAACAGTGAAGGAGGGCTCCTTTTTCTCCACACCCTTCCCAGCATTTGTTATTTGTGGACTTATTAATGATGGCCATTCTGACTGGTGTGAGGTGGAATCTCATGGTAGTATTGATTCACATTTCTGTAATAATTAGTGATGATGATGGACATAATGAACATTTTAAAAAGGGTTTCTCATCCCTGTGCACAATGGACTTTGATCTGTGATTTCCTTCTAAATAACAATGTCTTATGATCATTTTGTTTACAGAGTAATGCTGGCCTAATAAAATTTGCTTGAAAGTTTAAACATCACGTTTTAAATCAGCAAAAGAAATACACACATAGGTAAAAACTACAATAAATCTAATTGCTGGGGCTATGGAATGACTTTTCTAGCACTTTGAACTTTGAACATTTGCAAGTTTGCACAAACTTATTATGCTAGTGTTGATTTGACTACTAGAAGTGAAGATAGGGTTGTTTTCAAGATATTCCCTTTCCTTTTTTTTTGCTCCCCTTCTCTCTGGTAATCATCTGGACTGGTGCTTCTGTGGTTTTGGTCAAAGATTTCGTCTACCCCTTTTTAGCTTTCATATGGATTAGAAAGTTGTTAGTGGGGCTCTGGGACTGGCTGGCTGGTTGGCTGGTGGACCTGTCCTGGTTCCCAGGTGTGGGAGTTGTATGCGGCTCTGCAGATGCTCAGCTCAAATTGTCTGTGTCTGAAACTGCCCAATTCTACTTTAAAGTGCATGTGGCTCTGGCAGTTGTTACAGACTCCTTGGCATATGTGACTCTTATTTACACATTTCCAAGATTCATGTAACAGTTTTTCCCATGCAAGTTTACTATGGACTAAATGAAAATGTGCACCCACTGCAGTCAAGCTCATGAGCCCAGCAGACATTGCAGTCATTTTGGGCTTTGGGAAAGACCCAGGTGCTGTTGTTGTGTATTATTTATACTTTGAAAGGAAAATATTCCCTTTTATCATTTGTATTAAGTTGTTTTTTCATAAAATATGGTGGTTATTTTTTCTCCTGGCATCCCCTACCAATTCCTATTTATTTTATATCAAAATTCTGTCCTCTGGGGCCAACAGTAAGTGTAAACTGAATGTTTTCTGTTGCTCATTCTAGCACTCTTGCTCAGAGTCCAGGTATAGTGCCTAGGAATGCAGATAGGGTTAAATAGCAAAAGCTCCATCATGATTGTGGTGATCCCTTCACTTTTTTCTGACCATAAAAGAGAAAGATATATTTCAACTTTAGGGCTTGCATTAAGTGATTGGGATAGAGCTACAAAGGTGAAGCTGTCTTCGAGTAGGAATAGATGACATTTGAGGAGAAAGAAAGTGGCTGCCTCCAGGTAGATATGAACCCCCCTCCTATATTCTTATAACAAACTGAAAAAAGAATCATTAATCATTAATGGAGAATCATTAATGGTACTGTCTGTAACCATCATGTGCATCCCTCAAAAGTGGACCAAAGGAAGCAAGCCTTCTCCAGAAAACAAACAAACAAAGAAACAAAAACTTGGCTAAACTACCTCACAGTCTGAAAAGCTGTGCTCAGCACAGTGGAAATCTTGCAGCCCAGGAGACCAGAGATACTGGTGTCTGTACTAGGGGTTCAGGTAGATTTTGAGCTTTTATTTCTGTTGTACTTATCTGTTTCAAAGCATTTTGTTTTGCAAATATCAATCTGGTAATGCCAAGTTGTGTTTTTTGCACTTTTGTTTCTTTTAAAATATTGTTGTGCTCAAAAGAGAAGATATTTATACCTTGCTAGTTATGCTCATTCCTTCCTCCTTCGACTTGCTATTATGTGAAACTTGTATTAAATTTTGGGAGGGAAATTTTGTGTGGTAAGCAAACTGGACTTGAGCAGCCACAGCAAAACCCTCACCTGTCCCTTTTCTGGCAGTCTTTTGTTGGAAAGGTCACTTCTGCTTCATTCTTAAATAACTATATATTTATCATAAAAATCTTCTTTCCCTATGTAAATGAATACCTTAGAGACTTACAGGTTAGAGAAGAGTAAAATGTTTTATGACACATTTTCCCTTTCCACTGTTATGTTGGCTATTTGGGCCTGGCTCACTTTTGGAGAAAAAGGAAGAGCAGTAAAGAGTTCATGGGGGTGGGGATGGGGATTTGCTTGGCAACTCATCAGGGCATCTCCCCAAAGGATTGAGATCTGACAAGACTGAGGCTCTCTTCCAAAACCGTCTGTTGATTAAAAATTAAAACATTTATGGAGTTCCTGTCATGGCTCATCAGTTAATGAATCCAAATAGGAACCATGAGGTTGTGGGTTTGTTCCCTGGTCTTGCTCAGTGGGTTAAGGATCTGATGTTTCTGTGAGCTGTGGTGTGGGTTGCAGACATGGCTTGGATCCTGTGTTTCTGTGGCTCTGGTGTAGGCCAGTGGCTGCAGCTCTGATTTGACCCCTAGCCTGGGAACCTCAATGTGCCACAGCAGCGGCCCAAGAAATGGCAAAAAGACTAAATAAATAAATAAATAAATAAAATTTAAAAAATTAAAACTTTTATGTGTGAATTAAATAAAAAAGGAAGGCATGTGTGTATGTGAATGAGAAAATGCTTTGACAAATTTTGAAATTATCTCTGTTTCTTCCCTAATTCTAAGTGGATTTTCTAGGCCCAAGGCCTACTGTTAATTTTTGATTATTGTAATTCTCAGCAGCACAATTCCTGTCTATGATTGGGAAAGTTATTTAACTTCCCTTGGCCTCAGTTTACTCATCTCTAAAGTGTTATGATAATGCTGCCTACGTTGTAAAATTGTTGTAATGTTTGAATAATATACAGTCATAGACAAGAATGTTTGGTACATAATCAAGTTGTGTAAGGATTTGCTATTATTATTGGGAGAATGTTTGGAGGAGGTTAACTGTACTTTAAGAGATTGCCTAAAAGTTGTCTTTTTTTTAATCATTATTATTTGTTTAACCAGTAACAAATCAAAAGCTGGGGATAGAAGATCAGAGTAAAGACCACTTTTTATTTGTAAAATATTTTTACTGATTGATGACTTTGTTTCCAAGAAGTTAATTCTTGTTGTACTGGTGGTGGAGGAGTTAAAGGCTAACACAGGAATAAACAATAGAGTCAGTACTGTGGAGGCTTCCAGCAGGCAACCCTCGGGTCTCAGAAGACTGGAGAAGGCCAGTTTGATGAGTAGTACCCCAGTGGCCCAGCCGAAAGTATATCAAATGGAATGAATTGGTCTTAAAAGGGTAGAGAGGGTAACTTGTTTGGAAATTTCGATGAGAAATTTTCACTGCAGAAGAAAGGCCCACTGGGCAAATAATAGAACCTTGGTAAATCTGCCTCAATGTATAATACATATATTGGAGAAGTGGGGTAAGAATATTTTGATGTTCTCCTTTCTTGGGACCCCTGTACACTTGTTGAGAGAGGGTACAAAGGAAAATGGAAACCTCCCTCTTGATCTGCATCATTTTCAGGTCCTTGGATGAATCTTTTAAATTTTAAACTTTTAAATTTTGAAATTTTGAAATTTTAAATTAGTGTTCTTTGTAGTGTTTGAGGAAAGTTATAGATTTTTATTAAAATTTTACTTCCTACTACAATAGGAAACCTTTAAATGATGCACAAACTTAAATGTAGTAGAAAGTGAAATAATGAAAACATTCTAAAAAGAATTGTATAATTTGAACATTTGTTGGTGAAACAAGGAAAGTTTATCTTTGGCTGAAAATTAGAATGCAGGACACAGGAATTGAAAAAAATGGCTACAATATACATGTATGACTTGATTGGTTACTTTGTTGTACAGCAGAATTTTGTACAGCATTGTAAATCAACTATGGATTAATTAAATAAAGGAAAAAAGAACAATTAAAAAGAAAAAAATAACTACATAAAAATAAGTAATTCTACTTGATGGAAACAAATATGCACCAAAGATAAACTAGCATTGGTGAAGTTATAAAACATATGTCACATCTTAGAAATTTTGCTAATTTCCACGAAGAATAACTTCTTTTTAACTATCAAGGAAGAGTACAAAATAAAGATTAGAAAAAAATAGAACAAACAGTTGAAGGCACAGTGGACAAAAAAAGGAAGGAAATAATCTTATAAACATGTGGAAAGTTACTCAACTCATTCATGAAAAAATAATAAAATTTAAACCATATAGACTTAGTCGTTAAAAAAAATCTGACATTTTCCTTGTAGTCTCCTGGGAAAACACATTTGCACAATGATAGGGAGAGTGCAAATGCACAAGCCCAGTGGCAAGGAAGGAACATTGAGCAGTATCACAAGTGTATTTACTTCTTGAATCAAAATTTTCACCCATGAGTTTATAAAGAGTTGCATTTGGCAGCATTGTTAGTACTTGCAAAAGATTGCAAGCCAGCCATGCACAAATGATCACGTGAGCAATCTATCTCTGATTAATGAAACAATTTTGATATTGCCATTTATTCTTTTTTCCCCTAATGCTATATGATACCTTCCAAATAATGGTTTTATAGTTTATCAAAATGTATCTAGCAGTTTCAGCAGGAAGAGTGGCTTGTGTTGATCACAACCAGAAATGTAACTTATTGCTTCATCTTTTGTGAAAGTTGGAAATTATAGATGGCTTCTTTTCATGTATTTCCAATTATAGGATTCATTTATTTATCTAGAAAAGTAGAAAAGTATCACCAGTGTTGGATCATGTTTTTTATATAGTCGATTATATGTTTTAAGGCAAAGGAAAATTGATTTAACTGGTTAAATTTCAAACTAAAATGGAAGCATGACATGAAAAGGATAAAGATAATAATATGTCTTCATTATAAGCATATTGTGATAAATAAAAATAGGTATATAGAGAAAAATAAAAAAATCATTTCATGAGTAAACACTGTTATGTATTTTCCATTTATTCTATGCATATTTGTGTTAGATTTAAATCCTATGCCCTATAGAATAAAAATGCACAAATTGTCAGTTACATATAACATTATAAAGCAAATATCTTTGTAACCACTACACAAGTCAGAAAAAAAAAAAATATGGAGGTTACAGATGCCCCCATAAATTCATCTTTCCACTAAGAGTCATTAAATGAGCAGGCATCCTTAAATAATATCTTTTAAGTTTTTCTAAACAGACACACATAATATTAACAAGAGCGTATTGTACTCAACCATATGTTTCATTCGTGTTTTTTGTCATTGTGTTTTGCTCATTTTGATCATTCTCTGAAATAATTAGAATCATTTTTCTATTCCAGTAGCATGAATAATTAATATTCTGAATGACTTAAGATAAAAATTCTTGCAAGTGCCCCCTAACACACAAGTAAATGTAACCCTGCTGAACGAATATCTAGGAGTAAACTTTTCTTGATGAGGATAGGCTGTTTTTTAATTAGGGCACCAATTCATGCACCAGCCTCCTAGGAGAGTCGCTATGGCTCCACGTTTTTCATGTATTTTCTATAGTTTGTCTTTTTAAATTTTTATTATGCAGATAGGTGTATCATGGATTTCATTTGGTTATTATTTGAATTTTTCTGGCTAGCTGATGAGTTATTTTCTTTTGTTTTCTGGACATTTTGATTTTAGTCTTTATAAAGTTTCCTGTTAACTGTTCATCTGAGTTTTCAGGGTTTTGATTTGGAACACATCTTAATATATGATTCATATAACTACTTTATGTTGAAAATTTTCACTCTGAATGGTTTCCTGTATGATGAGTATATCCTAATTAATGAAATTCAACTTATCAATGTTTCCCCTAATTGTTAATAATCTATGCAATATTTATTCATACCATTGTCATGAAGATAACATATCTTATTCTCTAAAGCTTACTTATATTGTATTCACAATCAGATTTACAAACTACCTGGATTTTTTTTCAGAAATGATGCTATTATAGGTCAAATTCTCTTTTGTTAATACACTTTCTTGTAATTAAATTAGTACCACTTGTGAAAAGATCAGCTTTTCCATTTTTTTTTCAGTTCTACCTTTTACATATGCAAGTGTGTGCATATGTTGCGTCTGTGTTTTGCTCTCTACTATATGTCACTCATATCCTTAACAAATGTTGTATTATATCTCACTGTCTCAATTCTGCACTATTACAGTAAGTATGTTGTCCAATAAAGTAAGTTCTGTTACTTTACTGTTTTCAAGGATTCCTTGGCTATAATTTCCATATTTAAATGGCACACACACAGTTACCTCTCCTCCAACTCACTCTCTCACACACTGACATAATTTTATTCCATTTTATTGAATACTGACAGCTTTTCAATATTGAGTATTCTATTACATGTATATGTTATAGAAATCTATTTACTTATTTACCTTAAATTACTCTCAGATTATTTTCCCATTTATATCATGCAGTTTTTGAAATTATAATTACTTTTAAAGTTTTGGTATATATGCTCCTATTTAAATTGTATTCTTAATGACTTCTTATTTTTTCTTATTTTATATGGAAGTAAATTGATTTTGTTCATTGGCTCTGTATCCAGAAATAGTTTATTAGTCTAATAATATTTCCACATGTACATTTATAATACCTTCCAATAATTAGATTAATATCTACTTTTCCAATACTCATCTATATATTTTTCTTTTTTCACTGCATAGACTAGTATCTCTAGTAAAATGCTGAATAAATGCTGTAACAGAAAAAATCCTTTTCTTGGTCCAAACTTCAGAAAGAACTTTCAACAATTTTTTGACATTTGATATGAAATTTATTCACACCGTAACATAAATTCTTTGATCTGGGGGTCAGACATTTTTTTCATTTCAACAGGACTTTCACATGATTACACTCACAAAAGTATCACTCTATATTTAAAAACTAAATCAGAGGTAGAAAAGCACACAACTTTATGCCAATTTAAATCTCAACATGCATGACCCCTCTGAGACATGATCTTTGAAGTGTCTTCTGTGAGATTACTAAATATTAGCCAGAGAATATCTGAGATCACAAGAGATAGTTTACAAGATAAAATGTCTTTTCCTAGGGCTACCTGCTTTGTTATAGAAACATATTACAAACAAAAATTAGTGCTATGCAAGGTGTTCATTTCAAAGTCACATACAGTACACAGGTTCAAGCCATTTTTTCCCCTCATGTGAAGACATCATGATAGACGATGTGGATTAAATGTACTCTGGTAACCACTACCAGCTTAATAATGACACACTGTCTACTATGCCGACATTAAAAAGGAGAGTGAAGTAAAAGATTTTCAGGTATTGGATACACTCATAATTTGTTCCTAGTCTGAGACTCAGAAAACAATTCTAGAGAAACATGACAAAATTTATATTTATTTCTGTTACAAGGAATTTGTCTAAAAATCTGTAGTTATAAAACAGATATGATTTTTATGAAGAAATAACTAACATTTTCCCATGGTTATTTGGGATTATTATTTGGAGGTTATTCAAATTTTAATTTGGCCCTCTTTCTGGAGGGTGGGAAGGGGTATCTTGGGATTATAAACTATATTTGTAAAACACAGAGCTGTTTCTGAAGACTGCAGGACACTGTTACAATCAGCCAAATGGTAATAAGGTAATAGTTTCCTTTCTTGTGATTGTGTCAGTTGTAAAGAAGAGGTCTCTTACAAGCTGTATACAGCAATTTACAATTCACTGTTCCTTGTTCACTTGATATAGTGTTCAAATTAATTTCTGACAAGTACTTGTCACATAAATTTATGTAGGCACATCTAAATCCCATAGCTTTACTGGAGGGGTGAGGTCTTCTGTGGGATCATGATTATGGATTCCATCTCTCAAATAAGAGGGACTATTTAATACACCAGTTCTTCCCAGCCATGTTTATGACATGCTGCATTCTGTATATCTTCTCTGGTCTCCAGATCCTTGTAAGCTCAACGATGGTGAACCAATCTGGGAGAAGAATCCTCCAACTGCATCATTACTGTCCTGTCTGAAGCAAATTTAATTATCCCAATAATTTCCCCATTCCATAATAGTTCCTTGTCAGAGCTGGTAAAATTTTGAGTTCATATACACTTGGTCCTGATTGTGGGACAGCCTCATTCCAGAAACTGAACTCCAGGAAGAGCTGATTCTTCCTGGAGAGAAGCATCTTGCTTCTCACCTTACAAAACCATGAAAATTCCTGATTTTCCTTAAGTTTATTCATGATCTCTGTGGGGTGGATAGCTTCCTTCATAGCTCCAGAAGTGGACAGATTGATCCTGTTTACCATACCACATGTTCCAAGTCCCCACCAAAGTACAAGGGTAATGTTTATCTTCATGAATCTTTGGCAATATCTCTTGACAAATTTTGCTGTATGCTTCTAGGCATTCCAGTTTAACATAGTGAAACTGTAATTTGTACAGATTGCTTGTTTGCTTTTTGGCTAGGAACTTAGAGTGAGCAATTTTTCTTTGGATTGACCTTCCAGACAAACAAGAATTTTAGCCAGCTGTCTTCTCTAGGTCTGTTATTACAAGATGCCAATTTCTGGAGCCCTGGCAGAAGGCTGCAGAGGGTGTCCTGCCACTGGAAGCTGCTGATCGAGGCCAGTCCAAGGGTGTGCAGCACTACTGCTGCAATCTTGTTCCTGGTGCCTTAGCCACCAACACCCAGGCGCTTTCAACATTTTTAACATTATTATATTTATCAACCCTATCAGTGACATAAAAGAAGTTACTTCAGTGTCACTATTGAGGGAAAATCTTTAACCTCTTACTTCCCAAACTAAGTTGAATGTCATTTTAATAACTGCAAATATAATGTGAGTCACTGTACTGTACATTATTTATTTTATAATGTTACGTTAAACTACTTTAATTTTTCTACCTAGTTATTCAGCTGTTTCTTTTCTATGTGTATGTAAATTACAAAAGAGCCGAGTTTTTTTCTTCTCTACAATGCATCATGGTAACTACATGATATAGTAATACAAAGCTATTTTAGACATTAAAACCAAACGCATTACCATCTGAATACTCCTTAGTCACCACAACCAGTTCTACATTGAACAAAATAATCATGCAGTTGATCCCTGCCTCAATTTCTGAAAATCTATAAGATACAGTAAAATCTTGCCCTAAGCTGCAAATTTTAGAGTTAATTTGTTAAGAAGTGCAAGAAAACTGAAATGAACTTCCAAATGGTTACAAAACCAACTTTTGAAACTTTACTTATATTCTTCTTCTAAGTGGGTGATATGTTATTGCCACGATTATCATCTGTCACTGTAATCTGAACATCTTAAATAATTGGCTTAGTTTTTGCATGTGTTTTATAGATGTCTTTCTTTTTTTGTCTTTTTTTTTTTTTTTTTGCCTTTTCTATGGTCAAACCTGCAGCATATAGAGATTCCAAGGCTAGGGGTCTAATCAGAGCTGTAGCCACTGGCCTATGCCAGAACCACAGCAATGCAGGATCAGAGCTGCATCTGTGACCTACATCACAGCTCATGGCAACACCGGATCCTTAACCCGCTTAGCAAGGACAGGGATTGAATCTGCAACCTCATGGTTCCTAGTTGGATTCATCAAACACTGAGCCACCATGGGAACTCTTATATATCTTTCTTAATGCCATGATACCTACTTAAACAAAAGAACTACATGGTGGATACATTATGGCTTTGTGAAAAAAAATAAATCATTTAAGCATATATGTTAAAGGAAATATTTTAAAAGAAAAAAAAAACATACACAGATTGAATGATTTTCCAACCATTTTGACTGAAAATGGGTCCAATGGATTCCCTGTATTTCAATGTGAAATATCTGAGGAAATACAAGACTCTTATTTCTTAATGGTAACTTCTTTTGTTTTGTTTAATGATAACCCTTCTCAAGTACCATAACAAGGAGAACATTGGGAAATAATGTGTTAAATACCTCAAGCATTTTTAATTTCAATTATATACTCCACAAGAAAATAAAAAAATAAGTCAAGAAAACATAGAGAATGGGTGTATCTTTCTGGGGGCAAAATAGTTCAATTCCATAAATAATGTATTTCTAGAAGCAAATATGCTTCCATATTTTTTGCATTAGCAAAGATTAAGGGAACATCTTATTGAGATAAGAGAAGCATGATTTAGCCATACAGACAAAGCATTTCTATAAAGAAAAATTCAGAGGGAAGCAGATGGCAAATTTTTTATTGCAACACTACCATATTTTAATTGTTATTATGCAGAATTTCTATTTTTAATCTTTACATAGATGTGTTGTAAATCATAAGAAATTATATTGAGTTTTTTGAAAGGTAAAAATGCCTAAATTTATAAGCACATAGGTATTTAACAGATCTTCTCAAAGGCTTATCATTTTATTATCTAAAAATATGATGCAAAGAAAAAAGCAAATTATAGTTATATAAGAGGGAAAGTATTGAAAATATTCATTATGGTATAGGAAAAGGGGTATATGACATCAATTCCTAGATAAGAAATATTACATTTTACCATAAAAATGTATTGAATCACTAGTAAATTTTTGAACTGAATATAAAATTGCTAAATACATAATTTCTTATCAGCAAAACACCCTGTGGATAAAATCCTGATATCATAAAATTCATCTTGAGACATTAAGCTCAGGAGTGAGTAAAGGTAATAAATCTATAGTAAAGGACAAAAAGAAAACTGAACATTAATTTCTGATTATATAATAGCAGAATTAAATGAGAAAACAAAAATTGATTTCAAATCAAGCAGGTAATGAGTTTAACATTAAGGTAGCAATTTTCTCAAAGCCGTAAATACATCCTTATTTCTCAAACTCTACATCAGGTTGTTAAACGTCGGGGTGACAATGGTGTATAAAATGGAGAGAAACTTGTGTATTCTGGAGGAATTTTTGGATTTAGGTAATAAATATGTAATGACTGAAGATTCACAGAATCAAGTCACAACCATGACATGTGAGGAGCAAGTGGAGAAGACATTTTGTCTTCCTGTTGCCAATGCAAGGAAGTGATGTGACTGTAGGACCGAAGTATCAACAGAAAATGGATCACAACAAACTCCATAGCGTCTGCAAAGACTGGCATCTCATTTAGAAATGTGTCCCCACAGGCCAGCTTGAGTTCTGGGGGGATGTCACTTGGGGGAAATAGTTCTCCATTAAAGTACAGCATTTTATATCCTGAAGTCAAAGAACACAACTTAAGACTAATGGAGAACATATATGCTAACTTTTAAGTACAACAACATAGTTCATATCTAAATTTAGGTTTGACTTAAAATGCAAGTGATCTGTTTGAGAATTATGCTTTTTTATTTTTAATCTGTATGTACAGAGCAAAAATTGGTCCATTTTACTCCCCATATTAACAAACAGAATTCTGAGGAGGAACATTTGCCTCCCACTTTCAAAGTGACAGGCACCACAAGATTTTTAAATTGTATTTTTTGATAATTTCTCAACTCTTCCATGAACATTTCACATGTACAAAGCAATCTTTCTATTTTATATGGTGCAACGATAACTCTTACTCTTTGTACATACACTTTATTTGAAACTGTTCTGGTTGCAATTACCTATCCAGTATGGTATGAGGACAACAGGGAAAACTTTAAGAAGCACAAAACACAAAAATTGAGAAAAATACACAGAAATAAATAAAATAATTCTACTGGGTACAAACTTGCAATAAAAGTAGATAAAATTGTATTGATAAAGATGACAAAGCATGATAGCTCAGAAAAAGTGCTATTTTATTTTATCAATGACCTCTATTTAGGAGTTCCCATTGTGGTGTAGTGGAAACAAATCTGATTGTTATCCATGAGGATGCACGTTCGATCTCTGGCCTCTCTCAGTGGATTGGAGATCTGACATTGCTGTGGCTGTGGCATAGGCCAACAACTGTAGCTCTGATTTGACTGCTAGCCTGGAACTTCCATACGCCATTGGTGTGGCCCTAAAAAGCAAAGAAAAAACATTACAACAAACCTCTATTTAATTATCATGAAGTTAAAATAAAACAAAACTAGACAATTTAGCCAAATAGATGAAGTAACATTTCTGAGAAAAGGGAGGAAACTCATCCTTTAAACACTTGGAAGGATACTTAAATAGATGCAAAAAAAAAAAAAAAGAAAGAAAAAAGGAATAATAGTTAACAGGAGAGCAATCTAATTTATAAGAAAGCCTAAGACAATATCCTACTCAATCTCGTTAAAACACATTTGCTTCACAAGTTTTGAAAGTTCTAAAGCCCAAACCCTGTGGAGAGGAATTAGGCACCATCACTTACTCCTTGCATCAATAGAAATTGTAAGACTATACGTTTATGCAATTTTGCCTTTGGCTTCACTGTTTATACTCGCAAAATATTATAAATCAATCAAGTATGAATGATCATTTGAGTTGTCTCTCAGATTAATGTGCTTTCTTTTTGTTTGTTTCATGGCCTTGCCCACAGCATGTGGAAGTTCCTAGGCTAAAGTTGGACTCAGAGTTCATCAAGCTGTCTACACCACAGCCACTGCAATGCAGGATCAGAGATGCATCTGCAACCTACACCACATCTCAATGGCAACTCTGGATCCTTAACCAGCTGACAAGGCCTGGGATCAAACCCAAGTCCTCATGGATACAAGTTGGGTTCATTACTGCCAAGCCATGACCAGGAACTCCCAAATGGGCTTTCATTTTGATATCGTCATATACTCTTTCTTTCTCCCACAGTTACCTGATGCCTTCAAAATGAAAGTTTTATACTTTATCTAAATTTGTCTAGTGTTTTCAGCAGGAAAATTGGCCTGCTGTGGCCCTGTATATTACAATTATAAGGTAATTCTCTGTTTGTTTTAAATGATCCTACTTACATGCAG
Source organism: Babyrousa celebensis (assembly GCA_028533215.1). Classification (NCBI taxonomy): domain Eukaryota; kingdom Metazoa; phylum Chordata; class Mammalia; order Artiodactyla; family Suidae; genus Babyrousa; species Babyrousa celebensis. The sequence continues at coordinate 23,676,028 of CM052694.1, read as the reverse complement.
TTTGCTTTTAAGTATATCCATTGATAGAAGATTCCATTTATTTCATCTCAAAAGAGTGCAGCAGTATCAGCAGTGTTGGAAAATTAATTTTTTTAGTTGATTGTTTGTTCATCTTGAAGGAAAGGGCAATTGATTTGACTGATTTGGTATCAGGCCAAAATAGAAGCATGCTATTAAAAGAATAGGAAAATAATGTATATATATATATATATATATATATATATATATATATATATATGTGTGTGTGTGTGTGTGTGTGTGTGACTATTTGCTTTACTGTAGAAAATTGACAGAATACTATAAACCAGCCATAATGGAAAAAATAAAAATCATTTAAAAATAAAGTTTTTATTCTGGATATATGACCAAGAGTGGGACTGCTCGGTTATATGGTAGTTATGCATAATTTTCTAAAATACCTCCATACTGTTCTCCATAGTGGTTGTACCAGCTTATATTCCCACCAACAGTACAGGAGTATATTCTCCACACCCCCTCCAGCATTTGTTATTTGTGGACTTATTAATGATGGCCATTATGACTGGAAACTTTACACAGAAAAAAAAATCATGGACTTAGAGAATAGACTTGTGGTTGCCAAGGGAGAAGTAGAGGGAGTGAGAGGGACTGGAAACTTGAGGTAAATAGATGCAGAATGTTGCCTTTGGGATGGATTAGCAATGGGATCCTGCTGTGTAGCACTGGGAACTCTGTCTAATCACTTATGATGGAACACAAAATGTGAGAAAAAAGAATGTATATATGTAAATATAACTGGGTAACCATGCTGTACAGTAGAAAAAAATATATATATATATAAATGATAAAAAAGTGCATTAGGTTCTTTGTTTTCATTGTGAACATGATATATTGATTAAAGAAAATTTAGACAAAGAGTGAAAACTAAAAAAAATATTTCTCTTATTTGTGAATATTTTGATACATTTATTTTCATCTATTTAAAACATAGTTTTATTTGACTCAAATTTTATACCCACAAGAGAAAAAATTATGAATTGTCAGCCATGTGAATCTATATAAAACACACATTCTGTAACCCCTGTTTAAATCAGTTATGGAAAAATATGTAGGACATAAATACCCCATTCATTACCTTCCCAGAAAGAGTCTTAAATATTGTCTTCTATCCTTATATAAAGGACATACACAGTGTGTTTATGGCTTATTTTGTACAAATTTATATCTCATTTCTCTCATATGTAATTGTGTTTTATTGATTTTGATCACTCTATTTCTTTATGTGAAATTAAAACAATCATTGTTCCATTTTAATTTGATTAAGGTTTACTACTATGAATGATGCTAAGATGACCATTCTTGTATATGTATATGCTATTCTACTGGATACAAACCTATGAGAAGATTCTCCAGATGAAGGCAGGATATTTTCTAATTGAGTACAAATTCATATAGCAGCACTGAATGTGGGTTGCCATGACTCCACATCTTTTATGCACTTTCTATAATCAGGCATTTTAAGTTTGTGTAACTCTGATGGGTGTATCATGTCCTTGGTTTGGGTTTTTTGGTTTGTTTGTTTAGTCTCAATCATGGATCTTATCTGTCATGAATGTCATTTTTCATTTCCCTAGCTGTCTTCTACTGTTTTTTAACAATTGGGATTATTTTTTTTTAAAGTAAGATGCTCATTCAAATTTCTTGTCAATTTTTCTTTTGGATTTTCTATGATTTTAATTTGGAACATTTATTCATAAATTGTATACCTAAATCCTTTATGCTGAAAAAGTTCACTCTAAATACCTTATTTGTATTAAGAATAATTCTTAATCAATGCAGTTCAATTTATCACCCTTCACACTATGGCTCATAATTTAAGAAAATATATCCTGCAAAATAATGGAGATATTTACATTATCCTTTAAATACTCTACTGTATTAATAGTTAATAGCTAGGTTTAAAAGCTACCTGACATTATTTTATTCGTGAATGATGTAATTTGAGTTACTTTTTTCTCTTCTTTCTTTCTCTTTCTTTCTTTCTTCCTTTCTTTCTTTTTCTTTCTTTCTTTCTTTCTTTCTTTCTTTCTTTCTTTCTTTCATTCCTTCTTTCTTTTATTTCTTTTTCTTTTTAGGGCTGTACCTGCAGGACATGGAGTTTCCCAGGCTACAGGTAAAATTGGAGCTATAGCTGCCAGGCTACACCACAGCCACAGCAACACCGGTATGAGCCACATCTGCAACCTACACGCAGCTCATGGCAATGCGGGATCCGTAACCCACTGAGCAAAGACAGGGATCAAACCTGAATTGTCATGGATGATAGTTTGATTCCTTAACCACTGAGTCACGACAGAAACTCCTAAGTATTTTTTTGTTTTCTTTCTTTCTCTCTGTCTCGTTTTTTTTTTTTTTTTTTTTTTTTGCACACTTAAATCTATGTTATATGAATGTTGGGTTATCTATTACATTCCACTGATTCTCTTTCTTTCTCCTTGTATTACTTTCACATTAGATTTCTGCAGAATTATAAATCTTGATTCTGTAATAGAATATGATAATTTAATCTTTATCAAACATGACTTGAATATTATTGGTTTTTGGGAATGTCCATCATAATTTCACAATCAACTTAACTTAGACACAAACATACCTTCCCTTCACATTCCCCTGCACACACAGATGAGGTTTTATTTCATATCATTGGATATGTGGTCCATTTTGGATAAAATTTGTTTATTTATGTTCAGTAATCAACATAGGAACATATTATAGCAAACTATTTACTCCTTTTAAATTTTTTATCAAACTATTTTACAGTTTTCTGGATCAACTTCCAACACATTTTTATTAGAATTACAAAGTTGTTATGTATTTAATTGTATTTACATTGTATTTTTAATATATAATTATATTTGTCAGTTATATGGAAACCAATTGATTTTTATTTATTGACTAAATACAGAAATAATGTTAAACTTGCAATCTGTAATAATTTCCTTTTATTTGGGTAATACATTTATGTGTATATACATGCATAGTATATATCATCTGACAATAATAGTAAATATAGAATTTTTATTCTCCCCATTTCCCCTGCTCCCAGGTCGCTACTTAGTTATATATATAATTTTTCTTATTTCTGCTCTTTTGCATCTTCTTTATTCTCCTAACATTGTCATAAGTTTACACTGTTTTCTAGTTGAAAATGTTTTTGGTGAGATAAATAAAGTGCTTTTAGTGCTAGTTATAGTAAGAAAATATCCTTTAATCTCTGATCTTCCAAACTAAATTTAACACATCCTAAATATTGCAAATGCAATCTCATTCACACTTTTGAAGTTGATTTATTTTAGTATTTTAAATTAAATTATTGAATAACACATATCTACATTTTTTCCCAAAAGCGTAAATGTCACATGAAAATGGACTTTTGTCTTTTATCTACCATTGTAATTACATCATTTAGAAATTAATTAATGTTCTATTAATTTCCTAGACTGGCACCATATATAGAGCCATGTGATCAATAATCACTCTCATTTAACATTTCTCCTCTGAAATTAATCCTTTAATTTGCTTACATGTTTGTTTTTTTAGAAGATTTTACTGATGCCATGATATCTACCTAGACAAATAGAAGAACGAGATGGACAAGTTAAGGCTATGTCAAAGATAAAATATTTTTGAATCCTGAGAAACAAAAACCAAGCAGGAGGCATAACTCTCCCAGACTTCAGGCAATATTACAAAGCCACAGTCTTCAAAACAGTGTGGTAGTGGTATCAAAACAGACAAACAGACCAATGCAACAGAATAGAGAAACCAGAAATAAACCCTGACACCTATGGTCAATTAATTTTTGACAAGGGAAGCAAGAATATAAAAATGGGAAAAAGAAAGTCTATTCAGCAAGCATTGCTGGGAAACCTGGACAGCTGCATGCAAAGCAAAGAAATTAGAACACACCCTCACACCATGCACCAAAATAAAACTCAAAATGGCTTAAAGACTTAAATATAAGACAATACAACATCAAAATCTTAGAAGAGAACATAGGTAAAACACTATCTGATATCAACCTCATAAATATTTTCTAAGGCCAGTATCCCAAAGCAACAGAAATAAGAGCAAAAATAAACCCATGGGACCTAATCAAACTGAAAAGCTTTTGCACAGCAAAGGAAACCCAAAAGAAAACAAAAAGACAACTTACAGAATGGGAGAAAATAGTTTCAAAAGAAGCAATGGACAAGGGATTAATTTCTAGAATATATAAGCAACTTATACAACTCAACAGCAAAAAAGCCAATCACACAATGGAAAAATGGGCAAAAGACCTGAATAGACTGTTCTCCAAGGAATATATACAGATGGCCAACAAGCACATGAAAAATGCTCAACATGCCTGATTACAAGGGAAATGCAAATCAAAACTACCACAAGATACCACCTCACACCAGTCAGAATGGCCATCATTAATAAGTCCACAAATACCAAATGCTGGAGGGGGTGTTGAGAAAAGGGAACCCTCCTGCCCTGCTGGCGGGAATGTAAACTGGTAAAGCTACTATGGAGAAGAGTTTGGAGATACCTTAGAAATCTATCCATAGAACTTCCATACGAACCTACAATCCCACTCTTGGGCCTATATCTGGACAAAAGTTTCCTTGCAAAAGACACATGCACCCGCATGTTCGTTTCAGCACTATTTACAATAGCCAAGACATGGAAAATGACCCAAATGTCCATTGACAAATGACTGGATTAGGAAGATGTGGTATATATACACACTGGAATACTACTCATCCATAAAAAAGAATGACATAATGCCATTTTCAGCAACATGGGTGGACCTAGACAC